>OX276335.1:154287600-154777600 GCA_946251815.1 Dasysyrphus albostriatus | reverse complement strand
GTGGTTTAATGTCCAACAAAGTAAATTTGGTGCGAAATTTGGTCACAATCTTCCGAATAGACTGCTCAGAAGGTCGAGAATGCCGACCATAAATGGAAGCAGCGCGCGATGAACATTTCGAACCGAGCACGAATTTTGATAGTAAAATTCAATAATTTGCAAGCGTTGTTCATTTGTAAGACGATCCATGGTTAAATTGCAAACCAAACTGAAGCTGATTGACAGTGACACAAGGTACTAAACACACGTCAGCTGTCAAAACCAGTGTTGCCAAAACCAAACCAGCTAAAAAATCACCCTTTATATAGTGTCCTTACTGACACGCTTCAAAACTCTACACTCTGGAAACCCTTCATATTTTAAACAATAAAGACGCTATGAATAGAAAACAAGACACCGAGAATATATCAGCCGTGTATTGCTCTCTCGTTTCCGCCATAAACTCAAGATAACAAAACTAATCGACTTAGCTTCGACGAAAGAAGTGCTTTATTTAAATTTTCAAAAATACTTTTGGTATAATTATTTTGTATAAATAATGTTTTTGGTTTATTTAATGTAAGTCATTAAACTTTACGTTAAGTTTATATATTTGATTATTTTTGTGCATATGTATGTTTTCTAACAAATTGTTTTTTTAAAATGTTAAAATAAAGATCCCCTGAAGAGAACAGTAATTCCTGTCGAAACGTTGGGAATAAATCAATGTAACTTTGTTTCATTGCAACTACCAGTGATTAAAAAAGCCGAAGGATAAATTAAGACCTAATCCATCAACTATTACTATATTGAATTTGGTCAAAATAATCAACAAATATATTTAAACAAGTGAATTTAAATTAAATTGGAGTTAAACATGGAAACTCACTGCAAAAAAGATTTAAAGGTGAAATAAATGTGCTGTGTAGTGGCCTTTGTGGGAAAATATCACAGGGAAATGCCCTGGGTTGGCAGATTATGATGTGCGTTCGGTTCGCGAAAAGAAAAACATCGCCTTCATGTGCGACGATTCATAGACAGGAAGAAATGCAATTTTCATAACATTGAGTGATATGCTAAAGTCGATACACGAAAAAATAGATTATATCTTGAAACAAGAACAAATTATGCGCAAAATTCTTGTAAAATATAACTCCTTTGGTCTTCGTGAAGTTCAAGGTTCAAATGCAAACACAAAAGCAAAGGAAACTTACGCGAGTCAATTAGAAAGGTAACCTGCAGTGATTATTTAACCAAAAGTATCAAACGGGTGATAAAACGAAAGAAGATCTTAAAAAAATGTTGTTCCATCAAATCTAAAAATTAGTGATATAAATACTTGGCAAAACGGCATAATTCAAATATCATGTGCTAGTGAGGGAGATAGAAGCTAGGTTGTTGATGCAGTTGAAGAAAAGCTTGGTGCGGAATATGAAGTAAAATTGCCGGTGTCAAGAAAGCCAAAAGTGATCGTAACGAGTGTGAGTGAAGAAATTAATGAAGAAGGGATGGAAAAAAGCTTAAGAGCACATAGCAGTATTCTTGCCACGAGTAAAATAAAATGCATTAAAATTAATTAAAAAAAACGGGGAGAAAGCAAGAAAAAAGTTTGTTTACTATATTGTAGTGGTGGAATTAGATGGTGAAAGCTTTGCAAAAGTCATAGACGAAGGAAGAGTAAGTGCTGCTTGGGATAGATGCAAAAATTTTGAGTCAATTATTGTGAAAAGATGTTATAAGTGTCTGGATTTTAGCCACATATCAAACAAGTGCAAAATTAAGCTTGTTGCCGAAAATGCAGTGAACATGATACAAGAGATTGTGATATTGAATTTAGACATACATCATAAAACGTTGGATTATTCGTGTCCGATGTATCTCAAGAGACTGGATGGGGAGCGAAACCGGGTGATGTATTAGCAATTAAATGAAACCTATTTAATAAAACACCACTACCATATTTTAACGGAATCCTTACAAATGTGGAAACCGGAAACTTTGAAATGATTGAGGAATTAACAAATAGATACAAATTAGATTTTTAACTACTCACTGAAACGCATCTTACAACGGAAATAGAAAAATGTGGATTTTCTTTAAATGGATATAGGACATACAATTGCTTCAGTAGCTCGCGACACACAGGTGGGGAAACAATTTACGTTAAAAATGAAATTAAATCTGTGGAAAAAAACAATTTACAAACGTTAAAAAAAATATGGATCCCTATCAATTAAAATGTCTGAAAAAAATGGAAAATTGAATATAATTTTGTTATATAAGTCAGATAAAATGGTGGTTGGATGTTGTAGGAACTGGGGGCCTCGGGCTGTTTCTTTTCCTACACATCAAGTGCTTACATTACCTCCAAGTTGGTAACCGCCGGATACTGGTCTTGGCTTTATGTCATGACTTGCTAAACTTGTAAGTGCGAGTGTTGATCAAGGAGAGAATTGCAACACCAAACCCATGGCCCTATAGATTGGAGGTTAGTGCGTTGGGCTAACGACCCGGCCACAATAAAAAAAAACCAATTGTTATGAAAGAGAAGCGAGAAGCCTCGGATAAAAACCCCCCTCAAATGGCAACCCGACCCGGAACGAAAATGGACTACGACCTGCGAGTATGCACCTGGAATGTAAGGACACTCTATACGCCAGGTGCTACTCAAAAACTTGAATCTGTCCTCACGCGATACAAGGTAGATATTACCGCGATCCAGGAGATACGATGGATAGGATCAGGGATTATGAAAAGAAAAGATTGCGACATTTATTACAGCTGTCATCAAAGATTGCACATGTTAGGATGCGGATTCGTCGTGGGAAATCGACTCAGATCGAGAGTCATCGATTTTAAGCCGATCAACGATCGCCTGGCTGTGATCCGCATCAAAGCTGCCTTCCAAAACATCAGCATAATATGTGCACACGCCCCTACCGATGAAGCGGAGGAGGAGGAGAAGTCGATCTCGTACTGTGGAGGTGTTCAGACGTTTTTGGCTTCCCCAGTTAATTAAAAGTAAATTTATCGCAGTGATTTAGTCAAGTTAAAGTAAAGCGAAGCTATTTCCAATAGTGCAATAGCACATAGGAAGAGGTGGCGGACCGTACATAGATACCGAGTTTTTTTGTGAAATTCTTCTCGGTAAAAAATAAAACCGACCTGGATTTAGTATTAAGATAGTTCTTAGGCCGAAAGGCATTAGCATTAAGTTATTATAGTTTAACTTAGAGCGCCCGACTGGGGCCAGTAAGTTAGTTTTAAGATATTGATAAGTAGGCTAGTTTTTATGAATTTTTGTCTAGCTTTAAGATAGTTTTAAGAAAATTGAAAAATAAAAATGAATTTCAAAAAAAAAAAAAAAAAAAAAAGGTGGCGGACCATCAGTCTAAGGGTTACGGGTTCGAGTCCCAGCCGGGCATCAAAAATCTTCAAGCTTTTTTTCACAACAGGGAGGTGGAAAATTTTATTGACTGGGAAAACCAGCTAATGGAGAAGGAGAAAAGTGCGGGGGCACCGAAAGGTGGCCCAGCTATTAAAGCTAAGGCTTCAACGGCACCAGCAGCGGGGACATCGAAAGATGTCACAGCAACGGCACCGAAAGCGACAACATCAACAGCAACGGCGTCATCAGCCGATATCCCCGTAAAGAGGAGGAAAAAAATTATATGTGCGCCGAATTCGGTAAAGCGGCACTCTACCACCACTCTAAAGCGGCGCTCTAAGACCACTCCAGCAGAGCTGCCAGCTGGGGGGAGAGGGGCGTCGCGAGATACAAAAACATCAGCAGCAATCAACATACAGCGGCAGCTGAATACTTCGACCTCTGACGAGGAACAAATGGAGTATATGTCTGAAGGTGGAGAGGGGCTATACACCACGGGTGATAGCAACACATTCATCGACATAACAACACCAGAGGCATCCTCAGACGAAGAAAATGAGACGCAAAATGTTAAAAAAGCCAACGAGACAACAAATGAAAACGAGGAGCAGCGTATCAGTGAGCAAATTGGAGCGATTGAAGGGGAGATGGCGCGCCTCAATGCTCAACTTGCGACACTGGTGTTAGCACTCAAAAACAAACAACAAGCTCGCCGGGAAAAAGAAAGTCTGGAGCGAGAGCAACAAGCACCACAGGCGCCAGTCAAAAAAGCCCAACAGCAACCACAGCTGCCAGCAAAAGAGCAGCAACAAACACAGCAGCAGCCAAAAGAAAAGCTGCAAGTACAGCAGCCACAGCAGCAACTAATGCCCAAGGAGCAGAGGCAACAAAAAAATCAGCAACAGTGCCAAAATCAGGAGAAACAACAGCAGCAGCAGAAAAAGCAACAGGAGCGGAGCCGACAGCAGCAGGGAGATCACCAGCAGCAGTCACAGCCGCCCCAAAGCAAAAAAGAGAAGGTGCCGCCCATCAACACCTATAAGATGGAATTAAAAGAGACCATAGACCTATGTAAGTCGGCCATAGGCCAAAACTTTTTTAATAAACGACTAAGTAAGGATAGGCATGCTATACACTGCTTCACAGTGGCGGAGCATAAAATTATTATAAACTTATTAAAAGAATCCACGACTGAGTTCTTCAGTTTTACCCCCAAAGTGGATAAATATCAAACGGTCCTCCTGAAGGGCATAGATTCCTGCACGGAACCACAGGTGCTCTTAGATGAGCTTCGTCAAAAAGCGAGCGACGATCTCGACTTTATCGGGGTCAAGCCGTTCGCTACAGTCAGAGCCAGACGGGAGAAGCGGTCTTTGCCGTTCTTCCTTGTTCAACTTTCGCCCAGCAGCAAACTGGATAGTTTGAGAAGTATCTCCGTCCTCAACTACCAAGTTGTAACATGGGATAGACTAAAGAGACGCGGCGACATGCTTCAATGCATGCGCTGCCAAAGGTTTGGCCACGCTGCAGCGAAATGCAGTCACGCTGCGTTAAGTGTGGTGAGGACCACATTAAGGGAGAGTGCAAACTCGGAGAGGAAATGGTCGAAGACATGACCCAGCTTAAATGTGCACTTTGCGGAAAGGAGGGGCACCCTGCTAATTATCGGGGTTGCTCAGCTTTTCAGCAAATTCGCAACAATAACAATAAAGCGGCTAGACAAACAGTGGCAGAGATACGCCCATCAACGCGTGCTCCCACAGCAACGCCCGTTAATCCCCAAATTTCCTACGCCCAAATGGCGGCATGGAGGGGGAAAACGGTACAGCCTGCAGCTAAGGTAGCCCAACCGGCCCTAGTGCCAAAGGCGCCGGACGCTCAGGCCGAAATAAGAAGCATGTTGCTGGCAATTCAAGGCCAGTTGACAGGACTTCACAACCAGATAAAGGAGCAGGCGACTAGGGTAGACTATCTCTACTCTGTTTTGCCTAGCTTAACGCAAATTAGAGGTTAAAGGCGCGCTGTCGGAGGGGCCTCTTAGGATCCTTGCTGTGAATGTAAATTCACTGATTAGGACCGAACGTAGAGCTAATCTTTTTCAATTGTTGAAAGACCAAAGTCCAGATGTGTTTATGGGCAGCGGAACTAAGCTGAACCAGAAACATAAGTTGACTTACAACAATTACAATATCGTTAGAAGAGATCGACCCAACTCCACTCAAGGGGGGGGCGTCGCAATCTTCATACGAAAAGGCATTAATCATAAAGTTATATATAACAGTGATCTGCGCAGATTTCGGCTGTTGGAGGCGTGCATCGTATGCATTCCTCTCCAACAGGGGAAGCGAATGTATGTGATCGCGGCTTATGCACCGGCATCACCTCAGCCAACTGATTTTATGACAGAGCTTGAAAAACTTTTCGAATGTCTACGCTTGAGCTTGGAAGAAAATTACTTTCTCATGGCCGGTGATTTGAATGCTAAACACCAAGATTGGGGAAATCAAATTCAAAATCAAAGAGGTATTCATCTTTTCAATTGGATGAGTCGAAACAACACTGAGTATGGTGTAGACCTGCTGGCTACGGATCGGCCATCGTTTCCAAGAAGCGGTGCCTATCTGGATCTATTGCTAATAGACGCAAGACTGGCAATTACTGACACTGTGGGTCAAAGACCAAGAAACTGTTTACGAACGATAGAGTACGACAGTGATCACTGCGGACTCGCCGCCGTAATACAGCTCCCGAACGAGCTCGTGGAGTTGGATGAGTATGTACCTGTGCATACTTACAATTACAGTAAGGTGCGCTGGCCCCTCTTTACCAACGCCTTATCGAGCGAGATCAGTTCGAATAACTTATCCCCACCAAATGACAGGAATTTGACAAATAACGAAATAGACCAATACCTAGAACAAATGGATGAGACAATCAAACGAACAATGAACAGAACAATACCGAAATACAAGCAACGGGACGCAACCGACATGTATCGAAACGCAATCATTGACGCACTACACAGACAAAAAAGTGGACTGCTGACAAGACTAAAACTCTTGTACAGACAGTTTACTGACCCTCACGATCTGGAGATTAGGACACTGAAGTCGTCGATCAAAAACATCAACCAACTAATTAAAAAGAACTATCGGTTGTCAATTAATTGAATGAATAATGCATATTATCCAGTGCGGTGGAAGACAGCTATGGTGCATCCTCTCCCGAAAAAGGGGAAGGACAACTCCAATCCGGCGAATCTCCGGTCGATAAGTCTTCTTCCGAGTATCAGCAAGGTATTCGAAAAAGTTATTAATAGAGCTCTGTCTAAGTGGGCAGAGGACAATAATATCATACCGGACAATCAGTTCGGTTTTAAGGCGGGACATGACACTATTCATGCCGCGTCGAAACTCGTTTCTGATGTCCAATGGAACAAATCTAAGAAGCAGTGTACGGGTGCTTGTCTGGTTGATTTGGAGAAGGCCTTCGACACCGTATGGTTAGAGGGTCTTTATCTAAAGCTGACCAGACTTGGCATTAGTAAACCACTTTTATATATGCTTTAATATTAAAAATGGTCTTAAGCAGGGAGCGGTCAACTCGCCGATTCTATTCAGCATTTACACTAGCGATCTGATAAGTAGTGTAACTCAGGCAATTGCGTATGCCGACGATCTAATTGCGTACAGAACAGCTCCAAAAGTCGAGGTCATCAGGATTCTTTTGCAGCGTGACTTCGAGAAGATTCAGCGATATTGCGATGACTGGAAGTTGAAAATCAACTTCCAGAAATCAGAAACTATCTTGTTTAGGACTCCGTTGCTTAGAGCCACAAGGGATACGAGAAAGAACTGGCGCAAGCTGGTGATCGTAGGGCCAAATGGACATCCACTGGCGAGTAAAAGTGTAGTAAAGTACCTTGGCATCAGGATGGATCAGTATCTGTATTTCGACAGACATATAAATGCTGCTCTGGCCAGGGCTAGGGGAGCTTTTGCCCTGACGAAACGGTTGTTTTATAGCAGCCGGCTTGACAGCAGGGTGAAGGTGATTTGCTACATGGCCCTTATCCGGCCGATGATTGCCTATGGGTGCCCGGTTTGGTTCAACGTTGCCCCATCTCAAATGGAAAAGATTCGGGTGTTTGAGAGGCAGTGTCTTCGACGCTGCCTTGGATTGCACAGAACACCAGAGTCGGAGTACAAACACTACTATTCCAACCTGGCTTTATACAACGGGGCCAACATAAACAGGATAGATAATTTCTTGCTGAAGCTTATTCGAGGTCACATTGCAAGAGCGATGTCCTCGTCTAACAGCTTAATTTTCGGGGCTTACTACCCCAACAACGAATACTACGAGAGTGTGCGTCTAAGCGGCTTTATTCCGCCCGATGCATTCCTCCACCTAGACAGTCGAGGGCTGATCCAGGATAGAGCGGCGATTCCGCTAATCTACCACGTCGGCCGTAGAACTGTAGATCGGCGGCTCCTTTACAGTCGAGACGTCCTCGCACAAGACGGAGCTGAGCACCTTCGGTTCAGTAGGACTGTGTCCGAACGGGACCGAAGAGATAGGGTAAAGCAGGAGAACCAGTTCTGGTGGTTGAAAAACGAAGATGAAGTTCCTTCAGACATTTAATAGTTGACCTTGCTATTTTCTCTTGTATGGCCGACTTACATAGGTTTAGGTAGTTAGTTTTAAGTAGGGACAGTCAGGGTGGCACCAAAAAAAAAAAAAAAAAAAAAACACCAAAAAAATTATAAAATCAACAAAAATACAAAAAAATTATAAAAACCGGAAAATGCTTGCTGTGGCTGTTCTAGTTTGTAAGTAGCTTATAAGTAGGTTGTAATTAGTTTAAAATTAGTTGTAAGTAGTTTTAAGTAGTTTTAATTAGCTTTAGTTTAGTTTTATGTAGTTTGTAAGTTTTATATAAAACCAAAAAATAAAGACATAGATACCGAGTTTTTTTGTGAAATTCTTCTCGGTAAAAAATAAAACCGACCTGGATTTAGTATTAAGATAGTTCTTAGGCCGAAAGGCATTAGCATTAAGTTATTTTAGTTTAACTTAGAGCGCCCGACTGGGGCCAGTAAGTTAGTTTTAAGATATTGATAAGTAGGCTAGTTTTTATGAATTTTTGTCTAGCTTTAAGATAGTTCTAAGATAATTGAAAAATAAAAATGAATTTACAAAAAAAAAAAAAAAAAAATGAAGCGGAGGAGTCTAAAAAGGAGGATTTTTACGACCTCCTGGACGGAGCCTACGGAGCCTGTCCGGAGTACGATGTCAAAGTCGTGCTCGGAGGCTTCAATGCTAAAATCGGGAAGGAAAATATCTTTGGCGGATTAGTTGGAAAGTACAGCCTCCACGAAACGACAACAGACAACGGCCTTCGACTAATCGACTTTGCTGCAGCTCGTTATACGGTGATAAGTAGCACTAGGTTCCCCAGGCGAAGGATACACACAGCAACCTGGCGCTCCCCAGATGGTCGAACCACCAACCAAATCGACCATGTGCTAATTGGCGCAAGGCACGCATCGAACATCTTGGACGTGCGAACTTTCCGAGGTGCAAATGTGGACTCTGACCATTTTCTTGTTGTGACAAAGTTCAGAGCCCGACTATCCAATGAAAAGAAAGCGAAGACCGCCCAAAGGAAAAAATTCAACATTAGATGCCTTAGCACATCTGAAAAGCCAGAGACTACAGTGAGCAATTAACCGCAAGTGTCAACAACCAGTGGAACTTGTATCGCGAAGTCATTAAGGAGACAGCCGAGACCACCATAGGCTATCAACCACCTAGAAAAAAGAACCCGTGGTATGATGAAGAATGCGCGATATTGATGCAGGGGACGGAAAATGCGCGAATGCAAATGCTGCAACGGAAAACAAGAGCAGCAAGAGAGGAGTACCGTGAAAAGAGAAGGAAAGAGAAGAAAACCCTGCGTAGAAAGAAAAGAGCATCCGCAGCCTCTCAGCTCAGGTATCTCGAAGAGTCTAGCACTGCCACCAACACTCGCCGGTTCTACAAAACAGCCAAGCAACTGGCTTGTGGTTATAAAACCGGCACGCAAGCTCTTCGAAACAGCGAAGGGAACCTAGTCACCGAAGCACAGGGAATTGTTGACGTGTTTAAGCAGCATTTCCAGCAGCTGCTCAATGGGCATTCTGTAAACGAAGCGACAGTAGAACAAAGAAGCATGAGACCAGTCAATGAAGATCCAGTCCCAGCGCCCAGTACTGAAGAGATTAAGAAAGCCATCCACAAGCTTAAGAACAACAAATCCGCCGGCTCGGATGGCCTACCTGCGGAACTCTTCAAGTATGGAGGAGATGTCCTGGTAGGGTGCATACACCAGCTCATCAACCAAGTATGGGAGGAGGAAAGTATGCCCGACGACTGGTTAATTAGCTCCAAATGCCCAATCTACAAAAAAGGCGATCCTATGTCCTGCAAAAACTACAGAGGTATATCCCTGCTTAACGTTGGATACAAGATCCTATCCAACGTATTATGTGAGCGTCTTAAACCTTTCTGTAACACTATGATCGGCACGTACCAGTGTGGCTTCAGGCCAGGCAGATCAACGATAGACCAAATCTTCACATTGAGGCAAATCCTGGAAAAGACCAACGAATTTCTAGTCGAGACCCACCATCTTATCATCGACTTCAAAGCCGCATATGATAGCATTAGTCGCCAAGAGCTTCTATTGGCGATGTCGGAACTCGGGATCCCGAAAAAACTGATCCAGCTATGCCGCATGACGTTACAATATACGCGGTGCAACGTGCAAATGGGTAACAGCTCATCCGAGCTATTCCAGACATGTACAGGGTTCAGACAAGGAGATGCTCTATCATGTGACTTCTTCAACCTAGTCCTGGAGCAGATAGTTCGCAAGAGTGGTGTTAACCTGGAAGGCACTATCTTCAACAGGTCTTCGCAACTGCTTAGCTATGCGGACGACATCGACATCATCGGCCGCTCCAAGCGAGCTGTACTAGAAGCATTCACAGCTATTGATGAACAGGCGAAACGCGTTGGTCTTGAAGTGAATGAGGACAAAACAAAGTATATGCTATCAACAAACAAAGCTTCATCTGTCCATCGCCTGGGACAAAACGTCACTGATGGTAGCAGTAATTTCGAGGTAGTCAAGGAGTTCACCTACCTCGGAACAAATATCAACCCCACGAATGACACCTTAGTGGAAATCCGACGAAGAATTACCCTAGCGAACCGCTGCTACTTCGGTTTGGCCAAACAAATGGGTTCAAAGCTCCTCTCCCGGAAGACAAAGTGCACGCTATACAAAACGCTAATTTTACCAGTTCTACTCTACGGCACCGAGTGCTGGACAATAATTAAAAAAGGGGAATTGATACTGGGCACTTTCGGCGGATATTTGGTCGAATATGCGAGGAGGGCGAATGGAGGAGAAGATTTAATCGTGAATTATACGAGCTGTACCAAGATGTGGATGTAGTCCAAAGAGCCAAAACACGCCGACAACACTGGCTCGGCCACATCGAGCGAATGGACAACAATGCTCCAGCCAAAAAAATCTTCGAATCCCAGCCCCCAGGCGACCAGGAAGACCGAACCTCCGCTACAGGGATCAGGCGGTTTCCGACGCAAGAACGCTTGGTCTCGATGACTAGAGGGAGCGTGCGAGGGACCGCAACCGATGGAAGACCGCAATATCTCAGGCAGAGACCCTCCATGGATCGGGAGCCGGATAAGTAAGTAAGTAAGTCAGAGAATAAATGAGCGTTAACGAATTCTTTCATGTTTTTAATGAGTGGACTTTAAATAATATCTGCGAAAATGAATACACGTTAATTGCTGGTGACTTTAATGTGGACAGGTATAATAGAAGTAATTATGAAGTGAACTATGTGAATGGTTTTTTAAATAACATTGGACTTGTACAGTTAGTAACTCAACTGATTAGGACTAGTGACTCAGCCGATTGAAGATAAGCTTTTATGACAGGGCAGGGCTTGAAAATTCATTAGAAGATTGAAAAAAACTATAAATATGCAAGAAATGTGTATACGTGTGAGTGTAAAAATGCTAAAAGTTCTTTCATAGAATCTAAAATATATGAAAACGCTGATCAAAATGGTCTATGGAAGACATTGAAAAGACAAATTCTTAAAACGGAAAAAAATAAAATATCGGAACTTAAAATTGACAATAGGTGCTTGAAATCAGAAAATGAAAGTGCCAAGTTATCAAATTTGTTTTATGTGAACAGTGTTGAAGAAATTCATGCTAGTATAAATCCAATTCCTTACTCAGATAATATTGCTACATACAATTCATTATTTTAATTTTCGCAAGTAAACTTGCTCGAACTTGAAAATACCATAAAAGATATGAAGAATAAAAACGACTGTTTTGGGCTAAATTGCAATATTATTCTCGATTGCAAGCGAGAAATTCTTCCCCACTTGTTAAGAATAGTGAACTTTTCTTTAATAAATGGTTTTTTCCCGAAAGCTGGAAAGAATCGGTTGTTATACCTATTGAGAAAATGCAAAATCCGAAAAATCCTGATGACTGGAGGCCATTCAACATGCTCCCCACGTATGAGAAGAATCTGGAGGAAGTTGTATGCAATCAGGTTATCAACTACAGTACTGTGTAAAACATTTGCAACTTAAAGCTGCAGATGGTTCCATGTCATATAAATTATCTAAAAAACCAAACAGCAAAATTGTTTGTACACTTTTGAAAACCTTATTATAACAGTTTGCATTTTGATAAAGTCTCCGAGTTGTGTTGTTAATATATAAAATATATTAAAACAATAAAATAAATAAAAAGAAAACTAAGATCTCTAATTTTTAAATTTTTTTTTTTAATTTAAATTTAAATTCCAAATTATTATCACAACTTTAATTATTTTAATTTTAATATCTAGCGCCGCGTTTCGGGTTGTAGGTATATCTCCTTGATCGGGCTAAGAACTTAATAAAGAAATTAATTCCCTATCGGAATTAGGAAGCATGGTATTTTTTAGAATTTTATACTTCATTATGCCTTCGACTAGTCGAATTAGTCATATTCCTTGACTAGAGAAGCAGCCCCAGGCCATAACAGAGCCACAGTCATTCCCCTAGTATACTTTTGATTTATAGTATCTCACCTCTTGATCTCCTGACACTTTGCTTCCATCCGATCCATTCAGAATTAATTTAGATTCATCAGAAAACAGTCTTCTTGATGAATCTAAAATCATTCAACCGTGACATAAGTGTCAACATTCCGTTAAATGGTAAACTTGTAGAATGTGTGCGCGAAATCAAGTATCTGAGAGTGTGTATTGATAACCATCTTAAATTCAATGAACATGTGAATAAATTGGCTGCTAAAATTATTTCAAAAGAATTCGTAGAAGTAAAGGGTTTTTCAACAGGAACGCTTCAAAAGTAGAGCGACGAAATTATTAAAATTTACTACCGAAATTCGGAGTCAGTGGCCTCAACGTTAAGAGCGCTACGTCCTATTTATGGTCGTCATAATCGTCCTAGTAGATAAACAATTGAGCGTCTACTGGAAAAATTTGAATCCACAGTACTAAATGTTCCCGTGCCAGTGAGACAAAGAAGTGCCCGTAGTGTCGAGAATATTGCTGCCGCTGAGGCTTCAGTTGCAGAAAGCCCAAATGTGTCTCTCACACGTCGTTCTCAAGCGTTGGGCATGTCTGTGACGTCGTTGTGGCGAATTTTGCGAAAAGATCTTGGCCTACATCCTTACAAGATTAAATTAACGCAAGAACTGAACGGCGCCACAAGCCACACAGCGAATGTCACAATCAATTTATTGGAAACCAATTTTTTAGAACGTGTTATCTCACGAAATGGTCCAGTCGCTTGGCCGCCTCGGTCGTGCGATTCGTCAAGTCTATGGTCTATGCCAACAAGCCAGCGAAGATTGACGAACTTCGTACGAATGTCGAACGTGAAATTGCAGCAGCATCGGCCGATTTATGCTTGAAAACCGTCGAAAATTGGGTTCAGCGTCTGGACTTCTACAAGCGTGCCCGTGGTGGCCATGCAAAAGAATTCGAGTTCCATACATAATGGCATCGAACGTACTTTCACAGGAATAAAGAATTTCATTGATATCCAAAACCGTTTTTGCTTTATTTAAAAAAAAACTTTTGTTTTGTGTGCTTACAGTTTATAATACTTTATTCTTCCGAATTTTATTTGACATGTCCAATCATGAAAATATTAGAATATTACAAATCTTGCAAAATAGGTCGATGAGAACTGTTCCCAAGTGTGAGCATAGAACTCCAATACAACAAATGCCAATGAATCTCAGATGGTTAAATGTTGAACAACGATTAAAATTTAATGCACTTGTCATGATATTTAAGATTAAATACAACTTATTTCTCATATATCTACAACGTAATGTAAGTTTCATAACAAACTCTGTTTATAATTTAAGGAATGCGGGAGATTTTAGAATACTTCTTTTTAGAAGAGCTGGCACACAGAACAACCTACTCTATAAAGGAGTGCAATTATTTAATAATCTACCAAGAAACGTCAAAACCGAAACAAACATTAATATATTTAAATCCATAATAAAACTTTTGTTAAAAAATAATGTAATATGATAAGCTTGTAGTTAAAAGTATCGACTGATTGTTAAGTTTTTAAACTAATAAATTATACAAAAAAAAAAACAAAAAACTAGTCCTCAAATAAATAATGAAGGTAGTAGTGAATCTAATATGGACCTATCTGATACCATTCATTCAGCAGAAAAACAGTTTCAAGATCATATTTTCAAAAAGAAGAAATTGTAAATAAGTACAGATCTCAGTTAATTTTAACTTATAGACCAAGTAAGGAAATAGAGGTTCTTCATGGTAGAAGAATAAAAGAGATAAATCCACAAAATGATGAAGATACAATAAAAAGTATTCTAAAGAAATATGTTAAACCAGGTCAAAATGGAATTTATTCATATGTTGAAGAAAAAGATTATAACAAAATACAGCAGTTCATTATACAATTAGTTTCAAAGTAAAAAAATAAAATTTATGAAATTAACAAAAAGGGTACAAGAAATCGAAGTACATTGGACAAAACCCTATTGCCATACAGGCAATGCAGATGTTGAAAGACTTCATTCAACTTTAATAGCAACAATTCAAGCAGTAGCTTGAAAAATATTACAGTTGAACAAAAGATTCAGAAAGCCATAGGAAATTATAACGATAGGTATCATTCAACCATAGAAATGACGACTCCCAGACAAGCTGACAGAATCACAGAATAAATTAAAACTTACAAAAATAAATAAATATAGAAAAAAGTAATTAGAAAATAGAACTGGATATATCAAGGATATATCAAAAATTATAAAAGAGTTTGGCACAAGGACCAACCATATTATAGAAAATTTCCATTAGCTTAGATTATTTTAGTTTATTTTGCCAAAACAAGACAACAAAAACAAAAATTATAAAATTAATAACAAGGTTAAAGATAAATTAAATAAATTAGGAATTCTAATCATTAAGCTGGAATTTTTTTTTGCCCGGGGCCAGGCATAGTTTCTATTAGAAGGTTCTTTTATAAGACAAATTCTATATACTACTGAAATAAATCAGCCAAGTAGAAGACTTAGCATTAAATTTGGACTTGTTGAATTATTGATTCAAAATAGCTTTTCATGGCTTTTAGTCCTACAAATTTGCATTTCGTCCGGCTTACTCAAGTCCAACTTTAATGCTAAGTCTTCTACTTGGCTGATTTATTTCAGTAGTATATAGAATTTGTATTATAAAAAAACCTTCTAATAACTAATAATCTCAATGGAGATAGTTATAATTACAATATATCAGGAAGAATCATTAAACATCATTTTCTGAATTATTTTATTCCTGAAAGTATCCCTACTTACATTAGAGGTTAAAAATTCAGAATATTTATTAAAAGTCTTTGAGCACCGATTAAAAGCGTCGTGAGATGCATAATTAGTCTTTGATTTAGATTCCTTTAAGAAAATTTCGTGTGATGTAAATTGCTAACATTTGGATTTAAGGATATTTTTGAACATAAAAAAGATGAGTCAATATTACTTTTTAAAATATCAAATGCAAATAAAGCTTCAGACAACTCCTTACGATTAGAAAGACTACTCATATTTATAAGATTCAAACGATGAGAATAACGAGGCAACACAAAACAATCAGGGTTCCACCCAAGACCTCTCAATGCAAACAACAAAAATTGTTTTTGGACAGATTCGAGTTTCTTAACATCAACAACATAAAACGGTGACCATACAACACTACAGTACTCTAACAAAGATCGAACAAGTGAGCAATACGTATATTGCTTAAGTGATACAAGCGTCATTAAATTCTTTAGATCTTCGTTTTACAAAGCCTAGCATACACATGCTTTTAGAGTGTACATTGTCGATTTGGTGTTTAAAAGTTAGTTTATAATCAATAATAATCCCTAAATCTTTTATTACGTCTTTTCCAATTAACTTTTGTCCTCCAATAGTATAGTCAACATTTATTTGCACTTTTTTTTTTTAGAAATAAGATAACATTACACTTGTCCACATTTAAAATCATTCCCTTCACTTTGCACCAGCTTTCAAATGTGCTCAAACATTGTTGCAATGAGAGTCCATCACGTGTACTGTTCACATTTTAAAACAGCTTGAGGTCATCTGCATATAAAAGATATCTGCACCCTCTGAATCATAAGGGCAAGTCATTAATGAACAATAAGAATAGGAGAGGGCCAAGATGGCAACCCTGAGGTACACCAGAAGTAACGTATATTTTACGAGAGACAACATGACAAAACCTAACACACTGAGTACGATTTGACAAATATGACTCTATCCACTTTAGAAGATTGGCTTTTATGCTTTTTAATTTAAATAAGTGTAAGCCATGGTCAACTTTTGTCAAATGCTTTGCTAAAGTCAGTATAGATAGCATCAACTTGGTTCCCTTTTTCCATTTCCAGAAGAATATGTTAAGTGTAATAGGCCAAATTGGTTGGATCTACCCTTAAGAAAACCATGTTGATGCTCATCGTGCTCATCGATAACTTACTTGAGCAATACAGCCAACTTATCAGTAACAACTTTTTCAAATAATTTAGGAATAGCCGACAAGATAGCAATGCCCCTGTAATTTTTAATATTCGATCTATCACCATTTTTAAAAATTGGTGTTAAGAAAGAACTACGCCATTCCTTAGGAAAAATACCTTTCGAAATCTGCAGTTTTTCTCAAGAACAGTGGTGGAACACCGTCAGGACCACAGTCCTTATTTATAAATTAAATTGTTATTGACAGAGAACTCAGATTAACATGGCTTTCAATAATATGATTGAAATCATTAAAATCAAATGTTATCGGGTTTGTATAGACAGTTTCAAAAAATTAAGCAAATAATTCACATATATCATATTGATCAGAGCAAACACCTTTCTCGGAATGCATTGTAGATGGAAAATTACTAACATTGCGTTTAATGTTACAATACTTATAAAAGAAACGAGGATTTTTTTAATGGTAGACCCTGTTTTAATAATATATCTGTCGTAACAAACTTTGTCGTATCTTTGAAATTCATCATTGTGTCCCAAAAATATTTCATAATCGCTGGAGTTATCGGAAGCTATCCATTTACGATGAGCTTTATTTTTACGATTTTTTAAGTTCGTCATTTCTTTATCATACCAAGGAGGAGCATTATTACTTTTTTTGGGATATAGTTTTCAAAAACAAAATTTAAAACTGTAGAAAGTTCATAAGCTTTATCATCAACCGATGACAGATTCGTAGACCAGTCAAAATTATCAAAAAACAAATTAATTTGCTCATAATCAGCATTTTTAAAATCAGACTTTTCTCACTTGCCTTCGGGCGAATTTTATCACGATAAAAGTAGCAGAGCTTAAAAGGGCTCAACTTTCCTTTACGATATCCCGAATTTTGATACGCGGATGATCTCATTCGATAGATATTCACTAAAAAACACCAAATATCACAATTTTAGGGTGAGGAAACATTTATAAGTATTTTTAATTAATTTTTAAGCTTTCACTTTTTCCATCCAAAATGCATGGAAAATAAATAAAGACTCAAATGTCATTGCATGCTAAGTACTGCCAGATGTACTTTTTGGTTTTGGGATGTTTTCTTTTAATCCATGTTTTTTAAATGCAAAAGAAACTTTGCATACACCAGACCTTGCCCCACCCCAAATCCTATAATGAGGCCAAGTAGGGGGGTTGCAGGGGGGCAGCATGCCCCCCATACATACCTCGCTCTTTATACGCAGTAATGCTGTATGCAAGCACTGTATTTATATAAGCAAGTTTTAAATTTCCCGCAAAATTTCCCAACATAAAACACAAGGGAAACAAAATACGTGTCTGGCAATACTAAACAGACCATTTGACATTTCTTTGATTTGTTATTGAAATGGAGTATTATGTTTTTTCATTAAACAAAAAGTTCTTAAATTAATTAAAAATACTTAAAAATGTTGCATATCCTCAACATTGAGATATTTAGTGTTTTCTAGTGATAATCTATCCACTGAGGATATCTGCGTTTCCAAATTCCTTGTTTAAAAAGTGCAATTCGGTAACAAAAAACCCGATTTTCAAAAGTTTAAACATTTTTTAATTGCATTTAGGGGGGTTTCCTCACCTTAATATTTGGAAAATTTTCTTTTGAGATACCTACCTACCCCTAAAAAAAATCAACTTCGAGATCGGGATGTCGTAAAGGAAAGTCGCCCCCAAACATTGGTAAATACCAGGTCAAGAACATTATTAAAATTATTTGTAAGCTACAAATTTGATTATATCCATTTTTATAAAAAAAAAAATTATAACAGAAGATTGCTGTACAGTGATTATATTAATTGGATCAAAAATAGTGTTATTATCATCGTCAGGAATCCAGTTTAGTACAGGGAGATTAAAATCGCCGAAAAAAAAAAGTCGTCGTGATACCGAATTCGATATTTATTTGTTTTAAAATAAACTAACCACGATCATTAAAAAAAAAAGAAAGAACAATTTTTATTCGCGGACGCAAACAAAATATCAACACGACGATAGCCATAGGAAAACGAAAACAAACATATGGGAAATGGGAGAATAGGAAAAGTAAAATGTCAGGTTTAAGGATAGGCCTAGGAAGAGTTAAAGATCGTAAAATTTAGGTGGTAGTAGATTTTTTACGATATAGGTTCGGAATGCGTTCCAAAAGTTGCAAAGCGAGAAAACACTCGTGCAGATTTTCTCGGCGCAAAGTTGAAGAGAAAATCAAGTATGTAACAATGTTGGGAATTTTGACTCGAGAGTAAAAGTTCTCGCTTAATGATGTCAATGATCTTGGAAAATAGGGAAACAAATAAAGAAGCTTTAACTTCTGCTGATTTTCCAATACCGGTTGGTGATAGAAAGTGAAAAGAATTCCAGAATCAAAGAATAACTTTCACTTGTGCTAAACAGTTGACTATTTTTAACCTTGAAGATCCTAAAGTCAAGTTGCATATACTATAGGTATATATAGGTATAATTAGCCTACATATATTTTATGTGCATTTTACCTATAAAATAAATTAATTAATTATAATAGAATAAAAGTTCCAAGTGGTGAAATTTTCAAGGAAAATTAGCTTATTACACGTGGGGTCGGAAATATTTAAATTTGCGAAAGCAAATAACTAAAGTAAAGTTGTGAAACTTTTTTTATTCTTTTATTTAAAAAAATTTGTTTTTTTTTATAGAAAACATAAGGCGGTTGAAAATTACAACCGCCTTCAATTTGAACCAAACCGCCAAGAGAAATTAATTGGGAAGTTTTCCATCCAATATTTCTGGTTCATAAAATCGCATTATCACCAGGCGATCAGGAAAAATAGTCTCATCTATTGTTCGATTGCGGGGATATATGAGAATCCAGTTCTCAAGTACGCAAAACCGTACAACAGCAAATATATGGTCATCATATGAACGTTTGCTCTTCAAACTTATATATCGAGCTTAGCCCAGAGGGTTGCAAAGTCGATTCCTACAGTCGATCTCGATCTGTGGAAGTGTGCGCACGTTATCGGCTTCCACAGTTTTCCTTAACTAAAATCGGAGTGACTTTTTAAAGTTTTAATTTTACCTAGCTATTTTTAAAAGTGCAATAGCACAGAGGTAGAGGTGGCCGACCGACAACCTGAGGATCACAGGTTCGAGTCCCAGTCTGGCAAAAATTATTTGGCTGCTTTTTTCACAATCGTGAAGTAGAAAACTTCATCGATTGGGAAAAGCAGCAAATGCAAACCAACAACACCGCGGGGACATCGACAGGTGCCCCAGCAACAACAATGAAGCCAGCTATGGTACCACCAGCCAAAGCTACGGTCAGTGCCGTAGCAACAACAACAACAACCAAGCAAGCGATGGCACCACCAGCCATACCGTCGTCTAGTGCCGTAGCAACAACGGCAAAAACAGCAACGGCACCAACAGCCGATGTAAAGAATAAGAGGAGAAAGAGGATTAGCTGTGCGCCGAACCTTGTCAAGTGCCGCTCCACTACCACCTCAGCCCAGCTGCCAGCCGAGGTGAAGGAGACGGTGCGCACAGCGAAAACGTCAGCAGCAGCAAAATTTCAACAACAATTGGATTCCTCGCCATCCGATGACGACATAGAATACATGTCCGCTGGTGGCGAAGGATTATTCACAACAGGGGAATCCAATAGCAACTTGCTGGTGGACTTTACCTCACCAGAGGCGTCTTCCAAAGAGGAAAATGAGGAGCAAGTTGCAATAGTCGCGCTGGATGAGAAAGCCATCAGCGAAAAAATTGTTATTACCCCTCTGATTGAAGCCCTAGAATCGAAACAAGAAGCCCGAAGAGAGCGTGAGGGCAAAAAAGCGCTACAGGCGCAATTAAAAGTAGCGCCACAAAAAACAGCGCCACAACAAGGGATGGCGCAGCCAGAGCAAAGACAAGCCCAGCAGCAACAACAGCAACTGCTACAGAAGAGCCAACAGGAGCAGCAACAACAACAGCTTCCAACCGAGCAACCACAGCAGCAACCGAAAGTGCAACGCGCACAAAAACAAAAGCAGCAGCAACAACAAAAACCACAGGAGCGGAGTCAACAGCAGCGGCACGAGCAGCAGCAGGGAGTTCACCAGCAGCAGCCACAGCCACCCCAAAATAAAAAAGAAAAGGTGCCACCTATTAATACATACAAAATGGAACTTCAGGAAACCATTGACCTATGTCAGTCGGCCATAGGCCAAAACTTTTTTACTAAGCGATTAAGTAAAGATAGACATGCTATCCACTGCTCTACAGTGGAGCAGCACAAAATTATTAAGGAATTATTAAAGAAAGCCACGACTGAGTTCTTCAGTTTTACCCCCAGAGTGGATAAATATCAAACGGACCTCTTGAAGGGCATAGATTCCTGCACGGAACCACAAGTGCTCTTAAATGAGCTCCGTCAAAAAGCGAGCGACGATCTCGACTTTATCGGGGTCAAGCCGTTCGCTACAGTCAGAGCCAGACGGGAGAAGCGATCTTTGCCGTTCTTCAAGTCCAGCTATCGCCCAGCAGCAAACTGGATAGGTTGAGAAGTATCTCCGTTCTCAACTACCAGGTTGTAACTTAGGATAAACTAAAGAGACGCGGCGACATGCTTCAATGCATGCGATGCCAAAGGTTTGGCCACGCTGCAGCAAACTGCGAAATGCAGTCACGCTGCGTTAAGTGTGGTGAGGACCACATTAAGAGTGTAAGCTCGGTGAGGAATGGGTCGAAGACATGACCCAGCTTAAATGTGCACTTTGCGGAAAGGAGGGGCACCCTGCTAATTATCGGGGTTGCTCAGCTTTTCAGCAAATAAGAAATAACAAAGCGGCTAAGCAGACAGCGGTAGAGATACGCCCATCAACGCGTGCTCCTACAGCAACGCCCGTTAATCCCCAAATTTCCTACTCCAAAATGGCGGCAGGAAGGGGAAAAATGGTACAGCCTGCAGCTAAGGCAGCCCAACCGGCCCTAGTGCCAAAGGCGCCGGACGCTAAGGCCGAAATAAGAAGCATGTTGCTGGCAATTCAAGGCCAGATGACAGGACTTCATAACCAGATAAAGGAGCAGGCGACTAGAGTAGACTATCTCTACTCTGTTTTGCCTAGCCTTACGCAAATTAGAGGTTAAAGGCGCGCTGTCGGAGGGGCCTCTTAGGATCCTTGCTGTGAATGTAAATTCACTGATTAGGACCGAACGTAGAGCTAATTTTTTCCAATTATTGAAAGACCAAAGTCCAGATGTGTTTATGGTCAGCGAACCTAAGCTGAACCAGAAACATCAGTTGACTAACAACAATTACAATATCGTTAGAAGAGATCGACCCTACTCCACTCAAGGGGGGGCGTCGCAATCTTCATACGAAAAGGCATTAATCATAAAGTTATATATAATAGTGATTTGCGCAGATTTCGGCTATTAGAGGCGTGCATTGTATGCATTCCTCACCAACAGGGGAATCGAATGTATGTGATCGCGGCTTATGCACCGGAATCACCTCAGCCAACTGATTTTATGACAGAGCTTGAAAAACTTTTCGAATGTCTACGCTTGAGCCTGGAAGAAAATTACTTTCTCATGGCCGGTGATTTGAATGCCAAACACCAAGATTGGGGAAATCAAATTCAGAATCAAAGAGGTATTCATCTTTTCAATTGGATGAGTCGATACAACACTGAATATGGTGTCGAACTGCTGGCTACGGATCGACAATCGTTTCCAAGAAGCGGTGCCTATTTGGATCTATTGCTAATAGACGCAATACTGACAATTACTGACACTGTGGGTCAAAGACCAAGAAACTGTTTACGAACGATCGAGTACGACAGTGACCACTGCGGACTCGCCGCCGTAATACAGCTTCCGAACGAGCTCGTGGAGTTGGATGAATATGTACCTGTGCATACTTACAATTACAGTAAGGTGCGCTGGCCACGCTTTACCAACGCCTTATCGAGCGAAATCACTTCGAATAACATATCCCCACCAAATGACAGGAATTTGACAAATAACGAAATAGACCAATACCTAGAACAAATGGATGAGACAATCAAACGAACAATGAACAGAACAATACCGAAATACAAGCAACGGGACGCAACCGACATGTATCGAAACGCAATCATTGACGCACTACACAGACAAAAAAGTGGACTGCTGACAAGACTAAAACTCTTGTACAGACGGTTTACTGACCCTCACGATCTGGAGATTAGGACACTCAAGTCGTCGATCAAGAACATCAACCAACTAATTAAAGAGAACTATCGGTTGTCAATTAATTTGTGTTGGGATAACAAAATTTGGGCCGTTAATTCTAGCGACCCAAGAATGTTTCCCCAAATTAACAAGATATTTAGAAGGAATGATCAGAACGATCTTCCGTGTCTTAAACTTCAGAGAACGACTGACAACAGAGACGTACTTCTGACAGCAGGAATTAATCAAGAAGACGCCGTCTTGGACGATGACCTCTTTATTGTCGAAGATCCGCAGGAGAAAGTGGAGGCTGTGGGGGCTGCTTTCCAGCAAGTGTACAAGGTGAATGCGTGCATTCGCCCGAATCACGACCTGGAAAACAGAGCCTTGTTCCATCACTTCTACCTTCGGAATGACATCACACAATGGCGATCAGAGAACCTTGGTTTCACCGGGTTCAATGAAGGTCATTTGGCAAACGCCATAATCGCCGTGCGGTGGAAGACAGCTGTGGTGCATCCTCTCCCGAAAAAGGGGAAGGACAACTCCAATCCGGCGAATCTCCGGTCGATAAGTCTTCTTCCGAGTATCAGCAAGGTATTCGTAAAAGTTATCAATAGAGCTCTGTCTAAGTGGGCAGAGGACAATAATATCATACCGGACAATCAGTTCGGTTTTAAGGCGGGACATGACACTATTCATGCCGCGTCGAAACTCGTTTCTGATGTCCAATGGAACAAATCTAAGAAGCAGTGTACGGGTGCTTGTCTGGTTGATTTGGAGAAGGCCTTCGACACCGTATGGTTAGAGGGTCTTTATCTAAAGCTGACCAGACTTGGCATTAGTAAACCACTTTTATATATGCTTTATGATATGCTCAATGGCAGAAAGTTTGTTGTCAAAAATGGCAATGTAACTTCTGCCACAACCTTTAATATTAAAAATGGTCTTAAGCAGGGAGCGGTCAACTCGCCGATTCTATACAGCATTTACACCAGCGATCTGTAGTCTAACTCAGGCAATTGCGTATGCCGACGATCTAATTGCGTACAGAACAGCTCCAAAAGTCGAGGTCATCAGGAGTCTTTTGCAGCGTGACTTCGAGAAGATTCAGCGATATTGCGATGACTGGAAGTTGAAAATCAACTTCCAGAAATCAGAACCTATCTTGTTTAGGACTCCGTTGCTTAGAGCGACAAGGGATACGAGAAAGAACTGGCGCAAGCTGGTGATCGTAGGGCCAAATGGACATCCACTGGCGAGTAAAAGTGTAGTAAAGTACCTTGGCATCTGGATGGATCAGTATCTGTATTTCGACAGACATATAAATGCTGCTCTGGCCAGGGCTAGGGGAGCTTTTGCCCTGACGAAACGGTTGTTTTATAGCAGCCGGCTTGACAGCAGGGTGAAGGTGATTTGCTACATGGCCCTTATCCGGCCGATGATTGCCAATGGGTGCCCGGTTTGGTTCAACGTTGCCCCATCTCAAATGGAAAAGATTCGGGTGTTTGAGAGGCAGTGTCTTCAACGCTGCCTTGGATTGCACAGAACATCAGAGTCGGAGTACAAACACTACTATTCCAACCTGGTTCTATACAACGGTGCCAACATAAACAGGATAGACAATTTCTTACTGAAGCTTATTCGAGGTCACATTGCAAGAGCGATGTCCTCGTCTAACAGCTTAATTTTCGGGGCTTACTACCCCAACAACGAATACTACGAGAGTGTGCGTCTAAGCGGCTTTATTCCGCCCGATGCATTCCTCCACCTAGACAGTCGAGGGCTGATCCAGGATAGAGCGGCGGTTCCGCTAATCTACCACGTCGGCCGTAGAACTGTAGATCGGCGGGTCCTTTACAGTCGAGACGTCCTCGCACAAGACGGAGCTGAGCACCTTCGGTTCAGTAGGACTGTGTCCGAACGGGACCGAAGAGATAGGGTAAAGCAGGAGAACCAGTTCTGGTGGTTGAAAAACGAAGACGAAGTTCCTTCAGACATTTAATAGTTGACCTTGCTATTTTCTCTTGTATGGCCGACTTACATAGGTTTAGGTAGTTAGTTTTAATTAGGGACAGTCAAAGTGGCACCAAAAAAAAAAAAAAAAAATTATAAAATCAACAAAAATACAAAAAAAATTATAAAAACCGGAAATGCTTGCTGTGGCTGTTCTAGTTTGTAAGTAGCTTATAAGTAGGTTGTAATTAGTTTTAAATTAGTTGTAATTAGTTTTAAGTAGTTTAAATTAGCTTTAATTTAGTTTTATGTAGTTTGTAAGTTTTATATAAAACCAAAAAATTAAGACATAGATACCGAGTTTTTTTGTGAAATTCTTCTCGGTAAAAAATAAAACCGACCTGGATTTAGTATTAAGATAGTTCTTAGGCCGAAAGGCATTAGCATTAAGTTATTCTAGTTTAACTTAGAGCGCCCGACTGGGGCCAGTAAGTTAGTTTTAAGATATTGATAAGTAGGCTAGTTTTTATGAATTTTTGTCTAGCTTTAAGATAGTTCTAAGATAATTGAAAAATAAAAATGAATTTAAAAAAAAAGAAAAAAAATAGTGCGGCTAAAGATTTTTTTTGAGCCAATTCAGTTTTCATTTAATTAGTTTTTCAATAGTTTTTTTTTCAAATCTTTATTTCAGTAACTTTTCAACAATTTTAAATTCATTTCTTTTTATATATTTTTTGTATCGATTTTGGCCACATCTTTCTTGTGAGTTCCGGTGACTGGGTGAAAAGCACTTGGTACCGCGTTGCCACAGGAAAGATGAAACCATACAACCTTAATATAAATATACAAAGTGTGGGATAAAAAGTTCGAGTCTTTGGATATCGGTATTACAGATACCCAAACAGTAGGATACCGTAACCTACATTTTAAGCATTTACTAATCATAGGAAGAGACCCTTAGATGCGAGAGGCGTCAGTGGAGATCCTTCCATAAAGTTTTTTTATTATTTCTCGGAAGTTTGCAGATGCCTTCACCGATGAATTGTTCGTCGGTAGTTGCCCTGCAGATGAACGGAAAAGTTCATTTTTGTAAATCACTAGTTTCAATAGTTAAATTCATTCACCTAGTATATTTTATTTTTTTTTCGATAATTTTTTTTTAGGCTCGCAGTACTACGGCTTCTTCTCCTTCATCATTTGGTCATCCTTCGATAATCAGAATTCTCATCCCATCATGATTATATGTTATATTTTTTGAAAATTTTGAAATTTGTTTTGAAAATTTTAAAATCCTTTTAATTGGTTTTTTTTTTTTGAAATCCATATTTTGAAAAATCTTTTATTATCAAAATTTTTTTTTTTTATTATTGGTTTTTGGTTGTTTTGGAATCCAGGTTTTGAATTCGAAAAAGGATTTTTACTTTGTGATTTCAGTTCACCAAAAGAAAAAGTTTTTACTGCAATTTGCAATTGTTTTAGTGGACTTTTGTTCTGTTTCCGGATTTTTCTCTTTTTCGGTTTATAGCTGGCATTGGGAACTCGGAGTTATAATTTTTTTTGGACATTGATTTTTTTTTGTGGAAATTTTTGCTTTCAAGTGAAGGTTGATATTTTATGGTAATTGATATTCTTTTGGAAGTTGAGTGGGAAAAATTTGAGACGGGTTGTTTTTAAAGAGGTATGAGTAGGCGTCGAATCTCGCTACACGACGAGTTAAGTGTTATTTACGCGCATTCTGAGGCTAGATTCGAGGAATTTTACCAGAGATTTCGGAATACCATCGATCGTTTCGACCTAGACAATTCCTTCAGTTTTTCCGAAAATTTGAATTCCATAGTTTCGAACTCAACTACGATCATGTCGAACGGGAGTAATTTAGCAAACGAGAGTGAAGAATTGCTAAATGGTTTGCAAGATGGGGGTGATTTAGGAAGTGGAATTCCTGCAAATTCCCCTGGAAATGATCCAACGGAAGAATTAGCCGTTATGATCGAGAGGGGTATGTTGGAAAATCAGGTTAGGTTGTTTGAACAAATGGACGTATTTATGGTAAACGTAATCAAGAAACTGGAAAATTTACAAATACCAGCTCCAACGCAAAATAGTGCACCCAGAAGCAATCAGCCTAACGCTGGCACAGGAGCGATTGGGGGTACGACATCCGAAGCTTTTCCGCCAACACCAGTACCCAAAAATTCCATCTCTCCATCAAAGTTTAATGCAACTGAGTTCTGCAGGATAGATAGATGGAACATAAAATACGATGGTACTGAAAATGTTAAGGATTTCCTTTTCAAAGTCGATAGGATGCAAAAATCGTCATCCTATAGCGATGAAAAGATCACAGCAAACTTCCACATTTTGCTATATGGAAAGGCCAACAAAAAAATCCCGATGCGAAACTGGCTGATGTGAAGACCGCTATGAAAAAAGAGTTTGGTAGGTTAGAAAGCGATGTGGAAATCTACATGAGATTGCTCACTCGAAAACAAGGGGTCAAAGAAACATTTGACGACTTTTACAGTTCGATCGTTTTTCTGAACGACTGATTGAAAGAACCTTTCGATGAGCGGAAAATTGTTGATGTAATTCGTAATAACGCAAAGGACAAAATTGGTGAGATGTTGTTAGCAGCTGACGTAAAAACTCTGGAACAGCTGAGAAATAAAGCCAGAGAAGCCGAAAGGTTTTAAGCGAAACGAACTTCTTCCCAAAAGACAGTTCATGAGATCTCGATGGAAGATCAAGAAGACATTGACCAAGATAGTGAGGAAATCGCGGATATATCAGCAAAACGAAAGCCCATCTCGACAGCAAACTACGTCTGTTGGAATTGCAACGAAAAGGGGCACGCCTACCATTTTTGTCCATCGCAAACTAGAAATTTATTTTGTTTTCTGTGTGGTGCAAAAGGTGTGAACACAATTCGGCGCGGTAAGCACTCGGGAAACTTGTCGAGGGACGAAAAGAAGAGAGGGGAAATTCGTCCCACCAAGAAGAATTCAGAGCACCCACAGAATTAGAAGTTAAGCCAAACTCAGACTCTAGCACAGAAGGCCAGGACGAAAAAGTTCAAATGAAGATCTTGGAACGGGAGACTCCTATCAATTCTCTAAGTCCTCAGTCTCATCCTGTTGATACCTATGCGCTAAAGTCTCTTCACGAGCGAAAACAAAACTACTACAAAGGTTTTGCTAGCGCTCACATAAAAAAATGTCGAAGTAAGTTTCGTAATCGACAAAAATTTCAAAAGCAGATTGTGGAAACCATTATCTCCTCAAATACAGATGGTAGAATGTATACGGATGTCCTTTTAAATAATGAGTCAGTTCTCGGCTTGTTAGATAGCGGGGTATCCATATCTGTGCTAGGCAGGGAGTGATGGGAATTAGTGAAAAGAATTGGCGTGAAAATAAAGCCATATAACAACGTTGTACGGACCGCTGAGGGCAAGTCTCACGACATCGTACGATTTTGTGATATCGAAACGAAGTACAATGGCATTACGAAACGCCTTTCTTTTTACCAATTACCAATCTCACTCAAAAACTGTATTTGGGGATGAACTTTTGGCGAGACTTCAACCTTATGCCACAAATAAATGAAATCCAAGCCGACGTTGGCTATAGTGAAGAAGAATTCAATTTTAGGGATGAGGCTGAGTTAATTAAACTCTCTCCCGAACAAAGATCCCAACTCGAAAAAACCAAAAGGTTATTTCCTAACTTTGTCGTGCTAGGGCTGGGTAAGACTCCGCTTGGTTGTCATGTGATCGACACGGGAAACGCGGTTCCGATCAAATCCAGGCATTATCCATTGACTCCGGTTCGTCAAGAAGAAGTTTACAAGGAATTGGACCGAATGTTAGAGCTTGGGGTTATCGAGGTTAGTAACTCACCTTGGAGTTGCCCTGTGGTTTTAGTACGAAAACCAGGCAAGGTTCGCCTATGTTTGGATTTCCGAAAAGTCAATGCAGTCACTGTTAAGGATGCGTATCCATTGCCGCATATTGAGGGCTTACTCAGCCGGATCAAGGACACTCATTTTATTACTGGGATCGACTTGAAAGATGCGTATTGGCAAATACCACTCGAAAAGAAATCGTGAGATAAAACAGCCTTTGCTGTACCCGGTAGACCTCTCTTCCAATTTGAAGTGATGCCGTTTGGTTTGAGCAATGCTGGCCAAACTATGAGTAGGGTCATTGATCAAGTCGTTCCTAGTTCACTTCGAGAAAACGTGTTTGTCTACCTGGACGACTTGTTAATTTGTACGGCTGATTTTGAATATCATATTCGGATCCTTAATGAAGTGGCTGCTTGTCTTCGCAGGGCAAATCTAACTATTAACCTTGATAAAAGCAAGTTCTGCATGCGGGAGATAAAGTATCTCGGGACTCGGGTACATTGTCGGCCAAAGTACTTTAAAAACTAATCCTGACAAAATCGAGGCAATGGCTAATTTTCCCGTCCCCACGACCCTGAGACAGGTTAGGAGATTTCTAGGTTTAACGGGTTGGTATCGTAGGTTCATCAAGAACTATTCGGACCTGGCAGCTCCCTTAATGGATTGCCTCAAAAAGAAAAAAAAGTTCGAGCTAACACCTGAGGCTCTGGAGGGGTTCAATAGGCTGAAGACTGCACTTTCCTCGGCGCCTGTGTTGTCGCAACCCGATTTCACTAAACCGTTTACTATCCAGTGTGATGCGTCTTCGGAAGGAGTAGGTGGTGTTCTTTTTCAATTGGATGAGAACAACAACGAGAGACCGTTAGCGTACATGTCAAAGAAGCTTAACAAAGCTCAGAAAAACTACACGGTTACTGAAAAGGAATGTCTTGCAGCAGTCCAGAGTATACGAACATTTAGCCCCTACTTTGATGGATTACCCTTCAAGCTCATAACGGATCATTCAAGCTTAAAATGGTTGATGTCGATGAAAGAGCTGAGTGGAAGACTCGCTCGATGGAGTTTGGAACTCCAAGGTTATGATTTTTCGATTGAACATAGAAAGGGATCTCTCAACGTAGTGCCGGATACCCTATCTCGCATGGATATGGAAGAGATTTCTGCGAAAGTAATCGTGGGAGATCATGAGCTCCTAGAGTTTTCTTCGGCATTGACATGTGGTGAGATTGATCTCGACTCCGTGGAATTCGATTCGGAGCAATATACCCAGTTGAGAAAGAGCATCGATTCTAATCAGTCTGCGCTTCCTGACCTAGTTGTATCGGGAAAATTCATCTACAAAAGAGTTAGGTTCGGGACGGGTGATGTGAGTGAAGAGGATTCGCTTTGGCGTCTATGGTTGCCGGAAGCACTCACCCACAAATGCATTGAACTGTCTCATAACACAAAGTTGAGTTGTCATAGTGGTTTTGCTAAGACATATGCTCGAATTCGAGACAAATATTATTGGCCTAAAATGGTAACAGACATCAAGGCATTTGTAAGTAACGTGTAAAATGGTTAAAGCCCCGAACGCGATTCTTCGACCTCCTATCACCAAGCAGATTGTGACTGAAAGGCCTATTCAACGAATATATATCAACTTTTTGGGACCATATCCGAGTACGAAGCGAGGAAATGTGTATGTTTTTATTGTATTGGACCACTTCACCAAATTTGTTTTCTTGAAGGCTATGTCTAAAGCTACGTCTTCAAAAATAGTGCACTTTTTAGAAACTGAAATTTTTCATACTTTCGGCACCCCTGAATTAATTCACTCCAACAACGGACGTCAGTTCGTGTCCCATGATTTTCAAAACATCATGGCAAAACGACTGGGATGTACATCTATCAAGTATAGCATGCGCCTTGCGATCAGATGTGCACGATTCTATAGGTTGTCAACCCTATTATGCTCTTTTCGGGCAAAACATGATAGCGCATGGCTCTACCTATCGGTTACTACGCGAATTAAAAGCCCTCGAGGACCCGGAAATGTTAGCCTTGCCAAAAGCACCTAGAACAACGTTGGCTAGACAGAAGTTGTCGGAAAATTTATTCAGGGCACACGTTAAGTCAAAAAACACTTACAATTCACTGTTCAAACCTGTGGTTTATCGGGAAGACCAAGAAGTTTTCCACCGAAACTTTGCACAAAGTAGTTTTGTTCAAGGTGTGAATGCAAAACTACTTCCAAAATTTGTAAAATCTCGCGTGCGAAAAGTCATAGGCAACTGCATGTATGGAAACTATAGCTGGTAAGCCCATAGGCATATTCCACGCCAAGGACATACGGCAGTAAGTACCCTGCAACGAAACAAAAAGAAAACACAAAGAATCGATTTTTAATTGAAAAATATTAGTTTTAACTTATCTGATAGTGTTAACTGCCCGCCTAGTTAAATGGGTTGGCGACCCACGTTTGGAGATAGAAGCGAATTCTTCTAATTTCATTTTTAAAAACGATGCTGGCAATTCAATTTTAATTAGTATTTTTGTTTAACACTTCGAGCGATTTTTCAATTAAGAACGCGTTAAACAGAAAAAAAAAAAACAAACAAACATTTTCCGATTTCGTTTTGCCAACGGCAAAACTTCATTTTGATTTATTTTATTTCAGCTTTAACCAATTTTCGATTTTGTTTTGCCGACGGTAAAACCACCTCATCAAATAATTTCGTTTCGTTTGTTTACATTTTTTACAACGGTCACCATGTATACAAAGTATTTTTTTTTTACCGGTGGCTTAAGCAAATTAATACCGTAGGGTTTTTGGCAAGGGAAATTTTGTTTACATTTTTTTTACCATTCCGTTTAATATTTTGTTTTGTTTTGATTTTCACTTTTTGTCTTCGACACAAATTAACTAACAGCACCGTCACAGTTTTAAAGAAGTATTGACTATCTCGCACTATCGCACAAGGCAGTTAAATAACCATATACCTTTCTCTTTCACGACCGACGGTAAAATATTGTCAATGTTTTTTTTTTATATTATTTTCTTTACCTTTTTAATTTTGATTATTAATTTTTGTCTACTTCAATATCGAATCTTTTTTTTGCACAAACACTTAAATTTTTCAACATAAACCTCTAGGGATCTATGATGGCTTTGATTCCTTTATTTTGGTGGCGACACTCGTATTCCGTTTTTCTCAAGGCACTGAAGTTTTTTTTTGTCTTCACTTTTTTTTTTGCACTCCGACCGATGTGTATATTTGTGGGTTCATTTGCATGTTTCAGATATCGGTATATCTGAAAAAAGCAAAGCCCTGATACCGAATTCGATATTTATTTTAAAATAAACTAACCACGATCATTAAAAAAAAAAGAACAATTTTTATTCGCGGACGCAAATAAAATATCAACACGACGATAGCCATAGGAAAACAAAAACAAACATATGGGAAATGGGAGAATAGGAAAAGTAAAATGTCAGGTTTAAGGATAGGCTTAGGAAGTGTTAAAGATCGTAAAATTTAGGTGGTAGTAGATTTTTAAAGTCAAGTTGCATATACTTTAGATATATATATTAACCTACATATATTTTATGTGCATTTTACCTATAAAATAAATTAATTAATTATAATAGAATAAAAGTTCCAAGTGGTGAAATTTGGGGCCACTTTCCAAAACGGTACCCCACGTTGAAACTTGATTTTTTTTACAGGTTGGGGGCGGTCTCAATAGTAAAAATTTTAAATATTAAAGTGAGAAAACCCCCTAAAATTGAATTAAAAATGTTTAAAGTTTTCGTTTTTAACCTCACTTTTTTTTTTTGTTTTTTTTTTTTTTGTGTAAAAACAAATAAATCGTGGGTAATAACAACATTTAAGAGTGAATAAATAAAAACGAAAAATAATTTTTCAATGTTTAATCATTATTTTGAAAAAAAATATGTAAATATACACGTCATAACAATGCACATATCAAACGACTGAACAAAAATCGCGGCTTTCATAAATACAGTGCGAGCACCCAGTATTATGGCACATTAACAGTAAGATGTGTACCCCCCTGCTTGGGCCCAATATAGGATTTGGGGTGGGTGCGAGGTTGGGTGTATGCAAAGTTTCTTTTGCGCATATACATTAGTTCATAAAAAATACATGGATGTGCAGTAATATTTTTATTTTTTAAAATCACCATATGCATATATAATAGCTTTTACTAGTTCATCAAATGGATCTAAGATCCGCTTTTTCAAATCTCTTCTCTACTGGTACTCGACAACCCAATCGGCAAAGTTGTGGAAATAATTGTCATTGTAAAACGATCTTTTAACAACTCTCCGCTCGGATTCGATCCGCTGAGTATGCGTTCCATCCTCTGCAACAAATGGATTACCTGGGTCACTATGATTAACTTTTTTATGCACGAACCCATGCTCAGTCAAGCAATCATAGGCCCTCCAGTAATCTGTATGAATTACAGTACCAGGATGATCATGTTTTTTTATTAATGGTATAAGTACCTTTAAAAATAAATATTGTCAATTTTCAAAATCCCTTATATTTTAAAACATATTACCTCAGCACTCCTAACATTATCGTCGCAGATTTCCAATCTAAGATCTTCAGATCCGTCCTCTATCATCCCAAGGACCGAATGACCATCAACTCTTCGCCCTTTATTAAATTTTCTTCGGCCAAACTTGCCAACTTCCTCTATTTTTTGTAAATAAAAGTCAACAATTACCTCACGCCAATAACTATACCAGTCCGAAATTGTTCGTGTTGAAATGCATGACGAACTTGACGTAAAGTCTTCAATTTGGACGATTTCATATGACAATTTTCTTCCGAAAGCATACATAAGATAAAAAAACAGTTGAAACTGGTATATGAATGTTTTCGAACCAAGTTCCTATTGCTCGTCCAATTTCTTTTTTGCCCTCAAAGGTACCCTTATTACATTGAAAAGTGCCAATCGCACTATCAAAATAAATCTTCATCGGGCACCTATGAACCCTGCAATCCCTGCTAATAGGCAACAAATCCAACTCCTCAGCAAACTTCAACGCAAGCAATTCATTGCTAATACGCTGAAAAAGTTTTATTAAATTCCAAAAAAAAACATTTCTTAGTAATTGCAATATTTAAATATATTTTTATTCAAATTTACCACTGCTTTCTTAAATCCTCAGCATATAGCTTTCGTTTTCCTTTATTATCTTCAATTGGAAGATTTTCATCATGTGAAGATCCAGGAACACAACTACTTTCACCATGCATTTTGTACAATTTGATATAAATATCATATATAAACAGTTTTGCTTTACTTTTGACATATTAACTGTTGATAAAAACTGTTGTACTAATTGCAATTAAAACAGCTTATCCGAATGGGATCAATTCAAAAAAGTAAGAAAAAAACAAAAATACCAAAAATCAACATGAAATTTCCCACATTAATCAAAAGAATTTAATAATTTCCTCATAAAAATCCCAAAACAAGACCAACCTGGCATCACTAAATCAAATAGAACTGTCAAAATGAGTTAATGAACAACGCTTTTTCTGTGTAATTTGGTGTGCAAAAGTGAAACTTTAAAATTAAATTAAAAATATAAAGGAGTGTTTCCTCACTTTAAAATTGATATATTTATTAGTTTAAATACATTCTCTATCGAATAAAAGCATCCGCGTATTAAAATTCCGGTTACCGTTTTGGAAAGTTGAGCCTGAAATTTTCAAGGAAAATTAGCTTATTACACGTGGGGTCGGAAATATTTAAATTTGCGAAAGCAAATTAATAAGGTAAAGTTGTGAAACTTTTTTTTTTTCTTTTATTTAAAAAAATTTGTTTTTTTTATAGAAAACATAAGGCGGTTGAAAATTACAACCGCCTTCAATTTGAACCAAACCGCCAAGAGAAATTAATTGGGAAGTTTTTCATCCAATATTTCTGGTTCATAAAATCGCATTGTCACCAGGCGATCAGGGAAAATAGTCTTATCTATTGTTCGATCGCGGGGATATATGAGAATCCAGTTCTCAAGTACGCAAAACCGTACAACAGCACCTATATGGTCATCATATGACCGTTTGCCCTTCAAACTTATATATCGAGCTTAGCCCAGAGGGTAGCAAAGCCGATTCCTCAGTCGATATCGATCTGCGAAAGAGTGAACACGCATTGTATTGGCTTTCACAGTATTTCTAACTAATTTCGCGAGTGTTAGTACAAAAGTTTAAATAAGTTGCCTTTTTTTTTTCAATAGTGCCCATAGCACAGTGGAAGAGGTGGCGGAACCCAAGTCGATCTCGTACTGTGGGAGTGTTAACACGTTTTCGGCTTCCCCAGTTTATTTAAATTTCATATATCGGAGTGATTAGTTAAAGCTTATCTACAGCCAAGCTATATTCAATAGTGCCAATAGCACACAGGAAGAGGTGGCAGACCGACAATCCGAAGGTAGTGGGTTCGAATCCCAGTCGGGCATCAATAATTATTTAGCTGCTTTTTTCCACAATCGCGAAGTCGAAAACTTCATTGAGTGGGAGGAGCAGCAAATGGCATCGAACAACAATGCGGGGACATCGAAAGGTGTCCCAGCAACAACTATAAAGCCAGCTATGGCACCAACAGCAAAAGCCGTAGCAACAACAACAACAACCAAGCAAGCGATGGCACCACCAGCCACGCCATCAACAAGTGCCGTAGTAAGAACGGCACAACCACCAACGGCAACAACAGCCGACATCAAAAACAAGAGAAGGAAGAGGATTAGCTGTGCGCCGAACCTGGTGAAGCGCCGCTCCACCATCACCTCAGCCCAGCTGCCAGCTGGGGTGAAGGAGACGGCGCGCACAGCCAAAACCACAGCAGCAGCAAAAATACAAGAACAATTGGATACCTCGCCATCCGACGATGACATCGAATATATGTCAGAGGGTGGCGAGGGATTGTATACAACGGGGGACAGCAACAGCAATCTGCTTGTTGACCTCACTTCACCAGAGGCGTCCTCCGAAGAGGAAAACGAGGCGCAAGAATTGGACGAGCAGGCTATCAGCCAAAAAATAGATGTCATTCGGGGGGAGATGGAACGTCTCAATGCCATCGTGACCCCACTGGTAGAAGCGCTCAGACAAAAGCAAGAAGCTCGACGCGAAAGGGAGAAGCAGGAGCGCGAGCAGAAAAAAATATTACAGGCGCCACAAAAGACAGCGCCACAGCCTGAGCTGCCACCGAAAAGCCAGCAGCCAGAGGAACAGCAACAGCAACTGCCACAGCAAAACCAAAATAAGCAGCAACAACAACAGCAGCCAACGAAACAACCACAGCAGCAGCCGAAGGAACAACGGCAAAAAAAGAAAACAACACAGCAGCAGCAGCAGCAGCCACAGGAGCGGAGTCAGCAGAAGCGGAACGAGCAGCAGCAAGGAGAACACCAGCAGCAGCCACAGCCGCCCCAAAATAAAAAAGAAAAAGTGCCACCAATAAACACTTACAAAATGGAATTGCAGGAAACTATTGACCTATGTAAGTCGGCCATAGGCCAAAACTTTTTTATTAAACGTTTAAATAAAGATAGACATGCTATCCACTGCTCAACAGTGGCGCAGCATAAAATTATAAAAGAATTGTTAAAGAAATCCACGACTGAGTTCTTCAGTTTTACCCCCAAAGTGGATAAATATCAGACGGTCCTCTTGAAGGGCATAGATTCCTGCACGGAACCACAGGTGCTCTTAAATGAGCTCCGTCAAAAAGCGAGCGACGATCTCGACTTTATCGGGGTCAAGCCGTTCGCTACAGTCAGAGCCAGACGGGAGAAGCGGTCTTTGCCGTTCTTCCTAGTCCAGCTATCGCCCAGCAGCAAACTGGATAGGTTGAGAAGTATCTCCGTTCTCAACTACCAGGTTGTAACTTGGGATAAATTAAAGAGAGGTGGCGACATGCTTCAATGCAAGCGCTGCCAAAGGTTTGGCCACGCTGCAGCAAACTGCGAAATGCAGCCACGCTGCGTTAAGTGTGGTGAGGACCACATTAAGGGGGAGTGCAAGCTCGGTGAAGAACGGGTCGAAGACATGACCCAGCTTAAATGTACACTTTGCGGAAAGGGGGGGCACCCTGCTAATTATCGGGGTTGCTCAGCTTTTCAGCAAATAAGAAACAACAAAGTGGCTAAGCAGACAGCGGTAGAGATACGCCCATCAACGCGTGCTCCTACAGCAACGCCCGTTAATCCCCAAATTTCCTACGCCCAAATGGCGGCAGGAAGGGGAAAAACGGTACAGCCTGCAGCTAAGGCAGCCCAACCGGCCCTAGTGCCAAAGGCGCCGGACGCTCAGGCCGAAATAAGAAGCATGTTGCTGGCAATTCAAGGCCAGTTAACAGGACTTCACAACCAGATAAAGGAGCAGGCGACTAGGGTAGACTATCTCTACTCTGTTTTGCCTAGCTTAACGCAAATTAGAGGTTAAAGGCGCGCTGTCGGAGAGGCCTCTTAGGATCCTTGCTGTGAATGTAAATTCACTGATTAGGACCGAACGTAGAGCTAATCTTTTCCAATTGTTGAAAGACCAAAGTCCAGATGTGTTTATGGCCAGCGAAACTAAGCTGAACCAGAAACATAAGTTGACTAACAACAATTACAATATCGTTAGAAGAGATCGACCCAACTCCACTCAAGGGGGGGGCGTCGCAATCTTCATACGAAAAGGCATTAATCATAAAGTTATATATAATAGTGATCTGCGCAGATTTCGGCTGATAGAGGCGTGCATCGTATGCATTCCTCTCCAACAGGGGAAGAGAATGTATGTTATCGCGGCTTATGCACCGGCATCACCTCAGCCAACTGATTTTATGTCAGAGCTCGAAAAACTTTTCGAATGTCTACGCTTGAACTTGGAAGAAAATTACTTTCTCATGGCCGGTGATTTGAATGCCAAACACCAAGATTGGGGAAATCAAATTCAAAATCAAAGAGGTATTCATCTTTTCAATTGGATGAGTCGATACAACACTGAGTATGGTGTCGACCTGCTGGCTACGGATCGGCCATCGTTTCCAAGAAGCGGTGCCTATCTGGATCTATTGCTAATAGACGCAAGACTGACAATTACTGACACTGTGGGTCAAAGACCAAGAAACTGTTTACGAACGATCGAGTACGACAGTGATCACTGCGGATTCGCCGCCGTAATACAGCTTCCGAACGAGCTCGTGGAGTTGGATGAGTATGTACCTGTGCATACTTACAATTACAGTAAGGTGCGCTGGCCACGCTTTACCAACGCCTTATCGAGCGAAATCAGTTCGAATAACATATCCCCACCAAATGACAGGAATTTGACAAATAACGAAATAGACCAATACTTAGAACAAATGGACGAAACAATCAAACGAACAATGAACAGAACAATACCGAAATACAAGCAACGGGACGCAACCGACATGTATCGAAACGCAACCATTGACGCACTACACAGACAAAAAAGTGGACTGCTGACAAGACTAAAACTCTTGTACCGACGGTTTACTGACCCTCACCATCTGGAGATTAGGACACTGAAGTCGTCGATCAAAAACATCAACCAACTAATTAAAGAGAACTATCGGTTGTCAATTAATTTGTATTGGGACAACAAAATTCGGGCCGTTAATGCTAGCGACCCGAGCATGTTTCCTCAAATTAACAAGATATTTAGAAGGAATGATCAGAACGATCTTCCGTGTCTCAAGCTTCAGAGAACGACAGACAACAGAGACGTACTTCTGACAGCAGGAATTAATCCAGAGGACGCCGTCTTGGACGATGACCTCTTTATTGTCGAAGATCCGCAGGAGAAAGTGGAGGCTGTGGGGGCTGCTTTCCAGCAAGTGTACAAGGTGAATGCGTGCATTCGCCCGAATCACGACCTGGAAAACAGAGCCTTGCTCCATCACTTCTACCTTCGGAATGACATCACGCAATGGCGATCAGAGAACCTTGGTTTCACCGTGTTCAATGAAGATCATTTGGCAAACGCCATAATCGCCGAGCGAAATGGGCCCAGTTCCCTGTTAATTACGAAGGTGGAGCTCCAGCTCATCTTCGATTCATTAAAGAAGAAGAAGTCAGCAGGAGTCGATGGCATATCCAACGTTGTACTTCGACATTTACCTCAAGAAGCAGTAGACATTTATACCACTCTGTTTAACAACGCTCTGAATAATGCATATTATCCAGTGCGTTGGAAGACAGCTGTGGTGCATCCTCTCCCGAAAAAGGGAAAGGACAACTCCAATCCGGCGAATCTTCGGTCGATAAGTCTTCTTCCGAGTATCAGCAAGGTATTCGAAAAAGTTATCAATAGAGCTCTGTCTAAGTGGGCAGAGGACAATAATATCATACCGGACAATCAGTTCGGTTTTAAGGCGGGACATGACACTATTCATGCCGCGTCGAAACTCGTTTCTGATGTCCAATGGAACAAATCTAAGAAGCAGTGTACGGGTGCCTGTCTGGTTGATTTGGAGAAGGCCTTCGACACCGTATGGTTAGAAGGTCTTTATCTAAAGCTGACCAGACTTGGCATTAGTAAACCACTGTTATATATGCTTTATGATATGCTCAATGGCAGAAAGTTTGTTGTCAAAAGTGGCAATGTAACTTCTGCCACAACCTTTAATATTAAAAATGGTCTTCAGCAGGGAGCGGTCAACTCGCCGATTCTATTCAGCATTTACACCAGCGATCTGATAAGTAGTCTAACTCAGGCAATTGCGTATGCCGACGACCTAATTGCGTACAGAACAGCTCCAAAAGTCGAGGTCATCAGGATTCTTTTGCAGCGTGACTTCGAGAAGATTCAGCGATATTGCGATGACTGGAAGTTGAAAATCAACTTTCAGAAATCAGAAACTATCTTGTTTAGGACTCCGTTGCTTAGAGCCACAAGGGATACGAGAAAGAACTGGCGCAAGCTGGTGATCGTAGGACCAAATGGACATCCACTGGCGAGTAAAAGTGTAGTAAAGTACCTTGGCATCTGGATGGATCAGTATTTGTATTTCGACAGACATATAAATGCTGCTCTGGCCAGGGCTAGGGGAGCTTTTGCCCTGACGAAACGGTTGTTTTATAGCAGCCGGCTTGACAGCAGGGTGAAGGTGATTTGCTACATGGCCCTTATCCGGCCGATGATTGCCTATGGGTGCCCGGTTTGGTTCAACGTTGCCCCATCTCAAATGGAAAAGATTCGGGTGTTTGAGAGGCAGTGTCTTCGACGCTGCCTTGGATTGCACAGAACACCAGAGTCGGAGTACAAACACTACTATTCCAACCTGGCTCTATACAACGGGGCCAACATAAACAGGATAGATAATTTCTTGCTGAAGCTTATTCGAGGTCACATTGCAAGAGCGATGTCCTCGTCTAACAGCTTAATTTTCGGGGCTTATTACCCCAACAACGAATACTACGAGAGTGTGCGTCTAAGCGGCTTTATTCCGCCCGATGCATTCCTCCACCTAGACAGTCGAGGGCTGATCCAGGATAGAGCGGCGGTTCCGCTAATCTACCACGTCGGCCGTAGAACTGTAGATCGGCGGCTCCTTTACAGTCGAGACGTCCTCGCACAAGACGGAGCTGAGCACCTTCGGTTCAGTAGGACTGTGTCCGAACGGGACCGAAGAGATAGGGTAAAGCAGGAGAACCAGTTCTGGTGGTTGAAAAACGAAGATGAAGTTCCTTCAGACATTTAATAGTTGACCTTGCTATTTTCTCTTGTATGGCCGACTTACATAGGTTTAGATAGTTAGTTTTAAGTAGGGACAGTCAGGGTGGCACCAAAAAAAAAAAAAAAAAAAAAAAAAAAAAAAAAAAAACACCAAAAAAATTATAAAATCAACAAAAATACAAAAAAAATATAAAAACCGGAAAATGCTTGCTGTGGCTGTTCTAGTTTGTAAGTAGCTTATAAGTAGGTTGTAATTAGTTTAAAATTAGTTGTAAGTAGTTTTAAGTAGTTTTAATTAGCTTTAATTTAGTTTTATGTAGTTTGTAAGTTTTATATAAAACCAAAAAATAAAGACATAGATACCGAGTTTTTTGTGAAATTCTTCTCGGTAAAAAATAAAACCGACCTGGATTTAGTATTAAGATAGTTCTTAGGCCGAAAGGCATTAGCATTAAGTTATTCTAGTTTAACTTAGAGCGCCCGACTGGGGCCAGTAAGTTAGTTTTAAGATATTGATAAGAAGCTAGTTTTTATGAATTTTTGTCTAGCTTTAAGATAGTTCTAAGATAATTGAAAAATAAAAATGAATTTCAAAAAAAAAAAAAAAAAAAAAAAAGGTGGCGGAACCCAGAGCCAGAGGTTCCAAGTTCGAGCCCGAGTCGGGCATACAAATTTTATCTGCTTTTTTCCACAACAGAGAAGTGGAAAATTTTATTGAGTGGGAGAATTTTCATATGGACGGGAAAAAACTTGCTGGGGCATCGAAAGATGTCCCAAAAAAAGCAAGTCGATCGCCAACGGCATCAATAGCTACAGCTAAAGCGGGATCGTCGAAAGACGACCAGCCAACAGCAGCAACAACGACAACTACAGCTATGAAGCCACCAACGACAACAGCAACAGCTGTTGTCGCAAGATGCTCACAAACCAACAACACCAGCTAAAGCATCAGCTGATTTACAGTTAAAAGGAGGAGGAGTATTAGATATACACCGAACCTGGTAAAGCGTCGCACAGTGGGGCAGAAATGGCTTATCAATGGCGATAATTATAAGTTTTTTGTTGACTTTACCAAAATATACGTTTCGATAGGTTTTTGGTATGCTGAATTCAAATCCTAAGTTAAAAAAAAAAATATACCACTTCAGATTGAAATAATTCCGTTATAAATATTTTATTTTAGTTTTTTGTGTGTTTTTGTGTAGTGAGACATTTAAATTAATATGATACACAAAAATCAATACATTGTGATCTCAATGTTTTTCTTATTTTGAACAAATTTGAAAAATTCTTAAATAGTTTTTAGGTAGATTGATCGTAAATAGAACTAAAGTTCTTAAAGCATATCAACAGCAACATTTTTATTGAAGGCATAATATGCATAAGGAACATAGATTTCGAAATCTTAAAAAACAAAAACAAAAAAAATTGTAAAATGGAGCTCAACATTAGAAAAAATCTTTTACCTTTTTTGGGTGTTGTAATTAAATTATTTGTGTAATTATGACTACTCAGAGTCCGAAAAATAGTCTATAATTTCAGTCTGCGGTTGGTTATTTAGATCGGGTTGTACAAACATTTCTATAGCTTCAGAATCAAATGGAATTTTCTTCGAAGCTTTGGTTGGTTATGAAAGGATCTGAAGATATTAGCATTCGGTTCATAATATCCGTTAATGTGTCTTTTCTTGAAGTTTTTAGACTGAAATACTCTCTGTACATTTTGAAGTCTTTGTTTCGAGCTTCTAATGCTTCTTCATTTAATTCTCCAATGGGCAAAGCACTTTGAGAGACAATTTCATGTTCATGGATCAGAATCTTATGAACTGAAGTGCTCATATAGTACCAAGGGTACAGCAATACAAACAATTTTGCAGTTTCAAAACAATATGTTTTAAATTTTTGAACATCTATATTAAATCCGCTTGAAAGACACTGCAAGATTATGTAAAATCAGATTGACATCTATACCAGTTATTTCGCTTGATTTGGTATAATTTTTGAAAAAACGCCTGGCCACATTTCCTGTGTTCGTATTGCCATATCCCGGCTTTGGTCGATCAATTTTTAGCGCTAATTCTTTTTCAAATGCCTCCTGAATGCGTAGCTTGTTTTGTTCCACGCAATTTTCTGTATTTTTCGATTTGCACCATTCTTTAACATGCAATTTGTAGGCTATGTGAAGCAGGCATTCAAACATTCTTATCCATGCATACAAAACGGATATTCCAAAGGATAAAAATTGATCGTTGATGGGAAGTAACCCTATTTTTTTAATATTGTTGAAATCCTTGGATGTTGCCTGACAAAGATAACATCTCTGAGCCGAACATTGAAAACTATCAACTGATGTTTGATTGTGTATTCACAGTTTTCAATAGTTACTTTTGTTGGTTGGAGTTCATTTATTTGTGATTGAATGGAATGGTTTTCTCTGAGGACTAATGAATCTGACTCTTTTTCGAAAGTTATCTTTATAGGCCTGCAATACCTAGGTGAAGACGGACAAGGATTCTTCCAAAAAACATTTGTGTTGTTCGATAGTTTAATTGGTACTAAACAAGTTATAAACACAAATTTATCATCAACATCAGTTTTGTTTGCAAACCTTTGATGGTATTCGCTATGCCCCGAACTACCATCAAAACCCACCTTGGAATAAAGCGTAAGCTCATTACAGCTCGCACTATTGAAAACATCTTTTTGTGATGCAGAAAGTCGTTCAACAGTGTGATCAAGTAGGTTCTGAATTGGAATTTCAGCTGTTTGTTCACTCACAACAAGGTTTGTTGGGTAGCACTTCGATTTTTCTTTTTGCACAACTTTGTAAGAAGGCAAAACATCGGGTGCATACTTTCTTATTTTGTTATATTGATCACGAGAGAGTTTTGCTTATATGAGCAATGATAAAGCTTGTCCAGGCGTTAGCATAGTTGTTGAACTTTTTGGAGTATTAGGTGAGGGCGACAAGGATTCTTCTAAACATTCTGCAGTTTGTTTGTCTCCAGCAGCTCGAAAATTCATTTGAGCAGCGAAAACAAGCTCTTCTGCAGAAGTATTTCGAAGGCCAGCTACTCTTTCACGCTTTCTTCGGTTGCTCAAGAGATCAAAACTTGTCTGAGGGCGTCCGGGGGGTAATGAATACACTTTAAATTTAACCCTTTCTTGAAGCCAATGCGCTTCATTTTCATTAAACACTAATCTTGTGCGGTGGCTTTTCTTCCACTTAGATTTAAGTTCAAATTTGAAACGTATTAACTCTTTCTTTAAGTCTGACACGTGATTTTCAGGGCAGTTTGTTTTTGTAACTAAAAATGTCTCAATATCTTCAATTTTTTTCTCTATGGTCTTAAATTTACTTTTAAAAAAGATTTCGCAGAGTTCCTGCCTTTTGCAGAAGAAAAATTGCATGTTGAACCCTTTAATATGATGAAGTGTTAATATTTTGCTTGCTTACTAACACAAAAAGTTGAAAATATAATATTTTAGGCAAACATTTTCTACTTTTAACTTTAATTCCAAATAAACAAAATATTGAACTACGAAAACCACTTTTAATCTTGCTTGAATGTTTGCCTAATCGAAAAGTACCGTTATATAAAAAATGTTGTGACATTCTGAGGTTCTATTCAATTTTATTTCCAGATTTACGTCTTAATCGAGTTAAAACCAATTATATAATCAAAAACATACCTTATTTAACAAATGTTGTGCAAAACTTTTTTTTAACAATAGATTTTTAAAGTAATAATATAAGCCACTTTTATCGATTAGTTTACCACAGAACACAATTTTAACAATACTGTCTTCTTTGATGCCGAACAGTAAAGTGATAGAACAATGGAATGAAAAAAAAAACTCCTAAATCATGACACATGTTATCAGTTAATCATAACAGTTATTTTCATTGGGATTTAGTACATAAAAAAAAAACGACTTCTCGCCGCTTCAGCCAATGCAAGACCCCATAGTGCGTCGCTCTACCATCGCCTCAGCTAAGCTGCCAGCTGCAGGCAAAGAGACGGCGCGCATTGCCAAGACAAGAGCAGCCAAAAAGGTGCAACGGTAACTAAATACATCGCCATCCGATGACGACATAGTATATATGTCCGAAGATGGTGAGGTTATGTTCAGGTCCGGGGACAGCAATAGGTTTGCGGGCCTATCGACAGAGTCGACCTCAGATGAAGAAGGAGAGGGCGAAGTAGAAAAGGCCCAGTCAATCGTCAACGATTTGTATGATGAAATAGAAAACATCAAGCGAAAGATGGAGCCTTACCTACAAGTGCTGAAAAAGAAGCAGGAAGCGAGCCGTCAAAAGGAGGATGAAATGCGAAGGCTACAACAACAACAACAACAACAACAACTGCAACAGCAGCAACAACAACAACAACAGCAGCAGCCAAATAAAGCTGCTAAACACAAGCCGTCGGCAGCACCCAAACCTCAAAGGGTACCACAGCAACAGCAAAAGCAGCCGCCCAAACAAAGCACAGGGGTGGCACAATCAGGCCCCAGTACATGGGGGCCCCAAAACCAGCAACGGCAGTACTAGCTGCAGTAAAAGCTGCTTCTGTAGCAGCACCAGTAGCAGCACCAATAGAAGCATCAACATCAGCAGCAGCAGCACCATCAGCAGCGCCATCAGCAGCGCCATCAGCAGCGCCATCAGCAGCGCCATCAGCAGCAGCAGCATCAACATCAGCAGCAGCGAGACAGCAACACCAGCAGCAACCACGGCCAAAGTCCGAGAAAGTGCCACCAATTCGTACCTATAGGGTCGACCTTGCAGACATAAAACAGGTATGTAAGTCGGCCACTAAAAACAATTTTTATATTAAAATTATAAACGAACAGCAAAAGAGGTATTCGGTTCAATGCTTCACATTGGCCGAATACAAATTAGTTAAGGATTGCCTTAGGGAAGCCACTGCTGAATTCTTCAGCTTCACTCCTAAGAGTGAAAAACCTAAAACGGTCCTGTTAAAGGGAATCAGTTCCTACACGGAACCCTCCTAGCTGATCTCCGTCAGAAGGCCAGCGATGATCTCGAATTCGTCGGGGTCAAGCCGTTTACCACGGTCAAGTCCAATGCCAATCTTCCTCGTAACTCTGTCGCCCCAAAGTAGACTGGAGAATCTGAGGAATATTAATGTCCTAGACTACCAGGTCATACACTGGGAAAAATTAAAGAGGCATGACGACATGCTGCAGTGCATGCGCTGCCAAAGGTTCGGTCACGCTGCGGCCAACTGCGAAATGCAGTTGCGCTGTGTGAAATGCGCCGAAACCCACAATAAGGGTGAATGCAGGTTAGGGACTGAGCGGGTCGAAGACATGGCCCAGCTCAAGTGTGTCATCTGCGGGAACGAGGGGCACCCTGCTAATTATCGGGGTTGTCCTAAGGTCCAAGCAATACGGGAAAAACAGGCCAGGCAAAAAGCTGAAAGTCAACCCGTAAGACAAGCTCCAACAACAAAAACTTCAATCGTTAATCCCAACGTTTCTTACGCCAACTATGCGAAAGGAAGGGTAAACACGAGACAGGCTCCACCACCGGTCGCCCCACAGGCCCAAGTGCCTCAGGTGTCGGCGGGGCAGCCAGACATTGTATCCTTGTTGCTGAGCATTCAAGGCCAGTTGACAGGACTGCAAAGTCAGATCAAGGAGCAAGGCGAAAGAGTAGATTACCTCTACTCTTTGTTGCCTGGCCGAGCGCAAATTCATGGTTAAGGGCGCGCTGCCGAAGTCGCGCCTTAGGATCCTAGGTTTGAATGTAAATTCATTGATTAGGATCGAACGTAGAGCCAATTTGTTTCAGTTGTTGAAAGACCACAGTCCTGATGTGTTTATGGCTAGCGAAACCAAGCTAAACCAGAAACACAAATTGACTCACAATAATTACAATATCGTAAGAAAAGATCGACCCGGTTCTAATCAAGGAGGCGGTGTTGCAATCTTCATACGTAAAGGCATTAATCATGAAGTTATGTACAATAATGATTTGCGAAAGATTCAGACGTTAGAAGTTTGCGTCGTACGTGTTTCCCTCACTAGAGGTAAGCACTTATATTTGATTGCGGCTTACGCGGCTGATGCTCCGCAGCCAACTAACTTCATCACAGAGCTCGAGATTCTATTTAGAGTACTCCAACTGGGCTTGGAAGAGAACTTTTTTATATTGGCCGGAGATTTGAACGCCAAACACGGAGATTGGGGAAATAAAATAAGTAACCCAAGAGGTAATCATCTCTTTAATTTGATGAATCTTTGCAGTGTTGAATACGGTGTCGACCTGCTGGCCACTGAAAGGCCATCATTTCCAAGGAGCGGCTCCTTTCTGGACCTGTTGCTGTACGATACAAGACTGACAGTAACTGACAAAGTGGGTAACCACCCGCGTAATTGCCTACAGACAATTGAATACGACAGTGACCATTGCGGCTTGGCTGCCTTAATACAAATCCCGAACGAGCTTGTGGAGCTGGATGAATTCGTCCCAACGCATTCTTACAATTATAGTAAGATGCGCTGGCCACGTTTCACCCAAGCTCTATCAAGAGAACTCCATTCGGGGGTCATAGCCCCACCAAACAACAGAAACTTGACAAACACAGAAATCGACCAACACCTTGAACAGATGGACTATATAATAAAACGAACAATGGAACGGACAATACCGAAGTACAAAGAACGCGACCAAACTAACGTCTACAGTAACGCGACTATAGACGCACTTCACAGACAAAAAAGCGGACTACTGACAAGACTTAAAAACTTATACAGACGATTCACAGACCCCCACGACCTGGAGATTAGGACACTGAAGTCGTCAATAAAAAACGTAAACACTCTGATTAAAGAAAATTACAGATTGTCTATTAATTTGTACTGGGACAAGAAAATTCGGACCGTTAACTCTAGCGACCCGAGTATGTTCCCGCAAATTAATAAGATTTTCCGGAAAAATAATCAAAACGACCTCCCGTGTCTTAAGCTTCAGAGAACGACAGAGAACAGAGACGTACTTCTGACAGCGCAAATTAATCCAGAGGAAGCCGTCTTGGACGATGATTTCTTTGTGATTGAGGATCCGCAGGAGAAAGTGGAGACAATTGGTGCGGCTTTCCAGCAAGTGTATAAGGTGAATGCTTGCACTCGCCCGAACCACGACCTGGAGAACAGAGCCTTACTTCATCACTTCTACCTAAGGAATGATATTTCTCATTGGCGATCAGAGAACTGTGGTTTCACACGGTTTGATGACGATTTCTTAGCAAACGCTATAATCGCCGAAAGAACGGGTTCAAGTCCCTTGCTCATCACGAAGGTAGAGCTCCAGCTCATCCTCGATTCAATAAAGAACAAAAAGTCAACAGGTGTCGATGGTATACCCAACATTGTTCTAAGACATTTACCGATTGAAGCTATAGACATTTATGCTACACTGTTCAACAACGCGCTGAATAATGCATATTATCCAGTGCGTTGGAAGACAGCTGTGGTGCATCCTCTCCCGAAAAAGGGAAAGGACAACTCCAATCCTTCAAATCTTCGTTCAATAAGTCTTCTTGCAAGCTTCAGCAAGGTATTCGAGAAGGTAATCAATAGGGCTCTGGCTAAGTGGGCTGCGGACAACACAATAATTCCGGATAATCAGTTCGGGTTCAAGGCAGGACATGACTGTATTCATGCCGCGTCTAAACTCGTTTCTGATATCCAATGGAACAAGTCAAAAAAACAATGCACGGGTGCTGTTCTGGTTGACTTAGAGAAGGCCTTCGACACCGTATGGTTAGAAGGGTTGTACCTAAAACTCACCAGACTAGGCATCAGTAAACCATAATTGTATATGCTTTGTGATATGCTCAATGGTAGAAAGTTTGTTGTCAAAAGTGGCAATGTAACCTCTACCAGCATCTTTGAAATTAAAAACGGTCTTCAACGGGGGGCGGTTAATTCGCCGATCCTCTTCAGCATTTTTACCAGCGATCTGATAGGTAGCCTAACTAACGCAATAGCGTATGCCGACGACCTGATTGCGTACAGAACGGCCCGAAAGGTTGAGGTTATTAGAATACTCTTGCAGCGTGACTTCGAGAAGATTCAGCGATACTGCGACGACTGGAAACTGAAAATAAATGTCCAAAAGTCGGAGACAATTCTGTTCCGGACTCCTTTGGCTAAGGCCACGAGAGATACGTGCAAGAATTGGCGCAAGATGGTAATTGTTGGGCCCGACGGGCGGCCATTGGCGAGTAAAAGTGTAGTGAAGTACCTCGGTATCTGGTTGGACCAGTATTTGTATTTCGACAGACATATAAATGCTGCTCTGACCAGAGCCCGAGGAGCCCTCGCTCTGACGAAACGGCTGTTTTACAGCAGTCGGCTTGACCCCAGAGTGAAGGTAATTTGCTACATGGGCCTCATACGGCCAATGCTTGTCTATGGTTGTCCCGTTTGGTTCAACATTGCCCCTTCCCAAATGGAGAAGTTTCGGGTGTTCGAGAGGCAGTGTCTACGGCGCTGTCTCGGTTGGTATCGGACACCAGAATCTTCTTATTTGCATTATTATTCTAACGAGGTCTTGCACAACGGAGCTCGGATCAACAGAATTGACAATTTCGTGATAAAACTTGTTCGGGGTCACATAGCGAGAGCTGTGACTTCGACCAACAACTTGATATTCGGGGCGTTCTATCCGAACGACGAATACTTCGGTATGGCACGCTTGAGCGGCTTTATCCCACCAGAGGCATTCCTCTATTTAGATAAATGCGGCCTGATACACGATAGAGTGGCAGTACCGCTTATCTACCACGTCAGGCGTAGAACCGTGGATCGGCGACTCTTGTACGAACGAGACATCCTCGCCCGAGATGGAGCGGAGCTCCTACGGGTCAGTAGGGCTGTGTCCGAACAGGACCGTATTGATAGGAGGAAGCAGGAGAACCAGTTTTGGTGGCTAAATGAATTTGATATGGGGTAAACCGGGGTGGGGTAGTTTTTGCCTTGGCCGGCTTACATACTTGTTTTAGTCTTAGGTTTAGGTTAAGTAGAATAGGGACGGTGGCACTATATAAATATAAAAAAAAAAAAAAACGTACAAAAATAATCAACAACACAATATGGACATGGACATAGTCTTTGCCGCTGTGGTTGTTCTAGTTTTAAGTAGTGTGTAGGTAGGTTAGAGGTAGTTTTAAGTTTTATTTTAAGGACTTAGTATGTAAGATAAATAAAGGATAAAGATGTTAGTTTTTTTTAAATTTTCTAACAAAATAAAGGACAAAAAAAAAAAAAAAAAAAAATAGTTCATAGGCCGAAAGGCATTAATTTAAGAAATCATGAATTCCTTAGAGCGCCCGTTTAGGGCCAGTAAGTTATATTTAAGTATTATTAATTAGGCTAGTTTTCTGAATTTTGTTAGCATGTAAGTAGATATAAGTCAATATTGAATAAAAATTTGAATTAAAAAAAAAAAAAAAAAACAAAGTCGATTCCTAGCCGAGGGTTCGAAGGTTCGATCGCAGGAAACACCAAAACCAAAAACCAAGATTAAATATTTTTTTTTATAATTTTTTTTTTTTTAACGTACATACATGTTTTTTATTCAAAATTCGATTTTTTATACAAAGTGTTAATTTTATTAAACGGTTTTCTCGCGTCGCTATAAAAAAAGTTTATTTTTACTTATTAGATCGCGAAACGTAATTTTTAGTCTCAGTCCGCGTATTATATATATATGTTTAAAAGTAAAATATCGTTGCAACAAAGTGCAACAAGAAAAAAAAGGTATCCATCGCTAAATAACGGGTAATTTTTTAAGAGGTTTAGAACTTTAAAAAAAAAAAAAACACAAAAAATTCGAAAAAATGAATGAAATATTTATTTGAATCGATAGTTTGAATCTTGCAATTTAATGTTTAAAGATAATTTCATGCAAATGTTGACCGCGGCTGCGTCTCAGGTAGCCCATCCGCTGAGTCCAATTTTGGCATACTCTTTCACACATATCGGCCGGTATCTCACGAATGAATGCATGGATGTTGGCTTCCAGTGCATCAATCGAAGCGGGCTTGTCCCTATAGACATTAGCCTTGACATACCCCCACAAAAAATAATCTAATGGTGTCAAATCGCACGATCTAGGCGGCCAATTGACCGGCCCGAAACGTGAAATTAACTGTTCACCAAACTCGCCTCGCAATTGCGCCATTGTTTCGCGTGCTGTGTGGCATGTGGCACCGTCTTGTTGAAACCACATATCATGCAAGCCAAGAACTTCCATTTCGGGCAAAAAAAAGTTTGTTATCATCGCTCGGTAGCGTTCACCATTGACAGTAACGCTGCGATTCGCATCATCTTTGAAGAAATATGGCCTAATAATGCCGCCGGCCCATAAACCGCACCAAACAGTGGCTTTTTCGGGATGCATTGGTAGCTGTTGCAATGCTTCTGGCTGATCTTCACTCCAAATGCGGCAATTATGCTTATTTACGTACCCATTCAACCAAAAATGAGCCTCATCGCTGAACACAATTTTTCGATAAAAAAGCGGATCCTCGGCCAGCTTTCCAAGAGCCCATTCACCAAAAATTCGGCGTTGTGGTAGGTCGGCTGGCTTTAGTTCTTGCACCAGCTGTATCTTAAAAGGCTTTACGCCCAAATCCTTCCGCAAAATTTTCCACGTAGTGCTGTAACAAAGGCCTAACTGCTGGGAACGGCGCCGAATCGACATTTCGCGGTCTTCTGTCACACTAGCTGATACGGCCGCAATATTTTCTTCACTACGCACAGTACGTAAACGTGTTGGTGGTTTAATGTCCAACAAAGTAAATTTGGTGCGAAATTTGGTCACAATCTTCCGAATAGACTGCTCAGAAGGTCGAGAATGCCGACCATAAAATGGAAGCAGCGCGCGATGAACATTTCGAACCGAGCACGAATTTTGATAGTAAAATTCAATAATTTGCAAGCGTTGTTCATTTGTAAGACGATCCATGGTTAAATTGCAAACCAAACTGAAGCTGTTTGACAGTGACACAAGGTACTAAACACACGTCAGCTGTCAAAACCAGTGTTGCCAAAACCAAACCAGCTAAAAAATCACCCGTTACAAACCGTTGCAGTGGCCACTTCATCAGGATTTTAGGGGTGAGTTTTTTTTAAATACCACTATATTGCTAAACACTTTTTTTATTACAAATATATACATAAAAAAAAGAAAATAGTACGCAGATAGAGGGGGGTTTTAAAAGGGGGATTAATGTTAAATTTAAATTAAAAGCAAGTATACAAAAAAGATTAAAGATGATTTGAAAGCCCAAGTTAATAATAAATCGAAGACAATTTAATCGGATAAAGATATATTTTCTCTAATCAGCGGCAGGGTTGCCGTGTGGTGAATTAACCTTTCGTTTAATATTGTATTAATTTAAATTTTCTAATCGATTTGAATTTTTGATTTTTTTTTTTGAAAGATTATTTTAAAGTTGAATTACAAAATGAAATAAACCATTTATGCATTCATTTAAAGTAAAACAAAAAGAATATGATTTTTAATTTCGATTATGAATATTGAACTTATTCAAAATGAAGTTTGGGTAAATACATTTTTGGGATGAGAGTGAAGGAATGAAGGAAATGACGTAGAGGGGGGGGGCAGAAGAAGCCATTTTAAGGGGTTGCTCTAGCGAGGGATGCAACCAGGTAGGGAGGGTGAAGAGCAAATTTCTCGCGTATCACTGACATCGGGATACAGTCTGGCAAAAATAAATACATTTTTTTGTAGTGAGCTAAAGGTCCAAGAACCATGACCACCGCTGAGCTAGGGGTTCGAATTGCCAGCAAGGACTATTAGGCAAATCAGCCCGGTACAGTCGCTGTCATCGATAGTGGATAAAACAGAAGAAACACTGTTAGTAACTGCTTCATAAACTTCAACGGGTTGACAAGGGTGGATGTAGCAACAACCAACAAAAATATTTTTATCTTCGACAGCAATTCTAGCCCAGACTTGTTGGCTTAAATTGTTGTCTGATGGCGGTGTCTGAATAGTAATCGGAAAGCAAGACAAAGTATGAATTGCCAGTAAAACACCACCACCTTTGCTTTGACTAGGAAGAAGAGTCCGATCACATCGAAAAACCTGCCAGGACGAGTCGAACATTTCAGCATCAGGATGATCAGCTTTCAGCCAGGTTTCAACAAGTACAATAATATTATTCACAACAACAGGTTGCACGACGAAGCTCAATTAAATCACCTCTCATCCCCGACATATTTTGGTAAGAAATCCTCAACTCCTTCCGGAGCTGCGTCTTGTTTTTTGAAAATTTTGTTGAGAAAAATTAGGTTTATTGGATTCAAATTCTCGTACACGACATTGCTTTGGCCATTTGTTCGAGTTAAGTAGCATAGAAACCATTTCTTCTGGGACGCTGATTTTAAAGTTAAGATATTGTAGCTCAGATCTTTTTAAGTTCCACGGAACAATTTGATTGCAGATAACATAACAACAATGGAAGTTCTTTATCAAGAAATTTATAATATCAGCTTCAGTCGTTCCATATTCTGCATTTTGAATAGAGAACCGACTTCAGGGCTTTTTCTCTTTCACCCTACAAACTGCACTGAGAGAATTTCCTCCACATGGCTGAGCATGTGGTAGCTGCCCAATGCATTTTAAATGGAACCACGCCAATACAATGATAACTTAATGGATTTTGGCTCATTAGACTTTAAACAACAACAAATTGAATCGAAAACGTCACATTTAGAGCTATCCACAATTCACACGTATTCACGGACAGGGAATTCAAGAGAGTTTTCTCTTAATGTGCTCAAATAAAATCTCCGGGTGTTTTAGGCAAGATAGGTACGAGTCTAGATAATATAGGTACTCTATGGACATTACTGTGATAATTTGTGTTTATTCGTTTAAATTATTAGCCTTGCCAAATGTTAATTTATTTTTCTGTTTAAAACTAAATTACTTAATTGATTAAAATGAAGAAAAGTGTTACAAAATAGCCAAATTTAATATTACACAAACATTTTTAAAGTAAGCTTTCATATCAAAAACTATTTTCTTCAAAAAATTGTTATTGCTGTTAATGTTTGTTTAATAAATCATTAGTTCTACCCCTGAAGAAGTTGTAAATAACGACGAAACGTTTGGAAAAGATGGAATTAACTTTTTTTATTTGCATTCACATAAAAATTGACCAAAAAAGCCTACATAAACAATTACAAAAACTAATATAAACCTTTTGAATATAAAAGATAAAGAAACTTTGTATCTTGAAGTAAATTTAATAAAAAGTAAGATAAGAACAATTAGTAGATCAAACAAAAAAAGGGAATGATAAATGCTGTTGGTAGAGTTCAAAATTGTCTATATGGCTAAAAGTACAAAAATTACTTATGAAAATAACCATGTATCTATTGATAACCTTAACAACAAACAAATAAAAGTAAATGAAAATGATAATAGATCTTTATCTGATCTAAAAATTATAATTGAAAGCGATAGAACTAAAATATTACAATCACCACTTAACACAGCAATTAAATTTGTTCGTAAATTGAATTATAAAATTTTAGTTTTGGAGCAGTCAACAATGCTTAGATATTTGGAAAATAAAGTAAATAAAATTCTGGATAACATAATGGCTGCAAAGAATAACATAATTCATCCATGTATGTTAACATTAGAAGAACTAGAAACTTATAATATCGATTTTATACAATTCAACTCTTGAAAGCAGGAGCATGGAATATAATAATCAATTTCTTTTAATTGTCATTAAAATACCTGTTAATTTTATATCAACTAAATTAAAAATTATACAACCAATCTCTAACTCTAATTATCATATGATTGATGAGGAAGAGGAATTTGTAATATCGGGTTTTTCAATAAGAGCGCTACAAAAGTTTTTTTTTTTATAAAACAAAAACGGTTTTGGATATCAATGAAATTCTTTATTCCTGTGAAAGTACGTTTGATGCCATTATGTATGAAACTCGATTTCTTTTGCATGGCCACCACGGGCATGCTTGTAGAAGTCCAGACGCTGAACCCAATTTTCGACGGTTTTCAAGCATAAATCGGCCGATACTGCTGCAGTTTTACGTTCGATATTCGTACAAAGTTCATCAATCGTCACTGACTTGTTGGCATAGACTGGACCATTTCGTGAGATAACACGTTCTCCAAACTTGGTTTCCAATAAATTGATTGTGACATTCGCTGTGTGGCTTGTGGCGCCGTCCTGTTGGAACCACATGTCCTCCAAGTCCATATCATCCAATTGGGGCCAAAAATATTCGGTTATCATTGAACGGTAGCGATCCCCATTCACAGTAACGTGCCGGTCTTTATCATCACGGAAGAAGTACGGCACAATGACGCCGCCGGCCCATAAACCACACCAAACCGTAATTTTTTCGGGATGCAATGATGACTCATGGAGTACGTGTGGATTGCTGCCTGACCAATACCGCTTATTTTGTTTATCGACGAAGCCATTCAGCTAGAAATTAGGCTCATCGTAGAAGATGATTTTTCGATGAAAATCCGAACCATTTTCAAGTTGTTGCCTAGCCCAATTCACGAACATACGACGCTTCTGGTGGTCAAGCGGCTTCAGTTCTTGCGACAATTTAATCTTGTAAGGATGTAGGCCAAGATCCTTTCGCAAAATTCGCCACAACGACGTCACAGAGATGCCCAACGCTTGAGAAAGACGTGTGAGAGACCCATTTGGGCATTCTGCAACTGAAGCCTCAGCGGCAGCAATATTCTCGACACTACGGGAACTTCTTTGTCTCACTGGCACGGGAACATTTAGTACTGTGGATTCAAATTTTTCCACTAGACGCTCAATTGTTTATCTGCTAGGACGATTATGACGACCATAAATTGGACGTAGCCCTCTTAACGTTGAGGCCACTGACTCCCAATTTCGGTAGTAAATTTTAATAATTTCGAATCGTTGTTGCCTCGTATATCTTTTCATCATGAATTAGCAAACCTTACTGAAGAGAAATGTCAAAAGAGAGGCCAGAAATATGGCGTCGTTTGCTGTCCCTGTTGCTCTACTTTTGTAGCGTCCCTGTTGAAAAACCCTTTAGAAGCTAATGATAATATATATAAATACGAAGAAAAATCAATTTTTAAAAACCTTAAGAAGAGTAGAAACTGTGTTTTTTTCTAATTCATGTCATTTAGTATATAATAATGTGACGAGTATCGAAGAAATTGATGGAAGAACTCTGTTACTCAAAAACATGTTTAAAGAACTAATTTATCAAAATTGTGATCAAAGAATCATAAAATTAAATGGAAACTATTTGATTAACTATAATAACTGTACTATAAAAATTAAACAAACTAAATGTACCAACAGATAAATACTAATTCCAGATAAATATTTTTATTTATCCCATAAACACAATGAAATGTTGGTAAAACCACTTGATTTTAATAAAATAATAATGGAAAATGAAAAAAACTTAGATGAAATAAAAGAATTAAAATATCATAAGAAAATAATTTATGGCTCAAATACAAGTTTAGCTCTAATTTGAATACTAAGTATAATTGATGTAATTATATTCATATTACTAAAAACAAAAAAAAACATACAATAAAAATTGTTACTAATTTGAAGCCGGAGACTTCGGATTTAAAGGGTGGATGAGTTACGGACAATAACCTCCCAACCATGAATGATAAGTCTTCAGGTTAACAACCCATATTCAAGCCACTATCATGGTAAGGAATATGTTTATTTGCATTAATTGATAAGTAACTCAACACCAATTAGCTTAAATCAAATTTTGTATTTCCGCTACTCTACTGAGTGAGTAAGCATTTTGATTGGATATAAGTTATAGAATAATATACAGTCGACTCCCTCTAAGTCGAACTTTCACGGGATATCAAAACTAGTTCGAGTTAGAGGGAGTTTTAGAAAAATTCGAGTTAGAGAGTTTTTTTTCTTTTTTGTATCCCTTCTTTTACTTAGATTCTTTCAAATAAAAAAAATAACTATGAAACCTATAAGCATAATCAGCACAACCTCAAATATGCACATGTATATTGCAATAGGAGTCTCACCGCCACGTTCCCCTTTTCTTTTCCAATATACAGACTCACAATGATTTAAGAGAACTTCAGTGATATAGGTTTACTGCTTTCAAACAAAGCACAAAATGTTTGGAAGTTGGAATGGAATGGAATCTAACCAACGAATGCTTTTTTATTCTTTATGTGTCTGAATATATTGTAAATTGCAGGTATAACAGCGCAGCACACTGACATGACGGCGCAGGCGATGCAACATAGAGAATCAAAGTGTTCGAGTGTGTGCTTGATGTCTTAATAAGAATTAGAAACAATAACAAGTTGTGATTTGAGAGATTTTTTTTTATTTTTCTTTCGGCAAAAGAAAAAAAATTCGACTTAGAGGGAAAGAAAATAGGTCAATAATCAAGAGAATGTGTTCGAGTTAGAGGAAACTTCGACTTAGAGGGAGTTTGACTTAGAGGATAGTTTTTGTATGGAAAATTGAGGGGATTGCAAAAATACGGCCGAAAAGTTCGAGTTAAAGGGAACTTCGACTTAGAGGGAGTTCGACTTAGAGGGAGTCGGCTGTAATTGATAATAAAAAAAAGTTGAGTTGCATTTTGACGTTTAAAGAGAAAGATTGTGTTATTATTTTCGGAAGAATTATAAACTAAGCTTGCGCGTGCGGTTTTGCTATCGCACATAATGCGCTCTTCACATGAGCGTTTGACTATCTCGCATAATAAGAGCGCTCTTGACAAGAGCATTTTGATATCACACATAATGAAAGCGCACTTGCGTGAGCGTTTATAAATGCAACGCTCGCGAGCGCGAGCCAAGCTAAAAGCGCTCACACCTGGGCTCATGGGCGAGCGTATTTGGTAAGTGCTCATTGGAGCGTGCGTTTCCGAACTGCTTAAATACTTTTTTTTTCAAGAGGGGGTCGCTTGAATAAATAATAAATTCACAAAATAAACAATATTTGTAAACAAATATTTGTTCAAAAGTATGATCTGGGCCCTGTTTTATAATAGAGCAAATAGAATTAGTTCATAAGTAGAAGTGTACAAATTACACTAATACTTACTGCTTCATAATGACAACCCAAGTAACATCGTTGGAGCTAATAGAAGCAACACTGTTCTTTAGCAGCTTGTAAGCAGTGAAATCTGATACCATAGTTCTAAGACAGATTATTTCACAGCTCCCAACATTTATTTAAAATGTTCCATAATCGAGTTTCCAATACACATTAAGCTCCATTATTTTTATAACGTCCCAAGATTTAAAAATATGCTCTTTAATAACGTTCAACGTTCTTTAAACGAGCAAATTATTAATATGAGCATATAAAGAAGCGTTATAGAGCTTTTTAAAACTCATATTTAAAATACTATTGCATGATTCTATAGAAATGTCAAAAAATAGCTACCAGAATGCGGCTATAGAGTTAAATTACTAATACATTCACACAAACGCATGCGCATTGGATATCTCTCTGAGCATTATTAAATTTCTCTGAGAATTGTGAAATTTGAAGGCTGAACAAAGCTACAACAAAACGACTATAGAGCTTAATACTAAACCTCTCTCATATTAGTAGGGTGTTTCACAATAAAATACAATAAAGATAATTTCACCGAGAAAAGTCAAACCAAAACTAGAAAATAAATAAGTTCCTTTATATTTCTAAGCAATACCAAGTATGCACCGTAATTGTCAAATTAGATCCGAAATTTCAAAAAAAATTTTATTAAAATCAATTGAACAGTTTAATAAAATGTTTTAAAATAAAATTAAATCAACGGTTGAGTCGCACAAGTGTTTGCTTGCTGAGAAACCATAATGCACTTCAATTGTTAATAAATAAATAAGAAATTTTTTCCACGATTTAAAATTATTCAAAACTTTCAATTTTCGAAACACCCTTCTTTTTTAGCCTTGAACACAAAACTCTCATTTTGTGGGAACTAGCTCTACAATATCCATATTGCAGTTCTATTGAAGACAAACTATTTTCACGATAAAAAATATGGTGACAGAAAAAAAAAAACATTGAAACAATTTTCCTTATTTTATTTGAAACGAATAAAAAACCTTTATTTTCAATATAAAATACACTAAATATTGCAAATATCGTAATGAAAACAAAAATATTTTATTTCAGATATTTAAATTAATTTTTGTAACAGATTTCTGTGTTGCTTAAGTTAATTTTTTAAACATTTCACTGCGTAATATAAAGAATTTCGAAGGCGCGTTGTAATTTTGCGAAGTACATTCAGTACATGTTTGATAAATCTAAGCGCGCACTAAAAATTCACTAAGATGGAACAGTTAAATAATTAATTTCATTTCTCACTTATATTTTCTATAGGAATATTTTACTAATTTGCGACATCACAACACATAAAGTTCTCAAATGTTACTATCACACATATAATACATCGTTCCAATATTATTTTACTTTGTAATTTGTATTACACAAACCCAAACTAATACAAACAAAGTGCTGTCAAAAATGTTGCTTTAAAGATTTCTAAATATTAAACCTAAGAGCTGCAAGGCCTTACAAGCCACTGATAAGAGCTGGTTTCGAGCAAATATTAGCTCTCAAACTCAATGAATTCGCTGTAGGCAAGCTCTGCACTTGCTTTAGAAGTGTATCTAGAGCTTCTTTTGAAATCAATGCGCTTTAAGATTAGCTCTGCAAACGCTTTTAGAGCAATTAAACAGCTTAAATTGTTTCTTGGGAAGGACCTAGATATTACTATTAGTGAAATTATACAAACGAAGAAGTACAAAACTACAAATATCCTGACACACCGGAAGCTATAGCCGTGAAAGTTTAACGCGATAAAAAAAGAGTTTAAAAAAAACAGAAACCTGGGTTATTTTAGTTTGTTTACGCAGCTCGGAAACATTTTAATCTGTCAAAATGAGCAAACGTTTAGGAAATAGGAAAACTCGTCTTTCCGTTGAAAATGATCCATATTATAAAAACAATTGATAATTTCCGAAATATTTTCGGGCCATGGAACTACTGTATGAAATAAGCCGGTATTGACAGCGTTCACCACACTTTAACACACCTACAAACGGATGCTTTACCTACTCCATGCATATCTCCAATGGTGTGGAACTGGCTACCTCTTCCAAGCCAATGCAGGGCAATGCACAGTTTTCGCTTAGCAGTAATTGCACCTCCTTTTAGCTACCGGATCTGCAAGTAGCGGTCTAATTTCGAGCAACAACAACTGCAATTTTTCCGATGATATTCTGAACCATCCTTTACATTCAAAGTTGATCCTGATATGGCAGATCTTCTTCGTCGATTCGTTCTCCGTCTAATAGCACAATCATTTTAATCTGCACTGCTGACTAGTAACTTATTTAACACCTTAAAAGTATTTTTGTATTAACACAGAATGTTGCTGATGTGAGTACGTACCCTTAAGCAAATACGAATCGAACCAACCTAAAATATACAAGACAATCTCTTTCTTTTTAATATGATATTTGCCTGTTTTCACTTGGAGATACAGGGCTTTTTAAATAAAACGATTTTTTGTGAGATTTAGGCTTGTGAACAACACAAATTTTTTAGTTTTCCTCAAATTTCTTTATTATAAACTTTAATAATAAATAAAAAGTTAGAGTTACTGTACAAAACGTGTTTTCTCGTTATTATAAATAACAATTTCAAAAAATTAGTTATATATTCGAGTATCTCCCGCCAATTCCAGAAGAATGTCGAAGAAAGGCGATTGCGACATCTGCTCGAACGATAACGCTGTGATATGGTATCTTGTGATAAATGCTCAGTTTGGTTGCACTATAAGTTCGCAGGCAGAGAATATCAATTACCAAGAAGCCAATCTTTCGTACGTTTCACCCTCCAAAACCCATTTGTTTATATTGTTGTATTTGTAATTTCACTTCGTGTCGATGAATAGATGTGAATTGCAACAACAATGTAACGCGGTGAGATTTATTTGTTTTGACAGCTCAGTTTTTTTTCTTTGAAAATTGGAAAAATAATTTGAGAATTTTACTTCGGCTGATAGCAAAAACATCGATGTGAAATTGTTTAATTAATTTAAAGTGCACAAGCAATTGTAATTGTCAGTTAATATTCATCCACGATTATAATAAAATACAAAAACTGAATCCATAAAATGTCTTCAATCACACAGATTTCCAAATATCTTCAATGCATCTCGCATATTATACAGGGTGGCCATTTCTTCATCCAGAATAATTTTAAAATTATTGTTGGATATATTCTAAGCAAAAAAATAGTTAAGAAAAATAAGAAATAAAAGAATAGTTTTTCTGCAACCTGACACCAGAACTTTAGTTTTTTTGTTTTAACTCCACTAAACTGTCAATTTACAATTTATAAGTATTAAAGTTGATGTCAGGTGGGTTTTATTATCTTCTTTCGGGATTCGGGTTTTGATCTGGATTTAACTTTAGTACAAAAAAGAAATAATTAGGAGTTTTCAAAATCGTTTTCGTAGCACGTGTTAAAAGTCAATCCAGCCCTCTTTTGCAGATAATAAAACAGCAATAGCTATTTTTAATTTATTTTTTTAAACTTCATGACATCTAAGCATTTGGTTTTGAGTGTTTAATAGGAGTACTGAATACTTATTACTGAAATTTTACTTCATACTATAAAAGAAATGAAATAGTTTTAACAAATACATTAACTTTTTTTAAGTTTTAAGTTGTATAATTATTTTTTTTTTTAAATGATTACGAAACAACTTAATTAGAAAAATTGATTAGAGAATGGTTTTAAGAAATTTTAGCATGACCTTCTAGCTGTTGTCTTATTTTTTAGTTATTTTCATTTTAAATATATTTGGTCGTAAAATTCAAAAAAGTTAATTAAACAAAAATAAAGAGCATAACATTGCAAGTTGCAAGTTAGTAGTGCCGTTGATTTTCAATTTTTTTTTTTTAAGAAAGTTACTACTCTTATCTAAAATCCCCCTTTCCCATACGATTTTTTTTTAATATCATTTCATAAATTATCCTGCATGAAATAGGGAACACCATGTATTTTGTTTTGTTTTGACATCTAATTGACAGACCGAGGTGAATAATTTTGACCACGGGACGTGTTCAACAAATAGAAACCCAACTAGGGCCAGGTTCACATTAGGTGTGTTTTTTCCTTGTCTGAATGAGCTTGGACGAAAAAAACGACGTCGGGGCTAAACAATGCTCCGTGGTTCAAAAAATTTTTAATCCATCAATTTCTGTAGATTAACTGGGTTTTAATGATGATTTAGGTTTCATGTAAGTTATAAAAGTCAATTACATGCTTGAACCACCCTCAGTTCAACCACAAAATCAGTGAGCTAAAAGTGCGGAGCTATGGATCAAAACAATAACCCTGTTCAATTAATACGAACACATATCGTTAAATAAATAAATAGATAGATATAATAGATTAATTAATAAATACGAGTACACACCTAAACCATTTTGGCTTTCAGTAATGAGAAATAATAGAAAAATGCTCTGGTGCCAAACTGAATTAAAATTATAAAATGGCTAGTAGCTCCTAGCATGATCATGTTTACTAATACAATCAAAATAGAAATGAGGTAAAACAAACTAAAAGCTCTCCCAAGCCAACGCCAACAAGGAGTGATGATGAATTTTTGTTGTGGTTAAGTATTGTCTATGTTTTTGTCATATTTTGTACTCTTGTGAATAATTCACTGTAAATCAATCGGTATTCGTGTTGGTTTTGGAGAGCCTTAATACTACGTTTTCGTTAGACCAAATGAGGAAATTTCGTTGAAAATTTTCAAATTTGATACGAAATCATCTCATTTTCCACACAAATTCAAATTTCGAAATGAGATAATTTCAACCAAACTTGCACACAATTTTCTAGGAAATTAAGTCAAAACCTAACGAACACACCGAATTGGGCACATTTTGAATAGCTCTGAAAAGATTTTGAACGAAAATGTTAAAACTGAATTAAAAAATTAACAACAAAAAGTGATTTACAGGCAGGGTTGAAACTCAAAAAATGAAATGAGCTGTCAAAAGAAATACCAATTTACAGATGAAAACACTTTTTCTGTAATTTGCAAAATTACCTCATTTGGGCTCTTATGAAAACGGTTAAATATGCATTATATTAATATTATCATTATTAATAACCAATTGATCAAAAACTATAGGGCTCATTGAAGAGTTATTTAATCCAATATTCAGTAATTTTAACTAATTAATTAAAACTGGTTAGCTGATGCTCGACGATTATTAAAGCAAAACTATATTTGCCCACAAACAAGCAAATAAACAGACCATAATGCAATATCTGTAAGACCATCTCTTTAATCCCGGTTTTTCGTCACAAATTTCGACTCGACTCCGCTCCTCGAACGAGATCTAGTCAAATCAAGCTCATTTCGACTCAACCCAGGCTTACAAAAAATGACGCGAGCTTCAAGCAGGTTTAACAACACATATAAGCGTAGTATATATGCCAAAATTTTAGTTTGTGAATATCTTTTTTCATTTCGCAAAATTATTTAAAACTTTCTTCTTACTCACTGTAAGTTATTTTAGTAAATTTTCTACAATTCCTTATACATTTCGGGAGTTGAAAAGAAAAAAAAAACAGAAAAGACAAACTGTTTATCGAAAAAAAAGTAACTAAAGATATTTATTTTCCAGACAGGCGGGAATTAGTAAAAAGCGACTACAATTTACATTTAAAAAAAAACCACAACTTATTTTCATAAGGTCCGGTCAGCACTATATATATAATTTCTCCCTTTTTTATACTTTTTGAACAAGCCCATTGCAGCCCAATTGAATTTCAAAATAACTGAAGATTTTCAAAAATAACCGACATATTCTTGGTGGGTCGATGCCAACTGTCTATGTGTGCGAATAAATCAGTGGTGGGTCGATGCCAACTGTCAATGTGTGCAAAAACCTAGTGGTGGACTTAGCCCAACTGTCTATGTGTGCGTGTTTCAGTTTGTAGGCAAAGCCGGATGACAGCCAAGGATTGGCTTCTTGGTAATTGATATTCTCTGTTCGCAGGAGTTGACGATTCTGTGTAGAAACGCAAATGGTTCTGCAAAAAGTGTCAACCAGAAACCAATGGGAGCATCAAGTCTACAAACGGCGTGCATGTACCAAAGAAAAATACCACAGTCCGTCAAGGAGCAGTTGCGAGTGTTCGCAGTGGTTACTCATCCAAAGGCAGGCGATTGATAAATATCGAAATGCGTCTGGAAGAGGAAAACGAGCTTGAGTGAAAACTTCTGGAAGAAAAAGAACGTAAGCAGAAGGAGTACTTGGCGAAGAAGTATGCGCTGCTCAAACAAGCAGAAGAAGATGACAACGATTCGAGGCACGATGAACGTTCGGTAGCACAGCACTCTAAGACTGGTGTGAGTGTTGTTGGACCGAGTTACAAGCGCACCAAGGAGTGGGTCGATAAATCTCTTGCTGATGAGACAGAGGGGATGCTTACCGTAAAGCAGATGCCCTCTAGGAAGTGTCCGTCCAAGGATTTACCAATGTTTTATGGTAAGTTAGAAAAGTGTAAGTATTATATAGTTGTTATCGCAATAGCACGGTGTTGTGCAACTATTCAAATGATGAAAATTTGATACCTGAGTACATTGTGGAACATCTAATAAAGAAAACATAGAATTTTCCGTCTCCAAAAGCAGAGCGCCTGGAAACTATTATTTCCTATGCGCTATTTGTGAAGAATTTAATTTCCACCATAAAAGCATCTGGTTTGTTATAAATAATCCAGAGCTTTTGAAGAAATTAGTTGACAAATTACCACCCGGTATGAGACTTGAATGGGCTATAAGCATGAGAGGAGGTAATCTACCACAAAATCTGGTTGGGTTTGGGCAGTGGATGAATGAAAGGGCGGAAGCGGCAGCAGCAGTGACAAGATATTCGAATGATTGGCTCATGTTTACGCACACGCTCAAGCAGACAACAGGCAGCATGTGCAAAAGAGGTTGGTGCAAGAACCACATGCTATGTATGTAATCGAAGCCACCGTCTGATTGATTGTGAAGCGTTTAACAAGCTCTCCGTTTATGATCGCTGCAGGCGCGTTGATCAAAAGGCACTCTGCTCCATCTGCCTTAAGCACTCTAGGCGAGTTAAATGCAACAATATAAAGGAGTGTGGCATTGCGGGCTGTAGAATCAGGCATCATCGATTGCTGCATGTTGGAGGTGAGAAAGATATCGGTGCATGCTGCTCCCACCAAAACGAAAAGGAAGTTGGAACATTCTTCCGCATTTTGCTAGTGGTTCTGCATGGCAATGGTAGGGACGTTAGTACATATGCCTTCTTGGATAGTGGGTCCTCACTCACTCTACTTGAAAAGTCAGTCTCGAAGCAGCTTAATCTAAAAGGCACTCCCAAGCCATTGTGTCTACGATGGACGGCCAATTCAACCCACCGAGAAGAAGATTCCGAGATCGTTTCACTGACAATTTCATCAAACAGCATTGATAAAGAGAAGTATCCAAGCTTGCGGCTAATTGGCGTGAGGACTGTACAGTCACTTGCCCTTCCATCACAAATGTTCCACCAAATCCGTGTACGAAAGGAAGATCAGTCAACGATTCCTTTGGCTCAATGGTGAGGATGATCGTATTCCGGATGTCTACCAGATGGAGGTATTAACCTTTGGCGCTGGTTTTTTCCGAGCATCGCGCTATATGTGAAAGATACCAACGCTGCTGATTTTGTTGAGAAGTATGCACGAGCGGTGGAGAGCATTTTGCACCATCATTACATGGACGATCTGTTGGATAGCGTAGATTCTATTGAAGAGGCTGTGCAGCTGGCTGGTGAGGTACTTGCAATTCATTTTCAGGCTGGGTTTAGAATGAAGGGCTGGATGTCCAATTCAAAAGATGCTCTTTTTTGCTCTTGGGGAATGTGTTGAATGCGAAGGCCGGCATTTTGAGTGTTCCAACAAAAATGATATTGCGAAGGTCTTGGGTCTATGGTGGAGACCAGATGATGATGTGTTCACCTTCTCGTTGAGATTTATCAAGACGCAGGACGAGATTTTGAATGGAAGCAGATTGCCAACAAAGCGTGAGTTATTAGGAACTCTAATGTCTATCTTTAATCCTCTAGGTTTCTTGGCTCTTTACTTGGTGAGAATTAAAGTACTTCTCCAAGATGTTTGGCGGCATAAACTGGATGGGGGTGACTATATAGATGGCTCCCTGATTGGTAAGTGCGAGTCATGGCAACGACTGCCGCAGGTGTAAGACGTTTGTATTCCAAGATGCTACAGCAGATTGAAAAAATATGATGGCACTTCAGTGCAACTCCATGTGTTCGTGGACGCCAGCGAGGAAGCTATTTTTAATTTTTTTTTTGTACACTATCAGATCTTTGCCGAAGAGAGCTTAGTACAAGCGACATCTTGCGACCAAAGAATTGCCAACAAAAATGAAGTGCTCATCAGGCTCATCACTTATTTAAGTGTTAGTAGTTAGTAAGCAACAAACTACTTAAGACATACACTTTACAAAATAAAATTAAAACAATGATTATAAGATAACAAGTACATATAATGAAAATGAAATGATTAACAATTACAAACATTTAAGAGCGTGGTACACTGGTCTTCAATGTAGCTTTGAGACTATTTTTGCTTATGTTAAATCGAAAAGGTTTGAGTTCAAATTCAGAAGTTTACACATGCGTGTAAATGGTTCGTGAATTCCATAGTTAGTACGGTGTTGAGATAGATGCATTAGTTCAAGACTACGAGTGTTGTGACCTCCACCACGGTAGTTAAGGCTAGTACGAGATAATAAATCAGGTGCATCAATAACACCGGATAAAAGTTGATGAATAAATACAATATCATTATTGATTCTCCTTTGTGCCAAAGGTTGAATCTGAAGAAGCTTAATCCGATGTTCGTAAGGAGGAAGATTATAAGGATCGGACCACGGTAGCCCTTTCAAGGCAAAACGTATAAAATTACGTTGCACTGCTTCTAATCTATTTTTATGAATCTCATAAAAAGGAGTCCATACCTGTGATGGCGGCGGTAGCGTATTTGAGGTTCTCCAATGGTCACGAAACAGAATTTGCTTTGGTGGAAGCGAAGAACATATTATCCCCATTGCAACCAGTATCCATTCCAAGGCTCGAGTTGCAGTCTGCCCTCATGGATGCACGACTTGCTAGACGATTAGAAGCGGGCACAATTTCAAGATTGAAAAACACTTCCTCTGGACGGACTCGAAGACCGTATTGCATTGGTTGCGATCGGATGCAAAAATGTACAAACCTTTCGTGACGTTTCGCGTCGGAGAAATACAAGAGAAAACCAAGGTAGATGATTGGAGATGGGTACCCACCACCCTGAATGTTGCGGACGAAGCAACCAAATGGACCAAAGAACCGTGCTTTGAAAAGAGTAGCAGATGGTTTACGAGTCCTGGTTTTTTTTCTACAGCCGGAAGAGGATTGGCCCGAAGAAGCTACCAAACGTCAAAAGGTCATCTGTGAAGAAGAGTTGCGAGCAATATACGTGCTTGTCATCAAAGAAGAGGCGAGTCGAATGGGAAAAGGCATCCAGGCACTGGTGATAGACTTCAATCGTTTTTCTAATTGGGAGTATCTACGGAGAGTCGTTGCATTAATCAACAGGTATTGCCAGAATTTGTTAAAAAAGGCAAATGCAAGGCGTTTGAGAACCAATCCGCTCTCGATTAAGACACCGTATGACATAGAACAGCTGAACTTGGGGAGTGGGCCTATTCAGTCAGAAGAGCTGCGAAAAGCAGAGGTTATTTTGTGGAGAATGTCGCAGTGGTTGGAGTTTGCTGATGAGATTGCCATGCTAAAAAAAAGGGTATCAGATTCCGAAATCCAGCCAATTGTTCAAATTTAACCCCATCATTGACGATGATGGAATCCTGCGGCTCGAAGGCAGAATTGATTACGCTGAATTTGTCAAAGAAGAAACCAAACGACTTTTTAGACACCATTGCGATGCTACCGTTTACAACGAAGTGAGGCAACAATATTATATGCCTGCATTGAGAGTTTTAGTTAGAGCTGTGCGAATTGTTCACTTGCCTCACCAGCAGAGCAATACATATTGAAGTAGCCTTCTCATTGTCAACTGGTTCATGTATTTTGAGTATTCAGCGTTTCATTACTAGGCGAGGAACACCATTTGAATTTTACTGGGACATTTACCATTTGAATTTTATGGGCGCTGAAAGGGAGATACGAAACCAATTTCAGCTAATCAACAAAAAGGAACTTGCACGCAAATTCATTTCTTCACATACGAAGTGGTTTTTCAGTCCCCCAGCTGCTCCACACATGGGTGGTAGTTGGGAGCGACTTATTGGAACGGTGAAGAAGATCCTAAATGATGTAACAAGCAACAAGGGTTTTAATGATGAATCCCTTCAATCAGCATTAATCGAGATTGAAGCCGTGGTCAACACTCGCCCACTTACTTATGTTACCTTGGGGCATGAAGACGAAGAAGCATTGACACCCAATCATTTTCTTATTGGGTCGTCCAACGGCAATAAGGGACTAATTGAAGACAACGATCGAGAACTTCTGTCACGTAAAGACTGGAGAAATGTGCAGTCAGTGGCCAATCTTTTTTGGAAGCGTTGGGTACGTGAGTACCTCCCCAAGCTTACACGGCGAACCAAATGGTTCGAAAGAGTCGAACAGATAGAGGTTGGCAGTGTCGTACTCATCATCGTTGAAAATCTTCCAAGGTCTACATGGGCTAAGGGCATCGTCATCAATACCATCTTAGCATAGGACGGCCAGGTTAGACGAGCAACTGTAAGAACTGCGGATGGCGTTTTTGAAAGACAACTGGCTAAGCTGGCGGTACTGAACATCAGCTGCCCCAAAGACTGAAAGCAAGACAGTGTTTGATGGAGCTTTCTTGCTAAGGGGGGGGAATTTTGCTGATGTGAGCACGTACCCTTAAGCAAATACGAATCGAACCAACCTAAAATATGCAAGACAATTATCTCTTTCTTTTTAATATGATATTTGCCTGTTCTCACTTGGAAATACAGAGCTTTTTAAATTAAACGTTTTTTTGTGAGATTAAGGCTTGTGAACAACACTATTTTTTTAGTTTTCCTCAAATTTCTTTATTATAAACTTTAATAATAAATAAAAAGCTAGAGTTACTGTAAAAAACGTGTTTCCTTGTTATTATACGAGTAAATAACAGGAGTTTTGGTTATTTTTGTAAAAATAAAATCTAATGGTTTGGTAGTTTTTATTAATATGTGAAAACAACATATACATATATATTTACATTATTTTATTTAATACTCTGCTGTTAACCACAGCGAATTGACTTTGACACTACGGGATAAGGGTACAAAAGAGATTGAAAGCAAGCAGTTAGGCAGAGAGGAGGGTATTATTTTTATTCTGACAACAATAAGGGGTATGAGCGAGATAGGCACGTCAGCTGTTAGTATCATGGCAACGACAGACTAGGCTGAGAAAATAAGTAAAATGTTCATACACGGATAATTTCATATCCTAACTAACACAAGATAGATAGATAGATAGATAGATTCATTATTTTTTCATCATAAAGTTTAACAATTTTTATACTTAAGGATAAGGAAATGGCAATACTGCCGTCTGCCTGAGATGACATTTCATAATATGATTTAAAAATAAAAGAAATAATAAAAAGCAAAAATTTTAAAATATAAGAAAAAAAATTTAACAAAAGATATGAAGAAATATTTTTATATAAAACAATGATATCAATTTTAACGTGATTTGAAACACAAAATATTACACAATTTGGTTGATTTGATTAGCTGTTCATAAAATTTTTTATCAATTTTAACGTGATTTGAAATACAAAATAATACACAATTTGATTATGATTAGCTGTTTATAAATTATTATCAATTTTAACGTGATTTGAAACACAAAAGAAATATTATCACATTTTGTATGATCAGCAACAAAACAATAAATAGTTAAATTAAGTATAAAATGGTTTTAACTGCAATAATCGGGTAATCGACTAAGTTTGATATGTGAAACTGTTACGGTAAGAGAGAGCATGTTGGCAATATTTAAAGAGGCTGAGCCAGCCCATTGCTCCATTTAAAATTTCAAAAAGTTTTTCCAAAGATATAAAACTTTCCCGAAAGTGCAACCGACGAATTTCTTGTAGAATAGGACAAGCAGCAACGAAATGGTAAATATCTTCATTCACTCTTCCGTTACATAGATCACATAGCTGGGGCAAGTCTGATCGATGAGGTACAAAGTTTAAATTTAAATTTCAACTCTTGCTCTAAAAATAATACCTATAACCGAGGCTGAAAATTCATTACTAAAGTAAGAGACTTCCGTGGGCAGTTGGTGGTTTAAATGACTATAAATAGCTCTTGAAGTAGATGAAGATGCTCTGGAAAGATTATCCAGAAACATTTTGTGATCCACCTTAGCAATCACATCAGCAAACTGAGCCTGCCAATCGGTCACATTAGTTTCTGTTAAGTTTAAACTTGCTTCGTAAGATAAAGCTAATTCGTTCCAGTCTTTAAACGGGGAAGCATTCACTCGAAGTAATTTTCTTAAAATAATTTTGTGAAGACAAGTTTCACTTCTTTTCATCACTCTAGTAATGAAGCTCGCACTTCAAATTTTGTATATATATAGGGACTATTCCTGACTCTACATATATGGCGTAGTTGGGTGTTGAGTTGGGCAATCGAAATATCCTCTTAAAAAAGCTCCTTTGTACAGTTTCAAAGGCTTCGAAGTGTTTGTATCCGAAGACTTGAACGCCATATGCCATGCATGCATTTACTGTCGCGTTGAAAACTTTGTACTTGGACGTTAAATCAACATTTTGGTTCGAAAAAAACTTTGGCCACATTATATTAAGTGCCAATTTAGCTTCGTTGCTTTTTTCTTTGGAGTGCTTTAAGAAGCTTAAATTGTAGGTCAAGAGGACACCCAAATATTTAAACTCCTGTACAACCTCAATATGTGTCTTGTTTAGAGACCATTTTTCTTCCGCTCGCCTTCTTGATTGTCTCTTTTCAAATATAACAATCTTAGTTTTTTGGGTATTAATTTGCAAGCCCCAAGACTCGCAAAATGAACTTAGACGGTTTATTTGCATTTGTAGCGTGAAAGGATTATCAGCAAGCATAACTAGATCGTCCGCGTACAACAGGACTTTGATTATAATGTTAGCAAAATTAACTCCACCCGGAAGAAGCTCGCCAACATCATCTATGAACAGGGCAAATAATAATGGACTGAGGATACAACCTTGAGGAACACCTGTAGTTGTTTCAAATCAGTTTGAAAATGTGATACCGTCCCATACCCTTGCATTTGTTGACGAAATAAAACTTGCATACACTTGGAGAAACTTTCGTGACAAACCAATACAAGAGAGTTTGTATATTAAAGCTTGTCTATTGACTTCATCAAATGCAGCTTTAAAATCAACAAAGCAAGTGTATAGTTTCTTTTTTATATCTATAAATTGTTGAGCAATGCTTGAAATAGCAAAGATATGATCCATGGTTGAAAACCCTGGGCGTAAACCGGCTTGAAAGATGTTCAAAAGATTGTTATCCTCAATCCATTTTGTGAGCCTTTCATATAGGATTGCAGTAAAAGTTTTTCTTATTGAATTTAAAATTGAAATACCCCTATAATTTTCCGCAGCGTTAGCATCACCTTTTTTAAAAATGGCAAAAATTACAGATTCGTTGAAACTTTTGGGGACACATCCATCATTGTACAATTTGTTATAGAAAGACACGAGGTAGTTTTTAAAATCAATAGTGCTGTTTTTGAAAAACTCGACTGGTATGCCGTCTAGGCCAGGAGCCTTGCTGTTTTTCATTTTTTGGAGCGTTACTTCCAATTCGGGTAGTGAGAATTCTAAATCCAGCTCGTTGACTCTAGTATCAGGTAGCGCGTAATCAAAGGTATGAAGGTCTTCATCAGCTGAGAGTAGAGTTTTAAAATGAGCTGCTAACGTCTCAGCTTCTAAAGAGAACTTCATACCCTGATTGCGCCCACCAAGTTCACGCACTGTCTCCCAAAATATCTTTGAGTTTGTGCAGTTTTCCAATTTCTTAGCCACGTTTTTTAAATAGGCGATTTTCTTAACTGAGCACATTTTTTTAAAATCATTATTAACGCGAAGATAGATGTTTTTGAAAAATTGAGAATTGGTCGTTCTAAACAGTTTTAAGTAAACAAACGAAAGTTTACGGAGATTTCTGTAATCCTTATCAAACCATACATTTTTAGCTACAAAAGTGTGTGAACTCTTCAACGCAAAAGGGGCTGCGGTCTTTATAACCCGTTCTATACTTTTACACACCACTTCAGATGAGACTACGGATTGTTGAGGCAGAGATAGTAAGTGCCGAGAAAGGAGGCTTCTATAGAGGGTTGCATTGTTCTCCGACCACCTCAGTTTATTAAAACTAGAAGGTGTAGCTTGCTGGTTTAACTCCGTTAGCTGAATTTTAATTACAATTGGAAAATGAGCCGAATAGTTGACTAGTGCAACTTCAAAGTCATCGATAATGTTCAGCCAGTCCCCTGAAATCGCAGCAAAGTCAATCACGGATTGTCCCTGTCCGCTAACAAAAGTGAATTCGCCACATGCATCACTATTAGAAGACCCATTTAAAACAAATAGACCGAAAACTTCAAAAAATTCTGTTAAACTCCGCCCGTTGCGGTTATAAATTTTATCTTTAGAACACCTACCCTCGGCCAGTGCAACTCGGGCTCATAAAATATTAGCGGAAGAATTTTGATATTCACCAATCTTAGCATTTAAATCACCGACGATTAACACTTTGTCAAGAGAAGTGTTATTCATAAATTCCACTAGTTCATCGAAATCTCTTAGCCAATCATTGCAATTTAAATAAATAGGAATAATATAATAGTTTAGGTTGTTGCTAACCATATGAAAAATAATTTTAGATTCAATAATTTTAAAATTAATAAGATTACCCCATACAAATTTTTTAATCCCATATAAAATACCCCCACTGGCTCTTCCATGCAAATTTGATCTTATCGCGGGTGTAAACATTACTTTAAAGTCTTTGAAATATTTTAGAAATTCATTTTGATTCTTTTCTTCAATAAAAGTTTCTATAAGAATTATAACATCAAATTGTTGTAAATATTTAAAAAAAATCGTAATGTAAACGCTTACTATTGAGACCAGTTATATTATACGAACATATATTTAATTTTTGAAAAATAATTGTGTTATGGCAGACGACAGAATTTACCTATTGTGTTTTATCCCTAACATGGTGTTAACTCCGATTTCCAGATGGCGCTCGCTGCGGTTGGTGGTCAAAAGTGGAAGAAGAGTTTGGAACCACGGCTAACTTCGCTCCCTCGCTGCAGTCAAAGTAATCGTAACAACTGTCACCAAATAGTTCACTAATGAGTGACATCTCCGCTGCTGATTTGACAACTAAACCTCGTGAAATTTGGTAAACAAAAAGTTGATTGTTGATTTGCAATTTGTTGTCTCCTTTACACCCCGACTCCACAGGAGATAATTTCTATCAGAATGCTTATCTTGACATGAAATATCCAATGGAGTCACTCGGTTTCATCTCTTGTTGGGACGTCAGAGATATCTCTCCGCGATTATATCTTGACAGAGATCTCTGACATGAATTCTGACAGATGAAGATATTTTTGCTTTTTGCCTAGAAATTTCTTTTTTTGTCTCATTATCTTGTATCTATATACCAGTGTTGATGTTAATCTCTGCATTTGCATGTGGCAATTAAGTTTTTGTATGTTATTTAGTGTAATTTTCGGATTCGTGATTTGAAATAGCATAACATCATTTGCCCAGCGCAGACAGAAGACAATGTTAGATATAAATATCTGATATTTAGTTGGAGAGAAATTATCTCCTGTGGAGTCGGGGTGTTAACGAAAATTCTGGTGTTTGGATTTATCTGCAGCAGTTTGTTTTTTGTTTCAATTAGTGTTTTTCTTTTTTTCCTTGATAAAAGTGATTGCTCGCGAAATATACTTATTCCGGAGCCTTTGAGCGTGTGCGCGGCGGTAATAAGTTTATCGGTGATCGCCGCTGTTGGAAGTTCGATGATGACAGTTCCTCTTTCAGTGTTGTTGTTGCGTATTTGTCTGGAGCTCTTAAATTGGATTTCTTCGTCTTCATTTAACTTCAGAAGCCCCTTGCAAGTCTGTTTAGCTAATTGGATTGCATCGGTTTCTGTGTCTAAGGGAAGGTGTACCACAATAGACTTATCGTTTGATTTCCGAGAAAGAATTTCCAATTGGGTTTCAAGCAAATCGCATCTTTCTGTCATTACAGTGAGTTTTTTGCTGAGTTGGGTGTTAAGTGTCGTCAAAGAAAGTATCTCGTTCGAGAGCACTAACAAGTCATTTTTTGTGACTAGATCTTTTAGCTTTTCTTCGAGACTCTCATTTAAGATAATTTTTAGATCAGCATCTGATAATTCACCTATTCCCATATTTGGTGCTTTTGGATGAGAAATCTTTTTGTTGGTAGCGTTTTGTTCAGGTGAAATTTCGAATAAGTATCGCTTGCGGTTCATCGGCAAAACGTTGTACCGCAATTTGATTTCGATGCAACACGGAGAAAACTTTTTTTCTTTTCCTTTTTAAGCTTATTTACTTGAATAAATTTAACTAACAATTTGCGGTGTTAGTTCAAAGTGATTAAATGAGTGTTTTAGCGTGGTTTTTCTTAGAAAGTTACTTAGATTTTTTAATTTAATTTTAAAAAATACGAGCTTCGAAAATTTTTACAATTCCACTTTGACAATAGAAACGTCACATGCACTAACACAATGGTGTTAGTTTCTTTTATGAATAATCGAACACGAAGGTATATCTATAGATATAGGTAGTATTATTTTCTTGCAAAAATAGCAATTCGAATTAAAATTTTCAATTTTTGTTTCAAAATCAATTTGAAGTGGGTATCAAAATTGATATTGTTTAGCTTATATTAGAATGCATAAATTTATAATATTTTCTAATACATGCATTTATGTAGGTGGCATATAAGAAGTTACTTTTGTAAATTAAAATCTTTAAAGGGGAAAAAGGGGGAAATCTAAGTGAAAGTCGAGAATCTATCTTCTAAACCGTGGGAGATAAAAAGTTGATTTTTTCACCTTTGATAGAAAATTTAATTCTAATAAAAGGTCGTAGGAAAAACATTTAATTCTAAAAAAACCCGTTTAGAAGATATGAGTATTTAAAACAAGAAAATAGAAAGAAAGCTCTTTGACAAATGACATGCTGTTAGCTAATGGAACGTATGATACAATTAAAATGTACATCTACGGAAAGCAGAGAGAAAAAAAAGTTTCCCGTGTATAAGGAATTTTTGATCACGATAAAATTTCATGCTTGATGAATTTTTTTAAAACAATTATTTTTAACTTTTTGGGGGGTGAATATAAAAACCTAAAATTTTACAAAATGAAAATTGTTATAGATTCTAGTATTTGATAAGAATTTAAATTTTTTAGAACTCCGTTAGGTGTAGAGATTTTAAAATTAACGCTAGTTTGAAGCCCAACTTGAATCGATTTTAACTTTTCAAATTGAAAGAGTTGATGAAAAACTCAGAGATAAGAAAAACAATATACTACACATTTGTTCCTCCAACCATCTTCTAAAAAAATGTCTCACAATGTATAAGAATAAGTTCAACCAAAATGACCCTAGGCAGGTAAAATGGCAGTTACGAAATCATTTTTCATTGAAAAATCAATAAAATGGGATCACTGATATATCCTCAACCTCAAAAGTTCTCAACGGATCTTAAAGATTGAGGTCATTAAATGCGTGCCTTAAGATATCCAACAAATTTGTACCAAAAAAATGACCAACACTAGGCAAGAATTTCGAAGTAAAAATTATTTACATTTTTTTTAACTGTTTAGCAAAACCTTTTTTTCACAAAAACTACTGCTATAATTATGATAAAATTTTCTTCGGGTACTAAAATTGGTTTGATCTACTATTAAAAATTTTAAAAAAGAATACTTATCAAGATAAAATTTTGAAAAAAAAAAGTTGGATTGATCCAAAAAACAATTTTATTTTTTTCAAAAATTTAACTTTGAAAGTTATTGAAAATAAAATATTCACAAAAACAACAAACATTGCAAGTCCTGACGTTATTTTTTAATAATTTATTTTGGATTATGTCTTCTTTTTTAATAGACCGTCCCACTAAAGCGATAGGAAATGGACCCTCTTCCCAATGTAACTTTTTCTTGTCTAGGACCAACCTACACACTCAAGCTTTTTGTCATACTTTTTCAAATAAATAATAAGTTTTAAGAAATAACATATTTTACTCTATAAGTATTTTTATCGCCCACTATACCTACCTACCTCAATTTTAAAGAAAATACCTACCTACAAAAATGTAAAACATTACTTGCTTTTAATTTCATTAAAACATTTGTTTTGAGTGCGACTGTAATAATAGATATTCTTATCATAAATTTCTATAATCCCAATTTACTACAATCACTCACACAACCAAACAAAAAAAGGCCAATATAATCTCAATTTTGAAAAAATACAACCTTATTATGGAAAATCAATAGAAAACAACGCACAAAATTAATGTTTTTACTGTCTCTCTTGGATAATTTTGTATACCATGCTCTCTATCTTCTGTTACTTCTTTTACCTTATATTTTATTCCTATTTCTTTAATTATCCTGACATTCTCATCGCTTCAATTCGCCACACCTATAGTTCCGGCTCGCCTCTATAGATGCCAGGCCGACCGTTCCTCTTCATGATAGTAATATTAAAATATGTATATATATACAATGAAGTATATCGGAGAAAAACTTGTGTGAACCTGTCAAAAATAGAACACGAAAATGCACTTGATCGCACTGTAACGCAAATTGCCGATGTGAGTTAGATAATTTCGGAGAAATGTTACGAACAGCTGTTCAGAGGAATACCTCGAAGCAAAAGTTCTCGGATTCGTATGAAATCGGAGAAAGTTCCTCTCCGACGGATACCTCGCTACTGCAGATTATGAAACGAAATTGTACAAATTACAAACTACAAGACTTATAGTATTAGTCTTAGAGCCGGTAGAAAATTTTAGGAGTGGAGGTATAACCAAAATTCATAGGGCTATATATGCAGGTATACCCATTACTATACCAAATCCAACCGTCTGTCAGGTTTTTTTTTCAGCGGGGGGTGGGGGTGGTGGTTCAAAAATGGTATTTTTTTCGATTTTTGTGTTGAAGGTATAACCACTTTAATTTATATACAAACAATAGAGGATTGTGGACTGATTTAAAATATATAGGTGTCAGACGATTCCGTTTCAGCCTTCGCCCCGTCAGACGGCTGTTAAGTTTGCAAGAAAATCGACTTTTTACACCAAAAATTCAGAATAATTCTTCTGATTACCAAAATGTCGGTCTCAGACGTTTTTTTTTCAGCCTTAAGCCTCTCAGACGTCATTTAAGTATTTTCAAATGCATTTTCAACTAAAAACCTTAAAACTTTTTTCTTTTCAATTATAACCATATGCTGGTCACATGGAAATACTGTGCACATATTCACAATCACGAATATGTTAGTCTCAGACAAATTTGTTTCATCCAACCTCCCACCAGACGTCATTAAATTATCATCAAACGCATTTTTCAACTTAAAACCTGAAAAACTTGTTTCTTGTGTTATATAACCAAACGAATGATACACTAAAATTTCAGAACAATTCTCCTGATTATAAATATGTCGGTCTCAGACGTTTTGTTTTCAGCCTTAGCCCTCTCAGACGCCATTTAAGAATTTTCAAATGCACTTTTCAACTAAAAACTTTAAAAACTTTTTTCTTTTGTTATAAAGGGTGATTTTTTAAGAGGTTTAGAACTTTTAAAAAAAAAAAACACAAAAAATTCGAAAAAATGAATGAAATATTTATTTGAATCGATAGTTTGAACCTTGCAATTTAATGTTTAAAGTTAATTTCATGCAAATGTTGACCGCGGCTGCGTCTCAGGTAGCCCATCCGCTGAGTCCAATTTTGGCATACTCTTTCACACATATCGGCCGGTATCTCACGAATGAATGCATGGATGTTGGCTTCCAGTGCGTCAATCGAAGCGGGCTTGTCCCTATAGACATTAGCCTTGACATACCCCCACAAAAAATAATCTAATGGTGTCAAATCGCACGATCTAGGCGGCCAATTGACCGGCCCGAAACGTGAAATTAACTGTTCACCAAACTCGCCTCGCAATTGCGCCATTGTTTCGCGTGCTGTGTGGCATGTGGCACCGTCTTGTTGAAACCACATATCATGCAAGTCAAGAACTTCCATTTCGGGCAAAAAAAAGTTTGTTATCATCGCTCGGTAGCGTTCACCATTGACAGTAACGCTGCGATTCGCATCATCTTTGAAGAAATATGGCCCAATAATGCCGCCGGCCCATAAACCGCACCAAACAGTGGCTTTTTCGGGATGCATTGGTAGCTGTTGCAATGCTTTTGGCTGATCTTCACTCCAAATGCGGCAATTATGCTTATTTACGTACCCATTCAACCAAAAATGAGCCTCATCGCTGAACAACAAGCAGCGCGCGATGAACATTTCGAACCGAGCACGAATTTTGATAGTAAAATTCAATAATTTGCAAGCGTTGTTCATTTGTAAGACGATCCATGGTTAAATTGCAAACCAAACTGAAGCTGTTTGACAGTGACACAAGGTACTAAACACACGTCAGCTATCAAAACCAGTGTTGCCAAAACCAAACCAGCTAAAAAATCACCCGTTATAACCAAATGAATGATACATCAAAAATTCAGAATAGTTCTCCTGATTATAAATATGTCGGTCTCAGACGATTTGTTTTCAGCCTTAGCCCTCTCAGACGCCATTTAAGAATTTTCAAATGCACTTTTCAACTAAAAACCTTAATAACTTTTTTCTTTTGTTATATAACCAAATGAATGATACACTAAAAATTCAGAACGATTCTCCTGATTATAAATATGTCGGTCTCAGACGTTTTGTTTTCAGCCTTAGTCCTCTCAGACGCCATTTAAGAATTTTCAAATGCACTTTTCAACTAAAAACTTTAATAACTTTTTTCTTTTGTTATATAACTATACTGGTCACATGAAAAGTGTTCAAATTCAATTTTTATCTAATCATAACAATGCAAAAATATATTAAATATTTTATTAAAAAAAACGTTATTTTTTTATCATAAGAATGTTATTCCTCTTCAGACTCGTCTGTTGAATAATAATTCTGTGTTTCTTCTTCGCTATCGAATGAATCACTTTCGTTATTCATTATATTTTCAAATTTTTCGGGGGCCGCAACCCCGTTGAACCATTTAAGCTTCACAGCATCGTCTTCCTCCATTGCCCAGCCGCAGTGAAAAGGAGATAGCTTTATTCCTCTATTTGCTATGGCATTTTTCCAAACGACATATATAACGGGTGATTTTTTAAGAGGTTTAGAACTTAAAAAAAAAACACAAAAAATTCGAAAAAATGAATGAAATATTTATTTGAATCGATAGTTTGAACCTTGCAATTTAATGTTTAAAGATAATTTCATGCAAATGTTGACCGCAGCTGCGTCTCAGGTAGCCCATCCGCTGAGTCCAATTTTGGCATACTCTTTCACACATATCGGCCGGTATCTCACGAATGAATGCATGGATGTTGGCTTCCAGTGCATCAATCGAAGCGGGCTTGTCCCTATAGGCATTAGCCTTGACATACCCCCACAAAAAATAATCTAATGGTGTCAAATCGCACGATCTAGGCGGCCAATTGACCGGCCCGAAACGTGAAATTAACTGTTCACCAAACTCGCCTCGCAATTGCGCCATTGTTTCGCGTGCTGTGTGGCATGTGGCACCGTCTTGTTGAAACCACATATCATGCAAGTCAAGAACTTCCATTTCGGGCAAAAAAAAGTTTGTTATCATCGCTCGGTAGCGTTCACCATTGACAGTAACGCTGCGATTCGCATCATCTTTGAAGAAATATGGCCCAATAATGCCGCCGGCCCATAAACCGCACCAAACAGTGGCTTTTTCGGGATGCATTGGTAGCTGTTGCAATGCTTCTGGCTGATCTTCACTCCAAATGCGGCAATTATGCTTATTTACGTACCCATTCAACCAAAAATGAGCCTCATCGCTGAACACAATTTTTCGATAAAAAAGCGGATCCTCGGCCAGCTTTCCAAGAGCCCATTCACCAAAAATTCGGCGTTGTGGTAGGTCGGCTGGCTTTAGTTCTTGCACCAGCTGTATCTTAAAAGGCTTTACGCCCAAATCCTTCCGCAAAATTTTCCACGTAGTGCTGTAACAAAGGCCTAACTGCTGGGAACGGCGCCGAATCGACATTTCGCGGTCTTCTGTCACACTAGCTGATACGGCCGCAATATTTTCTTCACTACGCACAGTACGTAAACGTGTTGGTGGTTTAATGTCCAACAAAGTAAATTTGGTGTGAAATTTGGTCACAATCTTCCAAATAGACTGCTCAGAAGGTCGAGAATGCCGACCATAAAATGGAAGCAGCGCGCGATGAACATTTCGAACCGAGCACGAATTTTGATAGTAAAATTCAATAATTTGCAAGCGTTGTTCATTTGTAAGACGATCCATGGTTAAATTGCAAACCAAACTGAAGCTGTTTGACAGTGACACAAGGTACTAAACACACATCAGCTGTCAAAACCAGTGTTGCCAAAACCAAACCAGCTAAAAAATCACCCGTTAGTTGCAGCGATTTATTTGCTGTAGTAGAACGCTTTTGTTTGGAGGCAATAGACTTCCGTCAAAACCTTCAGATAAAATGTTAAAGCTTAAGTAAAGATTCTTAATTGCTTAACTTACTTTTAATATTTTTGAAAATTTTTTCAGATGTAGGTTTACAAGTTTTTTAAAACATCTAGAATCGGGCCTCATTCACATTAAGGGCCGTTGTTTGATACAGTTTACAAACAAATTCTTCTATTTTCATTGTATCCTCTTCCATTATATATGAAAACTTTCTGAAATTGGAAAAAGCGGATTGAAATTCCATCGAACCCTTAAGGATTTCAAATGGTTTGATTTTTCCCTTCTTGAAAAAGCTTGGGGTATAATCGCAACCAGTAAAGCTGTAAAAGGCAGGAAGTGCAGCACAAAGCGTAGGGCCCAAATTATCAAACATTTCATTAATATGTATCTACCTTAACAAATAAAAATATAGACGTGTGGTAGGAGGTTGGCTGAAGTAATTTTATCTGAGACTTAGAAACTCGTTATAGGAAATATGTCCAGAGTATTACCATATGACCAGCATATGGTAATATAACAGAAGAAAAAAGTTTTTAAGGTTTTTAGTTGAAAAGTGAATTTGAAAATTCTTAAATGGCGTCTGAGAGGGCTAAGGCTGAAAACAAAACGTCTGAGACCGACATATTTATAATCAGGAGAATTATTCTGAATTTTTAGTGTATCATTCATTTGGTTATATAACAAAAGAAAAAAGTTTTTAAGGTTTTTAGTTGAAAAGTGCATTTGAAAATTCTTAAATGGCGTCTGAGAGGGCTAAGGCTGAAAACAAAACGTCTGAGACCGACATATTTATTACCAGGAGAACTATTCGGAATTTTTGGTGTATCATTCATTTGGTTATATAACAAAAGAAAAAAGTAATTAAGGTTTTTAGTTGAAAAGTGCATTTGAAAATTCTTAACTGGCGTCTGAGAGGGCTAAGGCTGAAAACAAAACGTCTGAGACCGACATATTTATAATCAGGAGAATTATTCTGAATTTTTAGTGTATCATTCATTTGGTTATATAAACAAAAGAATAAAGTTATTAAGGTTTTTAGCTGAAAAGTGCATTTGAAAATTCTTACATGGCGTCTGAGAGGGCTAAGGCTGAAAACAAAACATCTGAGACCGAAATATTTATAATCAGGAGAACTATTCGGAATTTTTGGTTTATCATTCATTTGGTTATATAACAAAAGAAAAAAGTTTTTAAGGTTTTTAGTTGAAAAGTGCATTTGAAAATTCTTAAATGGTGTCTGAGAGGGCTAAGGCTGAAAACAAAACGTCTGAGGCCAACGTATTGATAATCAGGAGAACTATTCTGAATTTTTGGTGTATCATTCGTTTGGTTATATAACAAAAGAAAAAAGTTTTTAAGGTTTTTAGTTGAAAAGTGCATTTGAAAATTCTTAAATGGCGTCTGACAGGGCTAAGGCTGAAAACAAAACGTCTGAGACCGACATATTTATAATCAGGAGAACTATTCTGAATTTTTGGTGTATCATTCATTTGGTTATATAACAAAAGAAAAAAGTTATTAAGGTTTTTAGTTGAAAAGTGCATTTGAAAATTTTTAAATGGCGTCTGAGGGCTAAGGCTGAAAACAAAACGTCTGAGACCGACATATTTATAATCAGGAGAATTATTCTGAATTTTTAGTGTATCATTCATTTGGTTATATAAACAAAAGAATAAAGTTATTAATGTTTTTAGCTGAAAAGTGCATTTGAAAATTCTTAAATGGTGTCTGAGAGGGCTAAGGCTGAAAACAAAACATCTGAGACCGAAATATTTATAATCAGGAGAACTATTCGGAATTTTTGGTGTATCATTCATTTGGTTATATAACAAAAGAAAAAAGTTTTTAAGGTTTTTAGTTAAAAAGTGCATTTGAAAATTCTTAAATGGCGTCTGAGAGGGCTAAGGCTGAAAACAAAACGTCTGAGGCCAACGTATTGATAATCAGGAGAACTATTCTGAATTTTTGGTGTATCATTCATTTGGTTATATAACAAAAGAAAAAAGTTTTTAAGGTTTTTAGTTGAAGAGTGCATTTGAAAATTCTAAAATGGCGTCTGAGAGGGCTAAGGCTGGAAACAAAACGTCTGAGACCGACATATTTATAATCAGGAGAATCGTTCTGAATTTTTAGTGTATCATTCATTTGGTTATATAACAAAAGAAAAAAGTTATTAAGGTTTTTAGTTGAAAAGTGCATTTGAAAATTCTTAAATGGCGTCTGAGAGGGCTAAGGCTGAAAACAAAACGTCTGAGACCGACATATTTATAATCAGGAGAACTATTCTGAATTTTTGGTGTATCATTCATTTGTTTGTATAACACAAGCAACAAGTTTTTCAGGTTTTAAGTTGAAAAATGCGTTTGATGATAATTTAATGACGTCTGGTGGGAGGTTGGATGAAACAAATTTGTCTGAGACTAACATATTCGTGATTGGGAATATGTGCAGAGTATTTCCATGTGACCAGCATATGGTTATAATTGAAAATAAAATAGTTTTAAGGTTTTTAGTTGAAAATGCATTTGAAAATACTTAAATGACGTCTGAGAGGCCTAAAGCTGAAAAAAAACGTCTGAGACCGACATTTTGGTAATCAGAAGAATTATTCTGAATTTTTGGTGTATCATTTATTTGGTTATACCTCGAACGCAAAAAGTTGATTTTCTTGCAAACTTTACAGCCGTCTGACGGGGCGAAGGCTGAAACGGAATCGTCTGACACCTATATATTTTAAATCAGTCCACAATCCTCTATTGTTTGTATATAAATTAAAGTGGTTATACCTTCAACACAAAAATCGAAAAAAAAAATACCATTATTGAACCACCCCCCACCCCCCGCTGAAAAAAAAAACCTGACAGACGGTTGGATTTTGTATAGTAATGGGTATACCTGCATATATAGCCCTATGAATTTTTGTTATACCTCCACTCCCAAAATTTGCTACCGGCTCTTGGTCTATATTGATTTGTATTTTATAACGAAACAGGGCACTAATATTCGGTCGAATTGAATCCGTACGGATTAAAAATTAGAAACAAAAAGAAAGCCCAACCCCCCTTTTTTGACGTTTTCGATTCCGGTATCTTTGCTGACCGTTTGCAATAGGTGCGGATTCAATTCGACCGAATACCAGAACAGCCTCCAAAATATTGTTCTGAATTATCTGATAATTTGGGATTATTTTAAAGTTTTGAAAATTCCGATAAATAGTAGCAGGCTACTGGCGGGATTTCGATCTGCCTTGCAAGATTCGTGTACATAAATTAGTAATTTTATTTGGCTGGATTTTGACCTTTTCCCCTCCAAAAATCTAGCCCATTGACATAGTTAAATATTGGATATTATTCTCTACTTACATATGAGGCCACATGCAAAACTGTGTAAAAACATCAAAATTGGAAAGAAATACATTGCACTATACAGAGCCTTTTTCTTGTGAATTCCAAAAATAGCCTTAAGACAAAATCTCAGAACAATCATTTGAACCAGGCAAACTAAATAAAATAAAAGCACCAACGTCTGTCTGCAAACAAAATTTTAAATATAAAAATAAATTGAGATTGAATATTTTTACAGAGGATATACTGCTTCCTGAGTGCAGTGTAATTTGGAAACGTAATTTGGAGATGGATTATAAAACAACGTATACCAATCGGAGAACTGCTTGGCTCCACATGTATGTAAACGGAAGCTTCCAACCGGGTCCATTGAAAGTATCGATATCAAGGCTGAGAGTACAAGTTCTAGGACAGCCGATCCAAAGATTGCTATTTGCTCCCTTGAAAGTAGGAATAATACTTAATGCCGTGAAACTTTTTTAAAGCTATTTTAAATACTTGAGATTTTCGCAGCAGTGGTTGATGAAATAAAAGTGCATAATTAGGGGAAGCAAAAACATAAATCCAAGAAATAATAAATCATAGTAAGAGAGATCATAAATACAACGAGCACATTCGCGTTGTTCGTTGACTCTGTAACCGATTGGACAGGGTCCACAAGAACTTAAAATCCCATTCTCGTTTTCAATTCTGCCACAATATAACCCAGGACACAGTTCTTTCATTTTTTGTTCTTAAATCTTTTATTTTTTGATTTTTTCAGTGTTTATTGATTTTAGAAGATATACATAAAACGCAAAAACCAGAGATTATCAAGTAAAGATGGCAATACTCAACTGTGAATGGGTGCGTTCATCGGCAGAAATCTGAAAATTCAGTACTGAATCATAACGTTGAACCTTTGAGCAGAGAATATCAATTAACAATTACCAAGAAGCCAATCCTTGGCTATCATCCGGCTTTGCCTACAAACTGAAATACGAACACATAGACAATTGGGCTGAGTCCACCACTAGGTTTTTGCACACATTGACAGCTGAGCTAAGTCCCCCACTGATTTATTCGCACACATAGACAGTTGGGATCACCCAACACGCTTTTTACTAATTCCCGCCTCCGCCTGTATGGGAAATAAATATCACAAATTACTTTCTCTTCGATAAACAATTTGTCTTTTCTGTTTTTTTCTTTTCAACTCCCGAAATGTACTCTTTTCTTGACGGAAAATAATTTACAGTGAGTAAGAAGAAATTTTTAAATAATTATGTGAATTGAAAAAATATATTCACAAACTAGAATTTTGGCATATATACTTCGCTTACATGTGTTGTTAAACCAGCTTGAAGCTCAAATCAACTCATTGTAAGCGCCTGGGTCGAGTTGAAAGGAGCTTGATTTGACTGATCTCGTTCGGGGAGCCGAGTCGAGTCGAAATTTGTGACGAAAAACCTGGGTCAAGGAGTTGGTCTTACAGATACTCGTACTGCATTATGGTCTGTTTATTAGCTTGTTTATGAGCAAATATTGTTTTGCTTTAACAGACAGGTGTAGTAAGTACTAGGATTAATTTAATTACATTTGTCTAGCATTGAAAAAATACATAAATGTCAATAATTTTGCTGTAATCTCATTACCATTTAACTCAACTCTAAATGAAGCACTCAACTCAGGTCAGAGAATATCAACTACCAAGAAGGCAATCTTTCGTACGTTTCACCCTCCAAAGCCCATTTGTTTACATTGTTGTATTTGTAATTTCACTTCGTGTCGATGAATCGATGTGAATTGCAACAACAATGTAACGCGGTGAGATTTATTTGTTTTGACAGCTCAATTCTTTTTTCTTTGAAAATTGGAAAATAGTTTTGAGAATTTTACTTTGGCTTATAACAAAAACATCGTGTAGAAATTGTTTAATTAATTTAATGTAATGTTGTAATTGTTAGTTAATATTCATCCACAATTGTAATAAAATACCAAAAATGAATCCATATAATGTCTTAAATCACTTAGATTTCCATTCAACTTCAATGCATCTTGCATATTATACAGGGTGGCCCTTTCTTCATCCAGAATGATTTTAACATTATTGTTGGATATATTCTAAGGAAAAAAAAAGTTAAGAAAAATAAGAAATACAAATATAGTTTTTCTGCAATTTGACACCGGAACTTCAATTTGTTGTTTAAACTCCACTTAACTCTCAATTTCCACTTTATAAGTATCAAAGTAGATATTAGGTGGATTTTATTATCTTCTGTCGGGATTCGTGTATTGATCTGGATTAAACTTTAGTACAAAAAAGAGATAATGAGGAATTTTCAAAACCGTTTTTGTAGCACGTGTTAAAAGAAAGTCCAGCCCTCTTTTGGGAATAATAAAACAGCAATATAGCTGCTTTTTATTTTATTTCAAACTTCATTACATATAAGCATTTGGTTTTGGTTGTTTAATAGGAGTATTGAACACTTATTAACGAAATTATACTTCATAATATAAAAGTAATAAAATAGTTTTAACAAATACACTAACTATTTTTTAAGTTTTGAGTTGGATAATTATTTTTTTAGAAAATAAGTATGAAACAACTTAATTAGAAAAATTGATTCGAGAATGGTTTTTAAGAAATTAAAGCATTATCCTGTGGCTATTGTCGTATTTTTTAGTTATTTTTATTTTAAATCAATTTTGTCGTAAAACTCAACAAGTTAGTTAAACAAAAATAAAGAGCATAACATTGCAAGTTGCAAGTTAGTGGTGCCGTCGATTTTTTTTTAAGAAAATCATTACTCATCTAAAAGCGGATAAATAATCCCCCCCTCTCATACGATTTTTTTAAATATCATTTCATAAATTAAGGATCTCCCAAACCAACGCGAATTCACGGTGACGGCGAATTTTTGTTGTTGTTTAGCGTTGTGTATTTGTCATATTTTTTACTATTGTGAATGATTCGCTGCCAATCGCTCCGCATTCGCATTGGTTTAAAGGCTCTCCCAAACCAACGCGAATGCGGAGCGAACAAAAATTTGTCGTTGATCCGCATTCGCGTTGGTTTGGGAGAGTCTTCATTGACCTATTATATATGGACTGCCAGGAGTCAACTTCACGACGGTTCATCTCCAGCAACTAAGCACCAGCAACGCTAGTTGGAGCAAAACAGAAAAATGGTGAAACTTTTGACAATTGAGATTGACGCTTATTCACGTCAGCCAATTTATTTATTTCTGAGAATAATACAAAAAATAACTTTAAAAAGCGATATAAGTTTTATTTTTCAACTAACCAGTTTTAATTTTGCACGTGTTCAGTTTGTGTTGAACTACAATATTTGTTTAAAATAAATGTTAACATTTACATATACCATTTTAGGATGAAGCTACTTTCTCAACTACACTGCAGTCTTTTGTTCACAAGGAACTAGTTGGCTATTCAGAACTAATGCACTGGACAAAAACAATGGATCGTAAAGCTTATGATGGCTTGACAAGAGTGTATACAACACCCATTTTCCTTTGGATGTGGCAAAGTACTTTATGAGTAGATGAAACCCATAATCTATTAATATCAACTGCACATGCACTAACGTTCGAGTAGATACATTTTAAATAGGAAAGCAGTTTGCGTTCCATTGAAAGAAGCTAGTAAAGTACTCATGCGTTTTCCACCTCTTAAGGAAAACGGCTAAGGCTAACATCGCTAAACAGAATCTATGAGAGAGATATTCACAATTTCTTTGCTTTGGTAAGCGTTTTGTGGTTTGTTTTTAATCAGAATGAAGAAAATTTCTTTCTTTTTTTCTGTCGTTAGACTCGACTTCAAATTCTTGAGAGGCTTCGAACCTCTCGTGTCATAGTGTTTTATGGAACATAAGCTTATGATAGCCTTATTCGGATGTCAGGAGCTGGAACCGATTAGCCTTATACAAAGTTTTGGGAAGATTTATAGCTTGTAAGTTAATTAAATATTTATTTATATATTTCATATTCTTTCTTCAACAATATAAATTATACCTACCATTTCAGCTATTCTCTAAACGTTTTGGTCCTACTAACTCAGCATGTGATGTCATTCCTTATTCCTTAGTATGACTTTCGCTTCGGCTTTGGTACATGTCATGCAACAGACAATTAACCGTGCAAAAATGCCAAGACGTTCAAAATGTGGAATACTTCCTTATGTTGAAAACTTTTAAGATTTTGCCAAAACATGTAAGGGAATTTTTCGTAAATCGGACTGACGAGCCGACATGGAGAAATGTTACCTACAATTGGTTAATACAATATTTGACTTTATATCAATTATTTCCAACGAACTCCACAAAACGTCGAGTCAGGTGGTTAAAATGGAAAACTATCATAGCATGTATTTATTGTTTGCTCAGCTTAAACTTCCTGGATTGGAGCCGCTTTAGAAAGATGGCAAAGCTAAATATAGAGATGCATTAAAGACTTGTGTAGCCAAATACTTTGGTCGTCAATTTGAAAAACTTAATGTAAAATTTTCAAAGATGTTTTGTAGATTTAAATCAACTTTGTGTATTTCTAGCTTTTCTTTGAAGGCGTACAGCAAAAAGTAGCTCAGGGTGTTAAGGAAACTGAAATCAGTTATCAAATTGCGTTTTCTACTACAAAAAGTCATTGGGCAGAATACAGTGAGAGAAGTTAAAAAGAGGCTGGAAAATATCTACAAAAAGGTAGAGAAACATCTTTGTGAAGAGAAGAATCTACTTCAAGTTATATGGGATGTTATGCAGTAGGAATTTACTGCACAAAATAATTATCTTTGAAAAAACAAGAGGCTGGAAAATATCTACAAAAAGGTAGAGAAACATCTTTGTGAAGAGAAGAATCTACTTCAAGTTATATGGGATGTTATGCAGTAGGAATTTACTGCACAAAATAATTATCTTTGAAAAGTGCTATGCTGGAGCAATGATGAGCCTTAACTGTAGTAATTATATTATATATAAAAAATAACCAAAAAACACAAAGCAATTAAAAATATTTTATTGTTAAATTTATATATATTTATTAAATTTATTGCAACGAATAATAAGGTTTTTTATTTTGAGTCTAAGTGCCAGTTTGTTCACAGCTAATCATCTGCAAACGGGGGGTTAAGGTCACTTTTGTGATTTCTCGTGAATATTTTAAAAAATAAGTATATTAGGGGAAAAACATGCACTACAAGATAGAAGAAAACTAAATTTCATACCTAAAAGTTTTATTGCATTTTCAGTTGGTGGTGGAAAGATACTTTGAGAAGAAATATTTGAAAAACAATGTTACTGTCTTACAAGACTAATGATTAATGACCAATTTACCTAGAAATAACTGGAAAGTAAGTATTACATGTTTTTATTAATGGTCATTTAAGTACGTCATTTGAGCATTGGGTTTAAAATGCCCTCATTTAATTTATTTGATACAGTACTGATTCAGTGATGTTTACTGTCACTGTTTCTTCAAAGTTAAGAAGTACACAGGATGTTTCCAAGACATATTTTCAGAAAAAAATCATATAGGAAGGGGAGTTTATTTTGTTCCCCTTCATACGGAAGGGATACATTATTTAAAAACAACGGGAATACTAACAATACTGTGCTATAGCTTATTTAAAAGCTTTGCGTATTATTTTATTGATAGCCAAATCAAGTTAAAATTTAAAAAAAAAACTTAATTTCAAAATCAAATAAATGGAAAAAAATTAAATGGCGTTAACTGTTTTTTTTTTAATTTTACGTTATGAAGTAGTAAAGTGCCTTTTATTATTTATTATTGTTATTAGTTTTGAGTCGAAAGCTAAAAACCGGTACTTACTTTGGCAAAAAACGCAGCAATTCTCCTCCCCTCTCTTTTTTGAAAACAATTATAAAAATAAAACGAAAAATGTATTGTTTCTATGAAAGCTAATGAAAACTATATTTTGACTACCATACTCTACAGAGGCAAACTTAAGAGGGGAGCATGTGAGGATATTTTTCCTTTGTTTTGGGTCATGACAAATTTAAAAATATGCACAGCTGGATCACTCGTACATGCACTTATGTTCAAGTTGCTTGGAACCTAACAGTTTTTGAAATGTGTTAGTAACAGAAAAAAAGAGAAAAATAGAAAAAATGGATTTAAATCGTACTTTTAATGCTATAAACAACTCGTAAGATACTTAGAGCTTAAAAACAATCATGTCATTTGATTATTTGAAAAAATATGAATAAATGAAAACAACAAATTTAAATCGTTGGAGCGGTTTTTTAAATATAAAATATATTTTTTAAATATAAAATATATTTTTTAAATATAAAATTTTGGTAAAATTTTTAATACAAAATTTTGGCATACGAATTTTCAGTTTTTATTAATATACATTTATATACCTTATTGTTTCAAAAAAGTTCATCAACACTTTTCGAAATGATGAATTTTCAAAAAACAAAAATCTAAATTTTGTAATGCAATTTTATTCAAATTCAAAAGGAGCTTTAGTATAAAACTTTTTATTGCGATCGTTGAGCCGTTAATGATAAAATTTAAAATAAAAAAATTTTATATGGTAGCTACCGTTAGTAACGGTTTAAGGTAGTTTTATTTTTACCAAAAACTTTATCATGCGTACAATAATACACTGATTTTTTTTATCAACATCGTTGGAGCCGTTTTTGATATAAATAAAATTTTCCTCAATGGTTGTATGGCAAGTACCGTTATTTTTTGAGCTAAACAAAATTTCAATTTCCCCTCTGGAGAATAACAAAAAAGCCTTAAGTTCAAAATTTTAAGAATATCGATTCATCGGTTTAGGCTTTAGATCCAAATACAAACAGACAGATAGACAGGCAGAATTTTGCCACCCACTTTTTGTTCTCTATCATCATATTGTCATCTTTGATTGTTATCTAAAATTTGTGTTTGCACGAATCCAAAACTTGTCCTATAATACCTTTATCGAAAGTAAAAATCTTAAAAATAGTTTGATAAATAGTTAAAGCACAAAACCTTGTTCATACATGCTCGCGGTCTATCAAGATTGTTATAGCTCTATTCAAACCTCAAAAGTTGTTCTAAAAATGTAGTTTTTATTTTTATATCAAAAATATTAGGTAACTTTTTTTGTTTATTTAAAATTTGAATTTATGTGTTTACAACCAAAACCACTCAGCAACACAAGATAGAAACACGATTTTGTATGAAATATGTCATAGTTGCATATTAATTCTTATTAAACTTAACAGCGGATTCATTTCCTCACAAGAATGAAACTAATCACAAAGATTAGTGGCCATTAACTACAGAAAAGGCCAGATATTATTATTGCATCCACTCGAATATCGATCTTGAGCTTAAATATAAGTTGATTATAAATAATGTATGTTTTTTTATAATATAATAAAGTACCTTAAAACCACTTGTACTCTTATTTTACTATACATTGCGATTTCTTTTATTATGGTTTATACAAATACTAAGGTGATTTTCTAGCTCGATTCGGTCTTCGTAAAGGAGAATATTCTGTAACGAATAAGTATAAGAATTATTAATACATAATAAGAAATTTGCTTGTTTTTATTTTTTTAAATCTACTAACTTATTATATTGAACACAAATAAATAATATTGAGAAATTTGAAATGCGGTGTTTGTTATTTCATCTATTTGCTCTAAATAAAATGGCAACCACTGTCAAAACGTTAGGACAAAGTCATCTAATAAAAAGGTAAACAATAAAGTCTGCACTATGCATTAGGATTCAGCTGATGATTTCAAAGCCAAAGGCCTAAGCAACAACATATGTAAGTTGTGCTATTTTTTTATAAAAGTAACATTTTTTCTTAAAATATTCTAGAGTGTTAAAAACCTTTCAGTACCGAGTTTCAAAAATCTACCATGTGGTTTTCAAAATATTTGATTTTTAAAAAAGAAAAAAATTAACATTTTTAAAAATCCATAAATTATTTTTTGGAAAATTTTGGTAAGAAACTATTTATATTTTTGAGAATTATAAAAACTGTTTTTAAGAAAAGTTGTTGAGCCGTTTCTTAGAAAAATAAGATATTGTTAAATTGTTAAGAAAACTGTATTGGCAGGACCGTTATTTTTGGTTCTAAAAAAAATAAGAGTGAAAAAGGCGAAACATTTTCACTCCTATTGTACCTTTATGGACTTAATTATGAGAGTTTTAAGGAAGTACACATTAAATAAAATTTAAAAAAAATTTGTGCGTAGGTTCAGGAATCGAACCCGTGTCCCCCTGAAGCAATTTTCTTGCTCGCTAAACCACTGTATGAATATCAGATATATAGTTGAATGCATTGAATTGGAATCAAATTTATCTTGCATTGTCTCCTCTGAGACAAAAAGTTTGCATTAATAAGAAAAAACTTTGTTCAAGAAAAATATTTAATAATTGATTGGTATGGCTATTATAAACACATATTGTTAAATTAATAAATAGAGGTAGAATAGATTAGTTAATTAATTAATGCCAACCTAAGACATTGACAATAATAAGTAATATATGTACTCAGATGCCAATAATAATTGTAATAAATAATATATATAGTGTTCCATTCAGTTCTAATGTTATCATTGAACAACTCTGTAATGTTAATCTCAAAACACTATGTGTATAACACAATTAGAAAGCTCATTACAAATGTCATTTATACTTAATGTCAAAAATAAACCTTCTTCTCTATTGTACCATCAAAGCACTTGGACGTCGTTTTATTCATTGGGTAATTAATCTGTACGCTATTTATTAATCCCAACTTTATTTCATCAGGTTATGGGCCCAGTGTAACGATTAAATAATTGTGAAGACGTCTTGTTACATATTTCGAGAAATTTTGGTTTTTTGGTTGCAAATTTTTGGGTAGACGTGGTAGACGTCTTAGAGATAAGACTGCAATGGGTAAACCAAAGAAGTTGGAAGGTCGTAAGAACTTTGATGAGTGGAAGGTAGAGGCAAAAGCGTATCTTGCCACAAAGGGTCACTGGAAATGTTTCGATGGCACAGAAACAGATCCAGATAAAAATTTTCTGGCGATACAGATGCTGAACTTGCTGTTGTCATCAGCTCTTTATACTTACACGGAAAAGTGTACAACAGCAAAGCAAGCATGGGACTCTATTTGTTCTGCATTCGAGGATACAGGCATTGGACGTAGGGTAGATTTGCTTAAGCAATTGGTAGGACTGCAGCAACTGGACTGTCCTTCTATGGAGGATTATGTCCACAAAATGGTGCTTATGGCTACGAAGGTAAAGAAAGCTGGTTTGGAGATTGGTGATGAAGTGGTGGCAGCGCTTATGTTGGCAGGTTTGCCAGACGAATTTCGTCCTATGGTTATGGCAATCGAGAATTCTACACCAAAGCTGTCAACTGACTTCGTCCAAAACCGCCTTCTTCAAGAAGTCACGCACAACAATGCAGAAAGTGTAGAGACTGCATTGTATGCCAAGGAACGCTACAATCAAAAAACAAAAAAAAAACCTTCTCACAAGTCTGTGACATGCTACGTGTGTGATAAGGTTGGCCATTTTGCGAATAAGTGCCCAAATAAAAAGAACAAAGACGAGCGCTTACTTATATGTTCTTTCATGGCTCAATCAAGCTCGTCACAAGACTGGTATATCGACTCTGGGGCATCCGCGCACATGACAACAAGTGACGTCAATTTGGTAGATGTGCGAGAACCTATAAGAAATAAAATCGTCGTAGGTAATAACTCCCATCTTGCCGTGGAGCATGCTGGGGACATAAAAATGTCAGTTGGTACAAGTTCAGGTCAAACCCACGATGTCACAGTGAAAGATGTTTTGCATGTTCCAAACATCTGTGCAAATTTAATGTCTGTGAGTCAGATGGCCAAAAATGGCAACACTATGGTTTTCGATAACGAAAGTTGCCGAATATACGATTCAACAAAATCATTAATTGCGACTGCACCTCTTGTTAATGATCTGTATAAATTAAATTGTTCCACAGATCGGTCAGCAACTGCGATGGTGGCAATTGACAAAAACATATGGCATCGTCGTTTGGGCCATACTTCTGATGCAAACCTAAAGAAGATTCGGGCGGCAGTGACTGGTGTGGACTTTGCGGAGGGTAGTGACGGCAATAAGTGCGAGGTTTGTGTCAAAGGGAAGCAGACACGTGCATCTTTTCAGACAAGTGATAACCGAGCAACAAGTGTACTGGAGGTAGTGCACAGCGATGTAGCATTCATGCCCTCGCGCTCTTTTGGAGGGGCGAAATACTTCGTCACGTTTATTGATGACTATAGCCGCAAGGTGTTCCTGTACCCCATGAAAAATAAAAATGAGGTTTTTAACATTTTTAAGAACTTCTTAAGTTTGGTACAGAATCAACAAGGGTGCAATATAAAAACACTTCGCACTGACAACGGCACCGAATATTGCAACAAACAATTCGATGAATTCACGGCAAAGAATGGCATCCTTCATCAGCGAACAGTTCCACATACACCAGAGCAGAACGGTGTGGCTGAGCGCATGAACCGGACGATACTGGAGAAAGTTCGGTGTATGCTTTTTGATAGCAATTTGAGTGACAGTTTTTGGGGCGAAGCGGCGACAACAGCAGCTTATTTGATCAACCGCATTCCATGTCGAGATATGACTCACGAAACACCAGAGGAAAGGTGGACGAAGCGAAAGCCTGACTTATCAATGCTAAGGGTATTTGGCTGTAAGGCTATGGCTCATATACCAAAAGTCCAGCGCAGCAAATTGGCACCGAAGGCAGTTGAGTGTATTCTCGTTGGATACAGCGAGCAAAGCAAAGCTTATCGGCTGTATGACAAAAAAGCGAGAAAAGTAATTGTGAGCAGAGATGTTACTTTCATCGAAATGAGCGAAAAACAGGTAACTCAATCAAAACTCAATTATAATGAATCTGTTTCTCTCCCAAAGGCACTTAATGAAGATGAAGGTCATGTAAGCGATGTTTATGAAAGCGACTCAAGTGCGGAGAGTGAATCCGATGGCGAATTGAACGAAGCAAGTGATGATGATTTGAGTGAGGCTGGTGATGACGACACAGAGGCTGCTGCGGGAGGCAATCAAAAATTGTCAAGTGTTTGCATGAACTATGCAGAACCTAATAGTTCAGTCATCATTATGGACCAACAAGACGAAACAATTGTAGAAATCAGCGATACTATGGAAGAAAATGAATCTTCAAATAACGAATTCAGTGAGGCTAATGAGAGTGAGAATTCGTCATATACTTCTGTCGCCGAGACTGATTTCGACGTTGCTGCCAGTGAAATATATGCTGCTCCATGTCCTGTAACTACTGACCAGATCGAAAGCTCAAGACAAACTGCAAATGCTCGTGATGCTCTAAGTTTATATGCGATGCTTGCTGCAGCTACGGAAGACGTTTGTGAACCAAGGTCTTATGAGGAAGCTAGGCAATGCGGCGAGAAAGGTGAGTGGGAGGTTGCGATGAAGTCTGAGTATGGGGCTTTGGTTGAAAATAACACTTGGGAGCTGTGTGAGCTGCCTGCTGGGCGAAAAGCAATTGATACTAAGTGGGTCTTCAAAGTCAAGCGCGATGCAACTGGTTGTATTGAAAGGTACAAAGCTCGGCTTGTAATCAAAGGCTACAGTCAAGTAAAGGGCATAGACTATGATGAGACGTATTCGCCCGTTGCTCGTTACTGCTCAATTCGTTTTTTGTTGGCGATGGCAGCCAAGTACAAAATGATCATTCACCAGATGGACGCGGTGACTGCCTTTCTCCAAGGCGATTTGAGAGAGGAGATTTATATGCGTCAACCAGAAGGGTTTAGCGATAACACGGCAAAGGTTTGTCGTCTGAAGCGAGCGTTGTATGGTTTGAAGCAGTCGAGTCGTGTGTGGAACGACAAATTAAATGAAGTGCTTGTTCGAGTACTTAAATTCAAACGATCATCAATAGACCAGTGTATCTATTATAAACATTCACATCAAAATACCATAATACTGGCTGTGTGGGTGGATGATATTATGATATTTTCGAGCAACGCAACGATGTGTACCAAGTTAAAAAATGAATTGTCAACTCATTTTAAAATGAAAGACCTAGGTGAGGCGAAATCGTTGCTTGGTATGAATATTACTCGATATGCAGATGGTTCTCTTTCGATTGATCAGCGTCATTACATATCAACATTTCTTAAGCGCTTTAATATGGAGGAATGCAATCCAGTAAACACACCATTGGACCCCAACCAAAAATTGTCGGAAGAGTTGTGTCCGAAAACAGATAGCGAGAAACGAGAAATGGCAAACGTTCCTTATCAAGAGGCGATAGGGTGCATTATGTATGCTGCACAGATTAGTCGGCCAGATATTTGCTTCGCTGTTAGTGCACTTAGTAGGTACAATAATAACTATGGTCGCGCACACTGGGCGGCGGTGAAGAGGTTGCTGCGATATTTGAAGGGTACAATCGACTTCAAATTGTTGTTTAATCCAAAGCAAAATGATGAAGTGGTAGGTTACTGTGACGCAGATTGGGCTAGTGACTTGGACAAAAGACGTTCAACAACTGGCTATGTATTTTTGTCACAAGGCGCTGCAATTTCTTGGACTTGTCGTCGTCAACCAACAATAGCTTTGTCTTCTACCGAGGCAGAGTTCATGTCGATGGTCGCAGCTATACAAGAGGCACTCTGGTTAAAGCGTTTTGAAACCGAAATTTTTTTGGAGGCACCGAAGACGATTCTTTTGTACTGCGATAACCAAGGGGCAATCAGCTTGGCGAAGAATAAAAATTATCATGCGCGCACTAAACATATTGATGTGCGCAAATACTTCATACAAGAACACTTGTACCAAGATAACGAAGGTGAAATCAAATTTAATCTACAATATAAGTCGACAAATGAAATGGTTGCGGACATATTGACCAAGGCCGTTAATAGCTCAAAGCTTAACAAATTTATTCCAGATTTTGGACTGTATTGTAAATAATAATTTTGAATATTTATATCAATAATTTCTTTAATTTTTTCTTATACATGCATTGAATTTTGAATTAACTTTTTTTAAATGAAACACTAGTGAGGCTGTTGTAATAAATAATATATATAGTGTTCCATTCAGTTCTAATGTTATCATTGAACAACTCTGTAATGTTAATCTCATAACACTATGTGTATAACACAATTAGAAAGCTCATTACAAATGTCATTTATACTTAATGTCAAAAATAAACCTTCTTCTCTATTGTACCATCAAAGCACTTGGACGTCGTTTTATTCATTGGGTAATTAATCTGTACGCTATTTATTAATCCCAACTTTATTTCATCACTAAATATATCTAAATTATAAAATGGCCGATTTTAGCTTGGCGTCAACATATTCACTAATACAAGCAATATAGAAACAAAGACTAACATAAAGAGTGTATAATAATTTTAAGGGATTATTATTGAAGCGAAAGTATCTTGGTTACTTCATAAGAGCATTATAGAGAGATTAAAAAAACATTGGTACATCGTTTCTATCAAGCTGATATAATTTGCATCAGAAAATATTAAAGGATTCAGTAATACTCCAATAAGGTATTTACTTTCTGTCAGTGGGCGAAATGGAACGCTATAGAAACAAATAACACTTTAGTGTCTGAAATGCGGACCAATTTTGTTAGTTGGATTGAGCCTTTAACCACCATTGAACCTCAGTGAAGCCAGCGAGTTAAAAATTTCTGAACCACGAATCAAAATGGTAATGAGTTAAATGGTAATGAGATTCCAGAAAAATTATTGACATTTATGTATTTTTGTCAATGCTAGACAAATGTAATTAAATCAACACTAGTACTTACTACAGCTGTCTATTAAAGCAAAACTATATTTGCTCACAAACAAGCAAATAAACAGACCATAATGCAATATCTGTAAGACCAACTCCTTGACCCAGGTTTTTCGTCACAAATTTCGACTTGACTCCGCTCCCCGAACGAGATCTAGTCAAATCAAGCTCATTTCAACCCAACCCAAGTTTACAAAGGGTTGACGCGAGCTTCAAGCTGGTTTAACAACACATGTAAGCGTAGTAGTTTGTGAATATCTTTTTTCATTTTGCAAAATTATTTAAAACTCTCTTCTTACTCACTGTAAGTTATTTATCGTCAAGAAAAGAGTACATTTTCTACGTTTCCTTATACATTTCGGAAGTTGAAAAGAAAAAAACAGAAAAGTCAAATTGTTTATCGAAAAGACAATAATAAAAGATATTTATTTGCAAGACAGGTGGGAATTAGGAAAAAGCAACTACAATTTACATTAAAAAAAAAACACAACTTATTCTCGTAAAGGCTGCTTTACACGATAATAGAAGTCATATGACTTCTCATATGACCTTCCAAAAAAAACATACCAAATCGTCTGAACGCACTCATTGAACTCATATGACTTCTCAAAAGCAAAAAGCATATGACTTTTTTGACATTTGGCCAGTTTATATTTCTTGAGCGCTCAGTATTTTTCCTCAATTTTTAGACAGAGCAGGAGAATAAAATATAAACACTATTCCTCACATAGAAGTCAAAACAACTCTCTTTTTCTTTTCTTCTCATGTAATTTACTGCGACAAAAAATAATTGAGCAAGCGAATCCAAAAAATTTCAGTCTCTGTTTTTAAGGGGAAAATCGAGGAATTTTTTGGGAGGAATCCTGTTTATATTTCTGAGCGCTCTGAGTCCTCTGAGATCTCAGAAATATAAACTGGCTAATTAGGACTGCAGCTAATTCCATTTGTGAAGTCAAACAGAATTTTGTTTGTATTTGGTTGAAAAATTTGCAAATCTTGAAAAAACATAAAAATATTTGTTGCTGAAATTAAATCCTTTGGAAATAAAATACAATGGCTGCTCCCAAAAAGGTAATTATTTTCTATAAATTCCAAAATCGTGATATAGGTACCTATACAAATTATTTGGCATTTTATTTTCGTGGGCTAGTTTTACACGAAAGTTTACAATTTTATGTAAAAACGTATTGAATTATATGTGAAAATTTGATAAAATTACACTTAAATTACATAAAGTATATTATAAATCATGCCTGGCTATGTAGGATTACGTGCAGTTGCATCATTAGGACCAGCTTTGCTCGGAAGAAACTTCGCCATAACTGATTTACTTCTGTCGTAATGTTCCTTCGATCTCAGTGGTGGCTTCGGTCCTCTTTCTTAATCAACTGGTGTATAAATATGCAATTAAAAAGAAAGTCTTCGAACGTTCAAAGCCCCACTGCACTGTTGGAACAATTGGACAAGTTGATCATGGCAAAACAACACTCACCGCTGCCATAAAAAGTTCTAGCTGACCGCAAGTTGGCCGAGAGCAAGAAGTATAACGAAATCAACAATGTTCCCGAGGAGAAGGCTCGTGGTATCACTATCAATGCAGCCCATGTGGAATATCAAACTTAAACTTTACTTCTTTTACTCTATTTATGTATATTATATTAACAATTTAAATTAATTAAAGATAAATGTGATTCCAATTTAATGCATTCAGCTGTATTTCTGATATTCATGCAGCGCTTTAACGAGCAAGACAATTGCTTCAGGGGAACACGGGTTGGATTGCAGAACCTACCAAGAAGATTTTTTTAATATTATTTAATGTGAACTTCTTTAAAACTCACATAATTAACTCCATAAAGGTACAATAGGGGTGAAAAATGATCGCCTTTTTCACTCTATGGAATTTTATGCAATGCTTTTATGCGTAGATTGAATGAACACGAGATGCATCTATGGATAAATATAGAAGCAAAATTTGTAAGTAAGCCTATTTCATAAACGAAAATTCAAGATAAAAGTGATTCTGATTTAACGCAATGCCTTAATGATTGTGATGGTTGAAAACAAAAAGCACCTATGAATGAATATAGGAATGAAATTGTTAGCTGAGTGGATGATGGTGGATTTATTTATGTTTAACGATGGTTCAAGATCCAAGTGTATTATAGTATCCAACTTAATGCCTCAAAATCGTCGAGCATCAGCTAACCAGCTGTAATTAATGAGTTAAAATTACTGAATATTGCATTAAATAACTCTGCAATGAGCCCTATAGTTTTTAATCAATTTTATTTAGTATTTAATTAATGATACTAATATAATGCATATTTAAACGTTTTCATATAAACCTAAATGACGTAATTTTGCAAATTACAGAAAAAGTGTTTTCATCTGTAATTTGATATTTCTTTTGACAGCTCATTTCATTTTTGAGTCTCTACCCTACCTGTTAATCGCTTTTTGTTGTTGATTTTTTAATTCAGCTTTAACATTTTCGTACAAAATCTTTTCAAAGCTCTTCAAAATGTTTCCAATTGGGTGTGTTCGTTAAGTTTTGACTTAATTTCCTACAAAATTGTGTGCGAGTTTGGTTGAAATTATCTCATTTCGAAATTTGAATTTGTGTGGAAAATGAGATGATTTCATATCAAATTTGAACATTTTCAACGAAATTTCTTCATTTGGTCTAACAAAAACGTAGTATTAAGGTGCTCCAAAACCAACACGAATGCCGATTAATTCGTAGCGAAACATTCACAATAGTACAAAATATGACAAACACATACACAACGCTAAACAACAACAAAAATTCATCGTCGCTCCTCATTCGCGTTGGCTTGGGAGAGCTTTTAGTTTGTTTTACTTCATTTCTATATTGATTGTATTAGTAAACATGGTCACGCTAGAAGCTATAACTAGCCATTTTATAATTTTAATTCAGTTTGGCACCCGAGCATATTTCTATTGTTTCTCATTACTGTAAGCCAAAATGTTTTAGGTTTTATTTATTAATTAATCTATAATATCTATTTATTTATTTAACGATATGTGTTTGTATTAATTAAACGGGGTTAATGTCTTGATCCATAGCTCCGCACTTTTAGCTCACTGATTTGGTGGTTTAACTGAGGGTGGTTCAAGCATGTAATTGGCTTTTATAACTTACATGAAACCTAAATCAACATTTAAAACCAGTAGATCCACAGAAATTGATGAATTAAAAATTTTGAACCACGGAGCATTGTTTAGCCGCAGTTTCAGTTTCTTTCAAATGAGACAATTCAGGCAAAGAAAAAAACAACTAATGTGAAACTAGCTCTTGTTGGGTTTCTATTTGTTGAACACATCCCTTGGTCATAATTATTCACTTAATCCTGTTAATTAGATGTCAAAACAAAACCAAATACAGGGTGCTCCCTATTTCATGCAGGATAATTTATGAAATGATATTTAAAAAAAATCGTATGGGAGGGGGGGATTATTTATCCGCTTTTAGATACAAAAAATAAAAACCAATGGCACCACTTACTTGCAACTGGCATTGATATGCTCTTTATTTTTGTTTAATTAACTCTTTTGAATTTTACGACATAATTTATTTAAAATAAAAATAACTAAAAAATACGATAATAGCCACAAAGTCATGCTATATTTTCTTAAAAACCAATCAATCAATTTTTCTAATAAAGTTGTTTCATAGTCATTTTAAAAAATTAATTATCCAACTCAAAACATAAAAAAAAGTTTGTGTATTTGTTAAAACTAATTCATTTCTTTTATGTTATGAAGTATAATTTCAGTAATAAGTATGTAATACTCCTATTAAACATCCAAAACCAAATGCTTGGATGTCAAGAAGTTAAAAAAAATTAAAACATTGCTGTTATATTATCTCCAAAAGAGGGCTTGATTAACCTATAACACGTGGTACAAAAACGATTTCGAAAACTTATTTTTTTTTTTGTACTAAAGTTAAATTCAGATCAATACCCGAATCCCGACAGAAGATAATAAAACTCACCTAATATCTACTTTGATACTTATAAAGTGGAAATTGAGAGTTAAGTGGAGTTTAAACAACAAATTGAAGTTCCGGTGTCAAATTGCAGAAAAACTATATTTGCATTTCTTATTTTTCTTAACTATTTTTTTCCTTAGAATATAACCAACAATAATTTTAAAATTATTCTGGGTGAATAAGGGTGCTTCTAGTCGGAAAATTTTTCTAGGTAGATTAAAAAAATCAGGTAGATTAAATTTTTGCAGTAGATAAGCATTTTCAAGTTTGCATTTGTATTAAAAACAAAATAAACATAACTGATAGTTCATTGAAAATACATATGCAAATGCCAACGCACTCTTCGTTTTTATTTTTCGATGAAGTGAATAAACGATCCTTTGTACAATTATAAATTAAATTATTAAATTGTAAAATTTCACATTTTATATTTTCCATTCAATCAAAAAGTTTTTTTCTGAGAACTTACATTCCACAAAGCAGAGAATGGAAAATGTATCTATTTATTTATTTATTCGAATCTTCCATTTCAATAATCTTTTAACGTCACCATTCGGCGGCGACCAAGCAAATAACTTACATGAAAGAAATGTCTGGATTCACGACTATTTCCTTTTTAGTTTGCCATTATGTGTGTTTTTTTTTGTAAGCCCAAGGGAATCGGACAAAGGAACGGAATCGGGGCTTAGCGGCACCATGATAGAAAAAAATTAAGTTTCCATACAAACTATCGATAACACGTATGAATATCATGCTGGTAACACATTTTTATCTGGGCTAAGGCTAAGCCCCAAACGTTCTCTGGGCTTTGGTATGCCCGAAGGGCCTTAGTTGTTGTTGCATTCAACATGCAAATTGCTTTAGCCCCAACATCGTTTTTTTCATACAAGCCCATTCGGGCAAAGGAAAAAACACACCTATTCACAGCTAATATGCAAGACACTTATAGGGTGGTTTTATGAGAGATGAGATTGACTGCACTCCAAAACCAGAATTGAAAAATTATTTAAGGTTCTAATTTTGTTGAATGATATTAGGTGTATTTTTTTCTTGCTCGAATGGGCTTGGAAGAAAAAAACGACGTCGGGACTAAGCAATTTCCATGTTAAATGCAACAACTAAGCCCCTTCGGGCTTAGCTAAGACCAGATAATTTTCGGGGCTTAACTTTAGCCCAGATAAAAACTGTGTTACCGGCACGAATTTCATACTTGTTATCGATAGTTTGTATGGAAACTCCATTTTTTTTTCTCTGATGACGTCGCTAAGCCCCGATGTCGTTCTTTTGGTCCAATTCCTCTGGGCTTGCTAAAAAACACACCTATTGTTTTTCATAAGACCAAAAAGTTTTTTTTTAATGCAAAAGATCTACTGCAATTATGGCAACGCTAGTTTTAATATGCCGTCTACCCACTGATCTCTAAAATACACTGGATAGTGTATTCCCTACAAAGTATAACAGTTTTTTTGACTCAGATTGAAGATGACATTTGTTAGTCAAGGCCACTTTTTGACGTCTGCCTTGCACCACAGATAATCAAATAGGGATCATTAACTTTCGTACGTCTCACCCTCCAAAGCCCATTTGATTGCATTGTTGTTTTTTAATTTTATTTCGAGTCGAAGAACTATGTGAATTGCAACCATAACTTTCAATTTGATTTGACTCTTCGATTCTTTACTTCCAAAAGAAAAGAACTGTGATTCTTTCTTAGCTCCTATTCTACGTTGCAAATGATTATTTCATATAGCTACCTATCGTTCTATTTTTATAATATTGATTGAGTCTACTGCCAACACGTTTTTATGTGTGAAAAAAAAAACAAAAACTACAGCGAATGCAAAAAAAAACTTCTCTAGTCTTAGTAACCAGTTCCTGAACCTGACCTTTTCGCATCGCCTTATCACATCCAATATCCTTTTCACATCTAAAAAAATCTGGCTGCTCATCAATTGGGTTTATTTTTATTTCATAAACAAAAAAAAAATTATGAGAAATATTAGTCGTTTATAAAATGGAAGTGGGCAGTCACATTTAAATCATTACTTACCATGTTTAGAGAATGATGTTTTTATGAGATTTTGTACTTGTCTTGTATTTTGCTTCTTCATTTCTTTGACGTTTGAAATTGTCAGTCCGTGCGTTCAAGGATCCCGAAGTCTGAATTTGTTGGGCTTCCATAAAAATTCTAAAAATTCAGGGGACTTTTTGTTACGTTTGCTTACGTTTTTCAGATAAAAATTGTTATCTGAAAATTAAGATGACAGCTTAAAACAAGTCAAGCAAGAAGAATCAGCACCTGCATGTTGAACTTGATAGTGGATGCAGCTATTTTTGTGCTCTATTGTTGACTTGTCGTCTTGATTTTATTTTTATTTTTGTCTTTTATGGAAGTGAGTAAATAGAAAATATGGTTAAAAAGTTGTTTTTCCCATTGCATTTTGGCTTTAGTTTTTCTTTAACAAAATAAGAAAAGGTGAATGTTTTCCCCGTTTTTATTCATAAAAATATATTTGGTGGAAAAACCCGATCAAAATGTGCGTTTGGGAGTAATAATTGTACATTTGAGAGTAATAACTGTTTATATTTTTTGGTTGCTAGTGAAAAGTGTGGCTTCAACTATTTTCGAAATTATTTTAATTCAAATAAAAAAGAACACTTTGTTGCGGTAAAATTTACCACAACAAGTTGCACCTGCCTATTTTTTGTCATTAACCATTTTTAGCCTTCCCTTTTTCCGTTGCGGCTCCAAAACACTTGTAGAGTCAGTAAATACCTGGCGTCCATCAGCCAGAGTCCTACTCTTGAAGGCTTCGATCGATTTGCGATTTGAGTGGAACTGTTGGTTCCAAAATCCACAAACTTAAATTACATAGAAGACGCGCGGTCTCTTGTCGAGATACCAGCGGATGAACTGGAGAAGTAAGCGAGTCAGGCGGACTCTTACTTTTATCTAAACAAATCAATGATATATTATCTATTTAACGTAATTTAATTTAATGTAACGTAACGTAGCTTAACATTTTTGTCAGAAAAATGGGTTGTTGACGTGTTCTTAAATTCTAAAATCTTAATGTTGTTAAATAGTGAAATAGATTTATCGGAATTGACACGCGAGAAGAAAAGAACTGACAGCATTTAAAAAGATTAAGTCCTCTCTCACCTCGAGGGATTAGTCTTGGAAAGATTGCTTCGCGCTTCGAATCACGCGCGATTGTTTAGAGTAGCTAGGAGAATGCCTAGAAAAATTTTTTTCTCGATTTTAGTTCTTTTAAGAGGAGGTTTTCGAGGAGAGCACGTAGCATTCCAGGAAGCCGTGATCCCGTGTCTGAAGATCTCGAAAACGATTGGCTGGTTGTATGAATGTGTGAGAGATTAGAATGGCTGAGGTAGGCAATAGGTATAGCATGGAAAGATCATTCTTTGGAGAACTATTCAAGCGAAAAGGAAGACTTTGAAATTGGAGGAAAACTTATAAGGAGATAAGATTGAAAAGGTTATTTATATTTTTTTGGTTTGAGTTTCGAGGAATTAAAAAAAAGTATTTAAAAGTGATTCGAGGTAGAGAAGCAGTTTTGAGGAAACTGAGGAAAGTTCGAGGTGATAGCAGGAACGAGGCGAATAGGAGGTCCGCAGATACATAAAAAAAAAGATAAGTAGAGTGTTTGTGTTTTTTTTTTGGTTTATAGTTTGATTTAGTTTTGTCATTTTTGATAAGTTAGTTTGCTTTTATTTCGACTTTTATCCCAATTTCTTTTCTTTACTTTCGGCTTTACGTTTCACCGTAAGCCCTTTAAAAATTTCTGTTAAAATCCGTATTTTTTTTTTTTTTTTTTATCTGATGGAAATCTTGAAAAGACACTCGGTAAGAATCGGTACCAAGTAGTGTGGGACTCTTACCGCACTGAAGCCACCGGTGAATCAGGACCAATCTATGAAAGATCGACAAATGATTTTTTTTTCTTAATTTATCAGTCGCATTGTGGGAAGTTTAAGTAATAACACTTTCCATAGCTTTTAGACCATCAGCTCATAAGGCTTGGTTCTTCTAAATCTGAACATTGTCTCGTACGTTTAAGACGGTCTCCATTTCGGAGTTAGTATGACTTTGTAGTCGCTGATTGTGTGATACAGCGGGTTTTTTAATCACTTCTGTAACCATTTCAATTTGAAGGTCACGATGTAGATCGCTATTTCTTATATACCAAGGGGCATTTATTATCCCGCGAAGCACCTTACTTTGGAATTTTTGGATGGGTTCCGCATTTGTTTTCTTTGTACAGCCCCATAGTTGGATGCCATATGTCCAAACGGGTTTCAGTACTTGCTTATATAACATTAGCTTGTTCTGGATTGATAGGTCAGAGTTCTTTCCTAGTAACCAGTACATTTTGCTGTACTTCAAGTTTAGTTCGTCTTTTTTCTTTTTGATGTGCTCTTTCCATTTAAGCTTTGCATCCAAAGTCATTCCTAGGTATTTGGCAGTATTGGAGTAAGGTACTGTTGTACTGTTTATAAGAATTGGAACATTGTTTATTTTTTTGTTTGTAAAGTTTATATGCGTCGATTTTGTTTTATTTAGTTTGATTCGCCATATTTGCGTCCAATCACTAACTTTATCGACTGCATTTTGCAGTTTTTGTGTAGCCTTCGTAACTGATTTATCTGGCACCAACATTGCAGTATCATCAGTGTTGTGCCCCAAAGGACATGCCACCATACAAAGGCATGACCCACTGAGTCACAACTCACAACTGTTGTCATGACCATGTTGAGATACCTCAACTTATGAAATTGGTATTCATCATCGACAGCAGTTTCACGTTACAATTAATGTGACGCAATGATTCAGTGGGGCACAGTAAAAAAGCCTACTTCCAGAATGCATCTCAGTAGGTCAAAGCTGAGTAATGCATTTTGGAAGTAATTGCAAGTAAGTTCCAGGTAGGTCTTTGGGAACTCGGTGAGTCCGATTGTTACCGTGGTTGAACGTGGTTGTTTTTGATCTTTCTATTGTTGTACACACAACATTCTGGCGCAGCCGGTTATAAGATCCTTTTAAGTAAAAAAAAAATGTTTGAAGTGAATTAATAAAAGAAAAAACAAAGACCTATAGGCAGCTTAATTATTTAAGTGCGGAAAAAAGTGAATATAAAAAAAAAAAACGAAGTACCTACCTATATGCACTAAATAAAAAAAAGTGTCAAGTGAAAGAAAACTCAAGTAAAGAAGTAACATACATTTGGTAAAGTACATACAATTTATTAATTTTTTCTTCATTATCTATCTATCGGTATTGAGGTTGCCGAAATAGTAACCTTAAATATCATTTAAAATTAATTTTTTTTTCTGTTGACATACTTTACATTACTTTTTGATTTTTATTGTCAAACGATTAACGTTTGTACATACATACGTATTACTAAATAACGTATGTAAGAACGTATTGTTTTTCATAAATTTTTTATATATTAATAAATTTCTGTCTTGGATTCGGTTTACTACACCTTGTTATTAAATTTAGTGTAGAATTGCAACCTTGACATTTGGTATTATATATATAGAATTGTGATAGATATTATACATTGAGGAAGGTTAGCAAAAAGAGTAACCTTCAATATTTAATAATTTGGTCACTGGTTTCCGTTTTTGATTTGGGGTTGTTTTTTGTATTTCGGCTCCACGATTTGTTTTTGTTTCGCTTTATTTTTTTTCTGAAATACAAAATAATAAGGGCCTGGATTTGTTGTGTATGGACAGTATACCTGAGCTTCAATTAATTGATCAAATAAATCAATTAAGAAAAGAGCTTAAAGATTAGGGGATTGAAATTAAAAAAATCAATTATACCTTATTGTCCGAACTTAAGTCGATCACTGGCAGGGAAGTTTATTCCCTTATATATTCGCGACTAAGTTCACAGTGGGGTCAGTTCACTAAGCTTGCATCAACTGATTCCATACTTTCGGAGTATCTACAAGCAGTGAGCAGGCTTAAGGATAATCACCAAGGTGAAATTGAAAGATTGAAGAGCGGAGAAAGTATTCTAAAGGCTAAAATTGCGTCGTTTCAGTCCAGTCTCACAAAAGACACAAAAGAGACAAAACACGACACAATTATGTCTTACGAGAAGGTTGCGAAGATCATTGCGCAAATTGTGCCACAATTTTCCGGAGCACGAACGCCCAACCTATCAGGGCAAGTTTACGAGTTTCTAAACACTTGCTCCCTGGGATTGAAATGCATTGACGAAGAAAATGAGTCAAGGTATGTTTCCTTGTTAAGCACAAAGTTAGTTGGCGATGCTTTTGACCTTGTAAGAGGTAACGAACCAACTACTTTAAAGGAGTTCGAAACGTTAATTAAAAATACGTTTCTTACCCCAAGGACGTTGGATAGCGTTTTGGGGGAAATCAAACAGTCTCACCAACTTGCCATCGAGGACATACATACGTTTTCAAGACGTCTGTTAAGCCTCCAAACAAAAGCGATAGACATAATCGACGCAAGCTACAAGCAAGCGGAATCCGTGGCCTTAAAACAAGAGCTTAAAAACTCGATAGTAATCGGTTTTAAAACAGGTCTAATGGATCCCGCATTGCGTCAGTTTATGTTAACGATAGCTGGGGAAGATATACAGATGCTTGCAGATATTGCATTAAAAACTTCTCAACTTCTTCGTCCTCAATATTTAAATAACCCTTCTTACTCATATAATTCCCAGGCATCATTTGCATATAATCAGATGAGCGAACCACAACCACTGCAGCACCAAAACCGGAAACAGGAAGATATGATAAAATGCGGTTTCTGTGGTAAACAAAATCACACATATGCCGATTGTAGGATTAGACGTAATACTCCGTATTGCGATTCTTGCAAGGCATATGGCCATGGCCCTGGATTATGTCCGAAAGCCCAAGTATTCACAGCTTCTGCCAAACCATCACGAAAACCGAGGCTTAAATGCGATTGGTGCTCGAGGCCAGGACATTCGGAAAACGAATGTTTTAGCAAAAAGAACTACTTGGCAAAACATGGGCCGGGAAACGTGATGGGGGCCAGTCAGAACCTCTGAGCTGTGCCCCAAAAATCTGGCCCATAGAAAAAAATATTAAAACCCCGCAAATAATTTCTTCCTCATAATTCCTCTCCAAATCCTTATAAAACGGCTAAAACTGTGAAAAAACGTGTTTCTTTGAAGCCTTCCTTTACAGCAAAAGCTAGCAGAAAACCTCAGAAAGTATTCCAATTTGGAAAAAAGCTACAAGATCAAGTCGAGAGCTTCATGGCCCAATTTTTAAATTTATTTTTGTTGGGATACATTTGGGTATATACATCTATAACACAGATTTCCCATAAATATAAAAGTATCTTCAAAGCAAACAATAGATTTTGTGACATAAAACGGAGTCGATTTTGTCTAATAAACAAGTTAAATAAAAACCAAGTTTTTGTAGAATTACCACTTCCTGAGGCAAAAGGAGGTAAAGTTGCTGTACTCGTAGATACAGGTGCAGATTTAAGCCTTTTGAAGCAGGGTGTTTTAAAAAATAAATCCAAATTCGATTCAAAAGAAATACGAAAATTAGGTGGAGCATTTGGTGGAAATACTACAACGTTGGGTACAGTTCAATCATATAAAAGTGTGGACAAAATTTGCTTAAAATGGCACATTGTGGACGGTCTGACGGACATACCCGCCGATGGTATAATAGGCCGAGATATTCTCTGGAACCATGCTATAGTTGACTCTGTTACCAAAACATTGAAGTTTTTGGATAACAACAGAAAGCTGGTTTCAGAATTCCCATTGATTAACCCAAATAAACAAAATGATGATCGAAATAAGGAAGTCAAACCCCGTACTCAAGCTATTCTGAAGCTTAAGATAAACACTGGCTTACGTGAAGTTCTCGTGGAAAGCCAAGAATTGAAACCAGGAGTTTATATGGCTAACACTATATCCAAAGTAAAAAAAAACCATTTGTTTATTTCTATCATTAACTCTACCGAAAAAACTTACTCTTTACCCGACAATTTTATACCCATTTTACAAAATTTCAACAGGTTTCAGGTGCAAACCCAAGAAAAAATAAATCGTTCAATCTTCAGCGTAACAGAACAAGAGCCGAATAAACGACTCTCTAAGCTTCTGGATACACTGAAAATAGGTGCAGACCTTAATAAGGACGAGAAACGGGCAATTGAAAACATATGCATTCAATTTAATGATATTTTTCATTTAGAAGGTGATCCACTAACGCATACCGAAATTCTATCTCACAAGATCCCAGTTAAGTCTGATCAAGAACCGATTAATCAGAAGCAATATCGTCTACCTCAGGTTGCTACAGATGAGATCAATAATCAGGTTAGCCAAATGCTTAACGATAAAGTGATTTCACCTAGTAAATCTCCATGGAACTCACCTCTTTTGGTAGTCCAAAAAAAGCCTGGGGCTTATGGACAAAAGAGATGGCGAGTTGTGGTTTATTTTCGAAGACTAAATGAGGCCACGATTAAAGACGCGTTTCCTCTGCCAAGAATAGAAGATATTCTTGACCAGTTAGGAAATTGTCGTTATTTCTCAACCCTTGATCTGGCAAGCGGCTATCACCAAGTACTAATTGATAGTAAAGATCGAGTAAAAACTGCTTTTAGCACAGACTTGGGACATTATGAGTTTAATAGGATGCCTTTTGGGTTAACGGGAGCACCAGCCACCTTCCAGAGGATTATGAATTACATCTTAACTGGTCTTCACGGAATAGATTGTTTTGTATACTTGGACGACATCGTGATCTAAAGTACGAATTTGCATAAACACCATGAAAAGTTGATTCGAATTTTTACAAAGTTAAGAGAGTATAAACTGAAACTGAATACCGAAAAATGTAATTTTTTGTGTAAGGAAGTTGTTTATTTAGATCATATATGCTCTGAGACCGGTGCGACCCCTGATCCTTCTAAGACGAGTTGTGTAAAGAATTTTCCTGTTCCGAAAAATATAAGAGAACTTCAATCTTTTCTAGGTTTTGCTAACTATTATAGAAAGTTTATACCCAATTTCGCCAAAATATCCGCTCCAATCAATTCTTTGTTAAGAAGAGAAGTAGATTTCAAGTGGACAAATGTGCAACAAGTTGCATTTGAACAACTCAAACAAGCCATTACAACACCACCTGTTTTGATTTACCCAGATTTCTCAAAACCTTTTATTCTAACAACAGATGCAAGTAACGAAGCTCTGGGCGCAGTTTTGTCGCAAGGAAAAGTTGGGTCAGATAAACCGATAGCATACGCAAGTAGATCATTAAATCCTTCAGAAAAAAGGTATTCTAGTATAGAAAGGGAACGTCTAGCTATTGTTTGGGCAGTTAACAATTTTCGTTCTTACTTGTTAGGTCGTTCCTTTACGGTAAATACGGAGCATCAGCCGCTTAAGGGAGTCTTCTATGTGGAAGATCCCATAGCTCGTCTAGTCAGGTTCCATCATAAGCTTTCGGAGTACGATTACAAAATCGAATACAAACCCGGGAAGGTGAACACGAACGCAGATGCGCTGAGCTGTTGCCGTATACCCCAAAAAGGTGTGGAAGAGCAATACTTAGCAGTAACGCGGGCGCAGGCACGTAAAAACGTCGCCAACACTCCTGCTGTAACTTCAGAAACTTCTACTGGTCTACGTTATTTGCCTACTGCGAGTACCAAATTATCCTCTGATACTAAAACATCTCAAGCTACGGAGTTCCTAACAGATCGAGAGGAAATCAAAACAATCTTAAAGGATTTCCATAATTCGGCACTTGGAGGGCACCAAGGTGGAAAAAAAACATTGGCACGCATAAGGCAACAGTACAAGTGGAAAGGCATGGCAAAAGATGTTAAAGACTTTGTCAAAAAATGTCCACAATGCAAAAAGAACAACTGTTTCCCTGCTAATAAAATGCCAATGATGATAACTGACACTCCAAGTTTGCCGTTTGATAAGGTTTATATGGATATTGTGTGTGGACTTCCCATGTCACACTCGAGAAACAGATACATTTTAACTTTCCAGGACGATTTGACCAAATTCACGGATTGCGCAGCTCTCCCTGATATGGAAGCTTCAACTGTGGCTCGAGTATTTAACGAACAAATCGTGACGAGATATAGAATTCCAAAAATACTCGTCACGGACAATGGTGCTAACTTCACGTCAAAGATTTTTTCGCAGACATGTAAATTACTCGGTGTGAAGAAACTCCACACAACAGCATACCACCCTCAAGCAAACGGTTCATTGGAGAGAAGTCATCGGCCCCTGGCCGAATATCTGAGATCATTTGTGACAAATGACGAAAGAAATTGAGACCAGGCAAGCCATGCATGTCCATAACAACTCCGTCCATACCGCAACTAAATTGACTCTTTTGAATGCTCTTTTTGGTTTTAAGTTCGAAATGCCAACCAACTTGAGTAGAAAGCCCACACCATTGTACAATGCCGATGGCTATGATTTACAGCTCAAACATCAGCTTGGAGTTGCACACAAGTTAGCTAATGAGAATCTGAAGAAAGCTAAGATTAAATCGAAGGATTTTTATGATAAAGCAGCGAAAGACATTGCTTTTAGGGTCGGACAAAAAGTTCTGTTGAAGAATCCCGCAAGAAAAAATAAATTTTCTGCTATATGGTTAGGTCCTTTTGATGTTGTGTCACCAAGCAAAAATGTGAATACGAGAATCAAAATGGGAAACAGGATTAAAAGGGTACATAACAATCAACTTAAATCTTTTTTTTTCCTATGACGACCATTAGCACCAGTTTACAATATTAATTAACCTACCCATTTTCGCAGAGAACTCTTTTGATTATTATACTAATTTTTATTTTAAAAGCACTTAAAAAATCATTTGATTAATATTTTATTTTTCTCTTTTCAGTCAAGGTTACCTAAACCAATACGAAGTTACAATAGAACAAATTTACTTTAATTTATATTTCTTATTGATACTTTTATAGTTTATTTTATACTTTTGTTTTCTGAAATTTAATTATAATCATGAATTTCTTTAACGTGATACACTTTGTATTAGTACAGTTATTAATAAGTATAAGCCCTGGGCAGTCGCAGAAAGTAACACCATACAGCATCCATCGGTTGAAAGACACATCCCCAGTATTATTCGAGAGTGTAGATTCAGCTAAATTCTACAGCAGCACGTGGACGGTCCTAACGAAAGTCACTCCAATGGACTACGGGATGGTTCTTCGAATGGTTGAGAAATGCGACGTCATACTAGAAAAATTGTGTCAGAGCATCCCGGATGAAGAGTATAGGCCGCATTGTTATGCAGTCGTTCAGGAGACAGCAGCAAATATTGATAACTTGCGAAAAACCGCAAACCGCTTGAACCAACTGTTACGCTCAAAACGACAAAAACGAGCACTTGATTTCATCGGAGGTTTCTCTAAATGGGCATTTGGAACTATGGATAGTGAGGACGCTAGGCGTGTTTATCAAAGATTAGAATTCCTGCATAAGAGAGATCAGGAAACATTTCAAGTTATGGACCGACAGCTATCTGTGATGAGCTGCAATTTTGACAAATTGAGCAAACCAATAAATCAGCTGGCAGCAGAGATAGACAACATAACAGCGGATATAGAAAGTCTTAGTGAAACTTACCTCGATTACAGTCGCACCACTAACAAAGAAGTGTCGTTGCTTAAGATGAGAAGCGACGTAAACATATTGGCGTCTTCCATCACCGCAAAGGTAGTTGAAGTCCAAAATAAACAAACCTTAGAGCTGGCAGTATTCGGTGACCTATACCAGAATAAAATCCATCCGTTCATTCTCAACGTAGAAAACATCACTGATGTACTAAAAAGCGCTACGACCAAAGGATTTTCATTTGAAGACTCTTTTATGATCTACCAAGCATCAAAAACCTTTGTGTTCCCGAAGGGAGGAAATTTGTACATCAAAATTGTACTCCCGCTACCAGATACTCTGCACTTCGAAGTCTACAAAGTCTATCCATTGCCAACAGATCTGGAGGAACGCTGGGATCTAATGATTGACACTAAGTACGAATACATCACGGAATCAGACAACCATGACCTGTTTGTGATGCTGAGCCAAGAACAGTATTCCCGATGCTCACATTTTCGAAAAACATCGCGATATGCCGACACGAGACCCCAGTCTTAACATCAGGCTCGAACTCCTTCAACACGCAGCTACTTCAAAAGTTTCGTGCAAATACGCTGCGGTCCCGGCAATCGAAGGACTATTCCTCAAGATGACGGCCCCAAACGAATGGTTGTTCAAAGTGAAGGACTCCCTTGTCTTAAACTTGAAGTGTGGTAGCCAGCAATACACTGCCACTATCAATGGTTCTGGAATCCTAAAAATGGAACAGCCTTGTGAAGCCAGCGCCAAAGGGTTTAAACTATTTTACAAGCACCATTCTGAGGTTACCACGGAGTAGAAACATGGTGGACCACTCAGAGTTGACGGTCCGGTCCTCCGGTCCAAAGCACGAAGCATTCTACCCACTCGAAACCAACCACCAACTATTCTGACTACTCATGAGCTGACAAATCGTCAAACACCAAGAAGACGTGCGCCCACTACAGTCCCCAAAGCATACACAGCATATTTCAGCGTCACCTCTGCCCGGGTGTAGGCAAATTTATTGTGAAAATTAAATGTCGTTAATACCAAATTTTACATTAGTACAATGGCTTGAATTATTTAAATTTTTATTATAATTTCATAAGCATAAATTTCGTTTTCTCTTTTTTTCAAATTTCTATAATGTTTTATTTATTTGATTTTAATATACATATATATATATTTGATTTTAATTAATTTTGACTACAAATTTTATTTATTAATAATATGAACTACATAATTATATTGAACTAAATGTTATGTTATTTTAATCTTTATGTTTAAATAAAGAAAGACGAACCTGTTTCTAGAGACCTGGCTTGAACTTCCAAAAGGGGGAGGGATGTTGTGCCCCAAAGGACATGCCCTCCTAGAAAGGCATGACCCACTGAGTCACAACTCACAACTGTTGTCGAGATACCTCAACTTATGAAATTGGTATTCATCATCGACAGCAGTTTCACATTACAATTAATGTGACGCAATGATTCAGTGGGACACAGTAAAAAAGAAAAACAATTGTTACCGTGGTTGAACGTGGTTGTTTTTGATCTTTCTATTGTTGTACACACAACATCAGCAAAGGTGGCCATGATAGCGTTAATGTCCACTGGAATATCCCTTGCATATAACAGATACAGGGTTGGTCCTAGGACACTTCCTTGTGGTTCACCGGCTTCAATTTTCTTTAGTTCCGAGTAATTTTTGTCGTACCGTACCCTAAAGAGTCGGTTCGTAACGTAGGATTTCAGTATTTCGTAGTACTGCCTGGGAAGATCCCTTTGCAGTTTGTACTCAAGTCCCAAGTGCCAAACCTTGTCAAAGGCTTGAGCAACATCTAAGAATATAGCCGAGCATACTTGTTTTTCTTCAAGTGCCTTTTCCACAACATCCGTAATCCGATGCACTTGGTCTATCGTGGAATGTTTATTTCTAAATCCAAACTGATGGCTCGGAATTAGTCTTCTTTCTTCTATTATTTTGCTTAGTCTTTTCAGAAGCAGTTTTTCGAAAACTATATATAACTATATATACATAAAACCTATAAGCGATATAGGTCTGTAAGATGTTACTTCTGTTGGTGGCTTACCTTGTTTAGGTATAACAATGACTTCTGCAATTTTCCAATGATGTGGCACATATCTTAGTTTAAGGCATGCATTTATTATAAATTGGAGTTTTTTGAAGGCTATAGAAGGCATTTCTTTCAAAACCTGAGCAGTTATTAGGTCGTACCCTGGTGATTTTTTGTTAGCAACTTATGTTGACACATACTTCTTACTTCTTTGAGCGTGACAAAAGGAATTTCACATTCGTCGTTTCTATCTCGTAGCTTGCCATTTTCTTCGAGCTCTTCTTTTCTCCAAGATCAGCTCCTTTATTTCGACAGGATATTTTATTTCTTTTTCTCTTGAGTTCGAAATTGTTGGAGTACTTTCTTCTGCAGCCTGTTGCACATCAGCAATAAATTGTTCGACTTCATGGTTATTTTGTTCAATTGTTTGCATAGGGGATCTTAGGTTTATAAAACTTTCAAGTTTATCTCTGAATTCTTTCCAGTTTGTTCTTTTGTTTACGAGCTTAGGATTACTTTTTTCTATTATTTCTGCTTCGCTCAGTGATAATATTACACTTATATGGTTTCGTTTAATACCTTTTACTACGAAAAAGTCTATAAGGTCTGGTATTTTGTTACAATCAGATGGCCAATATGTTGGGGAGCCAGAAGAATAAAAATCGCAGTTGTATTTGCGGCCTGCTTGATATAGCCGTTTGCCTTTCGTTGTTTTGAGCCTAGATCCCCATTGGGTGTGTTTAGCATTGAAGTCGCCACCAACAAGGAAGTTATGTCCTAACAAATTTAGGAGTTCTGCATAGTCTTCTTCAGTTGGAGAGTGCCTCGGAGGGCAGTATATAGATGCTATCTTAAACTCTTTCTTTTTTATACCAATACTAATTGTTGTTACTTGCATGTTTTCATTAGTAAACTTAGGCTCTTCATAGTGTGTTAAGCACTTTGTTAATGCCATAAATTTTATATTAAATATAGAATTGATTTACTAAAATAATTTGCTTCTTTGAATTAAAAAACCTAAATACGCTCTTCAAATGAAATATAAATTATAATTAATGACTAGTCGTTGAGATCTTGAAATTATACCACACGTAGTTGCAGCAAGTTGATTTTTTTTAAAATTTGAATACTAAAATATATATATAAAAGTTGATCAGTTTCTTTTATTTTTTTCGTTGAACAAAAAGTGTGAAAACTATCACATTAAACATTGGTGCCGAAACCCGGGAATATTCTATATTCCCAGTATAAAAATCATTTATAAATTAACCTTTATTAATTCTAAATTTATGGTTAAAAAATTTAATTTAAAGTAATAAAATATTACAATAAATCGAAACGGACAAACATCAGGAAGACAGAGAATTTGCCCTACAAATCTCTCATAGAAAAAAGGGCTGGTAAATTGCAAAAAGTGTTTAAATTAATAACTCAATTGCCAATTGCAGGGCATTCTATACGAGGAAGAAATTGCTGAGTCATAGATATAAATCTATATGTACTCAAAGCTTTTTTGTATCATCATTTCATCATTGCAGTGACTTCCAAATTCCAACGCATCAAAACAAAGCTCCCACTCGGAATTATAGATCAGTTATCAATCATCCTCATCATTTGGACTCAACTCAAACAGAAAGGCTTTATCAAGTGTTCCAGTGTGGATTGTATCAATGATCGATTTATCAACCACGTAAGCTTTTATTTTAAATTTTTGTGTTGCTGATTATAAAACTTATTGCCAATCTATTTGTTGATGCTGATTGAACTTGTTTGTTGAATTTGTTGTGAAGCAATTTAATAAGAACTTGCTGCTAAAGAAAAACTACTGTGGTGAATAGTTAACTTATGATTGAAACATTGTTGCGGGACGTTGTTAGCTGTTAACATATATGTCGATAAGAATAGGAAAGGTAAACAAACAGATAGTATAGTTGTTGCTGATTTTTACCTTACCGTATTATTGAGTACAAAAATAATTTCGTTGTTGTAATACTCAATCACGTTGAATAAACTTGGATTTTTAAAGTTGCCTTTGACAAGGATTCGAATTTTGTTGATAGGTGACTGTATCTAAGTAGGGTAGCTTGTTGTTGGATGAATTTTATAGTAATTCATTTTGTTGAGGTTGCCTTTGCTGTTGTTGTTGCTGCTTCTGTTGCTGTTGATGCTGCTGTTGCTGGTGAAGTTGAGGAGGAATTTGTTACTGACATAAATAAATTTGAAATTAAAAACAGGATTGTTGCGGAAGTCAGAATAATTTGTTGTTGTTTCTGATTTGCTGTTAAGGTGTGCAGATTTATTGATCCCAAGGTTTTCTTAAATTTACCAAGGTTTTCAACTCAAATAGTAGCAAAGAATGAAAAACAAACCAAAGATGAGTCATCGGAAAGTGATAATAGTTTAGGAAGAACTTTATCTGATTTAAAAGGGTTGCGATCGTCATCGAAAGGAAACTTGAGCAGAATGAAAAACATTATTATGCAGACGGGTAGTACGTTGTCAGAACCAGAGCTTGAATGTCGATTAGGAATATTGGAATCGTATTTTAAGCAGATTTTGAATGTTCAAACATCCATTAAAAGATTTAATAATCCTGATGAAGAAACGGCGAATGAAATTTTTCGTGAAGAGGTTGAAGAGATTTATGTTTGTGCAAAGACAAAGATAATGACACTTTTGTCTGATTTAAGAGGCAATACAACTGCTGCGGAGCATTTAAATGCAACTTATTTTCCGGAACAGCCTCGCCCTCGATCAAAATTAGAGCCTATAAAATTACCTACGTTTTCTGGTAAATTTACAGATTATCATAATTTCATAGGATTATTTACAAATCTGGTTCATAAAGATGAAAGCATTGATAGTTTGCAAAAGTTCAATTATTTGCTTAGAAGTTTATCTGGATCTACGTTGGATGCTGTTAGAGATATTAACATCGTTGGAGCAAATTATCAAAAAGCCCTTGAAAGATTAAAAAGCCGTTTTGATAATAAAACTCTTATTTTTCAAGAGCATATAAATAGTTTGCTGGAGTTTCCAAAAATGTCTAAAGTATCTGCTTCTTCCTTGCGACATTTGGAAGACAGTTTTAATAATCATTTAACTGCATTGCTTTCAATAGGAAATCATAAGGATATCGCTACTGCTATATTGATTTCATTAGCTATGGATCGAGTTGATGAAGAAACCCAAGCTAAATGGCAGGATGCGATAGACTATAATAAGCTCCCAACGTGGGAAGAATTTAGTAAGGTTTTGGATCGTCGTTGCAAAAGCTTAGAAGCTAAGGAATCTAGGGTGCAAAAACCGAATAGTTCTAAAGGTGGTAGCAAATCTGAAACTTCAAGTTCGCAAAATATTGGAAAGAAGCAGTTTAGAAAGTTCAAGGGTGCAAATTTAACAGCGGAGCGTTTAAAGTGCGAATACTGCCAGTCTTTGGAACATGTAGTCGATTCTTGTCCAGAATTTTTGAGCTTACCAGTGGGAAGGAGGTTCCTGGAAATGAAAAAACGAATCCTTTGTATAAATTGTTTGGGAAAGGAGCATTCTGTTCGACATTGTGCTAAGCCAAAGTGCGCTATTTGTTCGTTACCCCATCATAAGCTGCTTCATAGATTTACTGTGAACAATGGTGGTGAAACTGGAGGTCAAGGAGCATCTACCTCTGCTTCGTTGGTGGGCAGGTAATCTAACCAAACTATACTTGCTACAGCTGTAGTTTTGATTAAAGATAGTTTTGGTAGATATCAACCTGTACGCGCGTTATTAGATTCAGCTTCTCAATTGAATTTCATAACTGAAAGCATGTCACAAAGATTGAGATTATCCAAATCAAAATCAGAGATTCAAATAAGCGGAATAGGAAATGAGGTTACAAATGTGCGACCCACCACTAAAACTAGTTGTAAATCGCGGTTTTCAGAGTTTGAAACCGAATTAGAACTGCTTGTAATCAAAAACATTACTCACCTTCAGCCTAGTCAATCTTTCAAGGTATATAGTTGGAAAATACCTTAAAATATTGTACTATCGGATCCTAATATCAATGAAGCTGCAAAGATAGATATGTTGATAGGCGCAGACCATTTCTTTGAGCTGTTAGCTATTGGACAAGTTAAGTTGGAAGAGAAGCTTATGCTTCAAAAGACCCTTTTTGGATGGGTCGTTTCGGGCTCACATGATTTGTCAGATGGGTCAACGAGCACAGTATGCCTGTTAGGAAGTGAACAGCAGTCAAAAGATGACTGTCTTCACGAATTTGTTGAAAAGTTTTGGGAAATTGAAAACTATCCCACAACTTCTGAATTTTTAAAGCCCGAAGAGAAAAAATGTGAAGAACACTTCATAAAAACAGTCACAAAAAATGATGAAGGTAGATTTGTTGTGAGTTTTCCTTTCAAAGAACACCCATCAGCTTTAGGAGAATCCTTTGAAATTGCAAGAAACAGATTTATGTCGTTAGAAAGGAGACTCGAGAAGAACCCCACTGTCAAAGGCCAGTATATCAATTTTTTTAAGGAGTATGAAGATCTTGGACATATGTCTGAAGATAGTTTCGATGAAGCTAGGAAATTAAAATACTTTTCACCTCATCAGTATGTACTTCGACCAGATTCTTCAACTACAAAACTAAGGGTTGTTTTCGACTGTAGTGCTAAAACTTCATCCGGCAAATCTCTAAATGAAATTTTAATGAAAGGACCCATAATGCAAGATGATCTTTATTCAATTATTTTACGTTTTCGTTATTTGAGTTTGCATTGACAGCTGATACTTTGAAAATGTACCGTCAGATACTTATGGCTGAAAAAGATCGGAAATATCAATGCATTCTCTGGACGACTCAGCGCACTGATAAATTAAAAACATTCAAGTTAAATACGGTGACCTATGGAACCACTTCCACTCCTTATTTGGCCACTCGCTGCCTCAGAACTTTATCAGAAGAACGGGGCCAACAAATTTCCATTAGGTTCTAAAGTGTTAAGCGAGGATTTTTATATGTATGATTTGATTAGTGGAGGCGATTCGCCAGAGGAGATATTTGGAATTTTATGAAGAAGTAAGGACCCTTTTGCATAGCGCACGCTTCGAACTTCGAAAATGGTGGACAAACGTAAAAACTTTATTGAAAGTTGTTCCAGAAATGGACCGAGAGAAACCACTTAGAATAAATGACACGGATATCATAAAAACACTAGGAATCAAATAGAATCCATCATCAGATGAGCTGCAGTATGTTGTTCCAGAAATAAACTCAAAGCCAAAAATTACGAAGCGAATTATTCTCTCTGAACTGTCTACTTTGTTTGACCCATTAGGGCTATTTAACCCAGTAGTTGTAAAGGGTAAAATCTTGTTGCAAAGCCTTTTGTTAAAAAAGACTGATAGTCAAGAGTAGCTCCAATAAAAACTCAAAGCTTGCCGAGGTTGGAGTTATGTGCAGCGGGAATGCTTGCTTCTGTGATTTTAAAGATACTTCCAAATTTCTCACACGTAGCTGAAAATATTTACCTCTGGACCGACTCAGAAATTGTGTTGTGTTGGCTTTCAGCTCATCCTTCTAATTGGGAAGTATTTATAGCCAATAGAGTATCAAAAACACAAACAAGCTTGCCGCAGGGTACTTGGAAATATGTCAGTACGAAACAAAATCCTGCAGATATTGTATCTAGAGGCGCGTTTGGAAGTGAGTTGATGGAAAGTATATGGTTTTTAGGTCCGAAATTTCTTAAACTGCAAGAAGAGATGTGGCCTGCACAAAAGGATTTAACTCTTATGATTTAACTCTTATGGAATGCGGAAATGTAATGATGTGGTTCTTTTGTTAAAAATAATAGATACAAATTTTGAAAAGCACTACTTGCGTTTTAGAAGTACAGATAAAACTTGTAGAATATTTGCCCATGTACTTCGTTGGATTGTTGTTGTTAGAAAGAAGATGAAAGGAGCTGAATTTTTTGAAGAAGACGAACTGCGCTTTAAAACATCTTTAAAAGCAGATGAGATTAATAGCGCTTTGCTAAGGATTCTTTGGAATATTCAGCAAAAGAATTTCCAGGAGGAAATTCATAAATTAAAGAAAGGAGATATGATTAGTCCATCGAGTCACGTCAAAAATCTCAATCCCTTCCTTGATGGTGACTCATTCAAACTCCTTCGAGTGGGTGGGCGTCTGCTGAATGCGGACATACCTTATTCTGTCAAATGTCCTATCCTTCTTCCTAAATCTAATCCCTTTGTAAAAAATCTATTTACTTCTTTATATAATAAGAATTATCATGCAGGTTCACAAGCTTTAATTGGAATCGTGTGACAGAGGTTCTGGGTAATAGACGCCCACAGACACGCAAAGAAGGTCGTTGACAGCTGTTGGGATTGTTTCAAATACAAACCAAAGATGTTGGGTCAAATCATGGGCAATCTTCCGACTGACCGAGTGCAACCTGCCTGACCGTTTTTGAAAACTGGAGTCGATTTTTGTGGCCCATTCCAGACGACTTACAAGCTGCGAGGGCAGCGAACAACCAAGTCATATTTAGCAGTTTTCGTTTGCTTCGTTGTGAAGGCTGTACATTTAGAAGTTGTTTCGGACCTATCCAGTGAAGGTTTTATTACAGCAGTCAAGAGGTTCGTAGCAAGGCGTGGTCTGTGTCAAGACTTGTACTGCGATAATGGGACGAATTTTTTTGGAGCCCGTAACTAGCTAGATGAATTCAGACAGAGCTTTCTAGAACAGCAGATGGAGAAGAGGATTAGCGATTGGTGTACCACAGAATAAATCCAATTTCATCATATACCGCCCAGAACTCCACATTTCGGTGGGCTATGGGAGGCAGCCGTAAAGTCAGCCAAAAATCATCTGGTTCGTACCATCAGCGAAGCTTTTCTTACATTTGAAGAGCTGGCTACCGTTGTGGCTGATATAGAAGCCATACTGAACTCTCGTCCCATGTATACGATGTCAAGTGACCGCAGCGATGAGGAAGTCCTTACACCTGGTCATTTTTTAATTGGTGGGCCGATGAATGCTGTAGTTGAACCATGGTCACTGATTACCAGATGTCTGCATTGAAGAGATGGCGTCGACTATCGTTAATAAAGCAGCATTTTTGGAATCGATGGTCAAAGGAGTATCTTGTTGAGCTACAAAGAAGAGTCAAATGGCAGACTTCGTCAGATAACGTCAAACTTAACACAATAGTTCTCGTTGGGGATGACAATGTATCTCCACAAAACTGGCTTTTGGGAAGTATTACAAATCTGATTCAATAGTCCGATGGTAAAGTTCGAGTCGTTGATGTAACAACCAAGAAAGGACTTATTCACAGAGCAATTCATCGGATAGCACCACTACCAATGGATGAAGATTGAAGATATCCCATAGATGAAGATTGAAGATATCCCTTAGATACTTCAAGGCGGGCAGAATGTTAATGCTATAGATTTTATATTAAATATAGAATTGATTTACTAAAATAATTTGCTTCTTTGAATGAAATAAATAAATTAAATAGTACTAGATTAAACTTAAAGGTTAACACTTAAGAACTATGCTGAATAACTCTCAATTTATACTTAACGAAACCTAAATACGCTCTTCAAATGAAGTATAAATCATAATTAATGACTAGTCGTTGAGATCTTGAAATTAAACCACACGTAGTTGCAGCAAGTTAAATTTGAGTATTGAAATATATATATAAAAGTTGAACAGTTTCTTTTATTTTTTCGTTGAACACACTTTTTTATTAATATTGCTGATCCTCCCCGAGCTTTGTCACCTGGGTGCGGAGCGTGATAATACGTATAGTTAGGTAATTTATTATCAAGATTTTGTTCTATAGCGAGGTGAGTTTCGGACACCAAACAAATGTCTATATGCTCTATGTCTAAAAAGATTTTTAGTTCTGATACATATTGTAAAAGACCGTTTGCATTCCATGTTGCGATTTTGAGTGTTTTGTCCATCATTGTTTTTTAAGAGCGACTTCTTCGCTTAGCTGTTTTATGTTTAAATCTTGTTTGTCAATCCTTTTAAGGATAAGTTCAAGCATTTCTTTATTAGATGTTTCTTCGTTCTTCCGCAAATTTTTAACAATTTGGGAATAGGATTTATTTTCATCACTTTTGCTTAGTGCAATTGCTTTTGGCGGTTGATTTTTAGTTTTGTTTTCAACGGCTACTTTTTTGCTTTCAACTATTGCTTTTGTGATTATTAGGTTTCTTAGCTTGTTCCTAGTTTTGTTTTTTTCTTTTTGTGTCTTGGAATTTTTTGGCGACTGGACATCCTCTGAAACTTGCAGGATGGTTGCCTTGACAGTTAACACATTTCGCTTTCTGTTCTCTGGCCATGGAACAGTTGTTAGTTGCATGCTTGCCTTTGCATTTAACACTAGCAAACTCACGATTGCAGTATTTTTGTGTATGCCCAAAGGCTTGACAGCGTTTACATTGTGGAACAATTTTTGACTTTCGTAGTGGTTCAATTTTGACAACTATGCCCATAATTGATTTTATACTGTAAATCTTATCGAGACTTTCTTTATTTTCAAAGGTGAGCATTAACAAAGGTAGAGATCTTTTTGTTGTCGTTGATACCCCAGTGGAGTCTTTGATTACCTCATTTTTAATAAGATTATTCGCATCGAGAGCTTGGAAACCTTTTTGAATAATTCTTTTTGTTCAATTCTTCAGTGATAGATCTATACGCATCGGCGTCTTCAATAATGACTTTCCAATTGTCTTTATTGTATGATGTATATTTACATGCCTTATTAGTGCATTTTTCTACTATGTTCTTAAGCTCACCAAACATTGTCAATCCGGAAATCATGATTGGAGGTGGTGCAGTTTGTCTAGTACCCTTAGCAAAATACTTCTTTTGGGATACATCTTTTACTTCATTGTTTGATGTTTTCACTGTTGCAGCAATATCCGCTTTTGAAGCTACCTGCTTAATTTTTTGAACAGTCTCTGGGCTACCCTCTGCTTTCCGTTTCTTGGATTTACGTTTATTTCTGTTACCATCTGTTTCAAAAAGAAGCTCTTCCTCATCAGTATGAAACTCAATGGTGTTTGGTGGGCTTTTCACAAGTATTTTTGGACTAGTCTTGCTGTCATTTTTTGAGGTTTTCTTGTCTAGCAAGCTGACTTTTTCTTCAAGTCTGTTAACTTGTTGCTGAAGACTTTCAACAAGGACTTCAAGTTTCTTTCTGGCTATTATTTCTGTTTGCCATTCCTCGAAATAATTTTCGGATTCAACTTGGTGGATCTCGTTGCTTGTTTTGGAACACTGCTTATCTTTTATTTCGATCTTTTCATAGATTTTGGTTCCTTTTTTGTTAATGACTTCTTTGTCATTTGATTTTTCGGTAAGGGTTTTCGATTGAGTAACCCATGGGAATATTTTTGGCGGAGTCCTCAGTGTTTTAGAACTCCGTCTACTTCCTGCTAGCAATAATTGGTCCTCCCCAAAATCCGTAGGACCGATCTCCGAAGAGAGTGGATTTACCATCAATTTATTTTACATACCATTTATCTGGATTGCCACCTGGGGTGTTTGTTTTTATCTTTGAAAAAATTTTGGGTTTTAGTCCCTGAGTTTCGGCTCAAAGGTTTCCCAAAAAACAACAATTGAAGTCCCCATCTGGGCATATAAGAACTTGTGTTTTATTGTTTGATTCGTTTGCTTATTCTATTTTCACTAATTCTTATTTTGTGAAAGAATTCCTGGCGCCCACTTTAAGTACAAGTACACTCTGTACTTATACTTAATATTTTATCAATTTTCTTTTTATTTCATTTTATTAATCGTATCCGATTAATAAAATCATTTTGATAACTAATATTGCTGAGCTACTGGGTGGCAGCACCCTATATGTTGTCAGTTGTACTAATTATTAAACGCACCCATCGATTGACAGTTCATCATCGTCATTGCTTTCGTTGTTTTGTCGCGGCGCACGAGTTATAGAATTACTTCCAAACCCAAATAATAATAAGACCATACCAAGCATATTTGTTTGAATATGAATAATATGAATCGACAACAATAGGATGTCATAAAGAATTTATTTAAACACAAGCTAACCGTCTATGAAGTATCTCCTATAGAACTCCCACACATAAAATACTAATGTTAACAAAGATCGTCCACAATCAAATAATATTAATTTCATCATGAGCATGAAATTGAATCATCATCAAGAATGATGATATTCATGTATCTATGTATACATACCTCTAGCTAATAAGAAGAATATTTGTGAATGCCAATATGAATGCAGAATTGCTGCATAGGCATATTAATAATATAAGAAGAATGTCTCAGTTGATGAGAGACTCGCTAGAAACTAGGCACTCAAGCACTTAAAGATTTAGTCACTTTTTTAGTGAGACAGACAGCAGTCACAGTTAGCTGGAGATTTTCCCCCACCAGTGTTAAGGGATCTGATGCTATATTAAATAAATAAAAATTAATATTTTATTTAAATGTGTTTTATTTAAGTTTTTTTTTTAAACAGATCCCGGAGGATCAAATACAAAGTTGTCGGTAGGATCTCACTAAGAAGTTAAACGCAAATCAATGAATAGATGAGATTCAGTGATCGAACCGAAGAAAAAAAAATAATTATTATTAAATTTTTTAACCGGTGGAATTTTTGTGCGGATTAAAATATACCGTAAATAATCTCAAAATTCAACGATCGCAGTTAAATTGTGTTTTGTGAAAATTAATAACACCGAAGTGTTTTAGTGGACAAAACAATTCTCTTTTTCGCTGAAGTGATAAAAAAGAAACAATTCAAAAAAAAAAAATCGTAAAAGCACTTTTTACTAAAGTGTTCATAAAAAGTTCTTATACACGAATTCTCGTAGAGAGATTAGTAAAAAGAAAAACTAAAAAGTGTCTACGAAAAAGAAAAAGTGTCTATTTAAAAGTCAAGGAAAGTAAAAGAATAGCTTAAATAAAAAAAAACTCCAAATTTAAATAAATATAAAAAAATAATAAATATAAAATACAGAAATGGCTCAACCAGCACCAGACCAGAATGTTCCATTATTGAGATTGGAAAAACTCCCAACATTCTCGGGACGTTCAGGTGAAGACGTCATTTTATTTATCGAAAACATAGATTATGTATATGCATATGTGAACGTGGAAAATCAACCGATAGCTACATTAATAATTCGGAATAAAATACAAGGAGCAGCAATGAATACAATACGGAGAATTTTAATGCCAACTTGGCCAATTATAAAAGAAGCATTGATCCAAGATTTCGGAGTTCGAGAAACATACGAACAAATTCTTCAAGACCTTCACATGATCAACACGAGCGATCTTCAACAACTTCTCAACCAGACTGAGGAAATTCTTTTAAAATTAAATAAGAAAAGTAAGTTAGAACAAAGTGTTATATATAACCCTTTAAACAATGAAAGCATTGTTATGAATAAATTCCTTAATAATTTAAACGCAAATCAGGCATCTGTCACTATCGCAAAAAATATTTAAAATATAAGAGAGGCTTATTCTTTGCTAATGCGCCGTAGGAATTTAAATAGAGAATATAAATAGGGAAATTCAAATAATTTTAAAATAAATCAGGCACAACAAAATAATAACTATTTCAGCAAAAATAATAGAAGAAATAATTATATTGCTAGACCACCATTCCAGAATAATTTTAGAAATAATTATAACAATCAAAGACCACAGAATTAAGGACAGTTTAGAAATTATAATAATTTCAATAACAATAATCAGGGACATTTTAGAAATTTCGATAATAATCAAAGACCACATAATTCAGGACAGTATAGAAATAATAATAATTATAATAGGAATCCTAGAAATAATACAGAAATCAAACACGAAGAGGTAAATTTTACCATAGCCGGGAAGTAGAATCACTTCCCATAATTAAAGTTACAATTAATAATAAAAAATTTAATATTCTAATAGACACTGGCTAAACAACAAGTATACTTGATGAGTCACAACTATTAGAAATTCCGAGAACTTTAACAAAAGTTCCAATCAAAATTAAATTATTAAATCATGAGAATATAATTAAATTTGAAATCATAACTGAAGTACCAGTAGAATTCAATGAAGATGAAGCTACTATGGCATGGAAGTTAATGAGAATTCAAAATAATAAATTTGTAGGAGTTATAGGTCAAAATTTACTAAAACCTATAGGAGCTGAACTAAATTTGAAAGAAGGGTATATAGAAATAAATAAAAGAAAAACATATTTTGAAAATTACGATAAAGGAAGAACAGCAACGGCATGTCTATACGAATATAAAGAAATTCGCAATCTAGAATTTTGCCACTCAACGCATATGAGCCAATTAATAGATGAGAATTTAAATTTTGAAGAAAAACAAGAGTTAAGAAAATTTATTGATGAAAATAAATATATTTTTTATAAAGAAGGTGATAAACTTACTTCAACAACACAACAAACAATGCATTGTATTAGGACGGAGCATGATAGTCCCATATTTAGTAAAATATATAGATACCCTAAAATCCATGAAAAAGAAATTGAACGCCAAGTTAAAGATTTATAACAACAAGGTATAATAAGAAAAAGTGTTTCCCCTTATAATACACCTACTTGGGTACTCCCAAAGAAAGTAGATAATTCAGGTAAACAAAAATGGCGAATGGTAGTTGATTATAGAAAATTAATTGAAAAGACAATTGAATTTAAACATCCTATACCTAATATAGACGAGATATTAGATAAATTAGGAAGACCACAATATTTTTCAACCCTTGACCTTCCTAAACGTTTCCATCAGATAAAAATGAATCCCACAGATTCTGAGAAAACAGCTTTCTCAACTCCATATGGACATTACGAATGGCTACGAATGCCATTTGGTTTAAAAAATGCACCAGCTACATTCCAAAGAATGATGAATGAGGTTTTAGAAGGATTAATTAATAAAATATTTGTAGTATATCTTGATGATATATGGATTTTTAGCACTTCATTACAAGAACTCATGGTTAATCTTCGATTAGTATTTCAACGATTAAAAAATATAATCTTAAAGTTCAGGTAGATAAATGTAATTTTCTAAAAAGAGAAGCTAAGTTTTAAGGGCACACGATTACAGACAAAGGTGTGAAACCGAATATAGATAAATACAGCTAATGAGATTAAATCATTCCTGGGAATAACAGGGTATTACAGGAAATTTATTAAAGATTTTGCAAAAATTGCACAACCCATTACCAAGTATTTAAAGAAAGATAAGAAAATTTATAGAAACGAAGGCACATCAAGAATTAAAAAATGCACTTCAAACGGAACCAGTACTTGCATATCCTGATTTTAATGAAAAATTCGTCTTAACGACAGATGCATCGAATTATGCCATTGGAGCAGTGCTATCAGAAAATAGGCATCCAATTACGTATATAAGTAGAACTCTCAACGAACATGAAAGGAACTAAAGTACAACAGAAAAAGAACTATTAGCTATAGTTTGGTCAGTAAAATATTTACAACCATATTTATATGGTACACAAAAAACTTAGGAATAGATATTTCACCCCGATTACAAAGATGGATAGGAGAATATGATATGCAAATTGAGTATTTAAAAGGTACAAGCAATACTGTAGCAGATTTTTTTTAGGAGAATATGATATGCAAATTGAGTATTTAAAAGGTACAAGCAATACTGTAGCAGATTTTTTGAGTACAGAAATTAAAGATATACAAGAAATAAACATGTTAGAACAAGATTTAGTTAGAGCTACATACAATACAATACATTTACAACATGAGAAAATGAATGATCACTTTCCAATTAAAGAGAGTGCAGTAAGCATATTTAAACAACAAATAATATTACAAGCAGGAAATGGACTTAAGAAAAATTCAAAATATAAAAGAATACATATAGGATTTAATTAAATACATAAAGACAATTTTAATGATTTAATAATACCATTAGTAGAAAAAGTTAGCACAGGAATTTATACTGAATTAGAAGACAGCGAGTATAATATACTGCAACTAAAACTAATAGAATTATTTGGAACAAGAATAAAGTTTTATAAATGTGTATACTTTGCTAAGGACTTAGAAACAGAAGAAGAAACTATAAAACAAATAAAATTTTATCATGAAAAAGAAAAAGGGTATTCAGGAATTGAAGAAAATTATAGAGGGCTTAGAACAAAAATTTATTTTAAGAAACTAAAAGAATTAATTAATGACGTAATCAATAGTTGCAACATATGCAAACAATCTAAATATGATTGAAGACCAGTTAAGGAAAAATTTCATATAACAGAAACCCCAAAAGATATTAATGAGATAGTTCATTTAGATATTTATTGTATTAATAAAACAAAGTACTTAACTTCAATTGATAAATTTAGTAAGCTAACTACAGCTACATACGTTCCTAATGTGTCCCATGAAACTTCAGAAGAAACTATCTTACAATTGTTAGCAACGAATAGTAAATCTAAAAGATTCGTTATGGACAATCAATTTAACTTTCCTAGCATTATAAAATTACTAGAAGAACTTGAAATACAAATTCATTTCACTAGACCTAACAGTCATACAAGAAATTCAGATATTGAAGTTTTTCATATTAGCTGAAAAAGTAAGAGCACTCCTAAACGGAAACACGAGCCCTAATGTACATGAAATTCGAGTAGCTGTTCACAAAACCAATCTCTTTTATAATAATGCAGTAAATTCCACTACCAAGCAAAAACCATACGATGTACACAAAGGAAACGTGGACAAAAATAAACTTCATGATCTTATGATCAAAAACAAAGAAAAAATATTGGATAAACTAAATATCAATAGAGAGGAATATATTGAAAATAGAACAGAAGGGTTTGTCAAAAATTCCAGAACGGATCGTCATAAGACAGCACCAAGATATAAGTATGATAAACTTGAAAATCAGCACACAAAGAATATTCAGAAAGAAAGAAAGAGTAAGCATATAAACCAAGATATTTTAATAAAAGCGAACCAAGTGAATAGAAAAACTCAGAGAAGAGTTTTAGTTTAGATTCAGATTGAGAAAGAATAAGTCGTAAAAATAAAAAGTCTCGTTGTATTATTCCCAATTATGATCTGAAGAAATAATAAACAATAACGGTTAAGCGGTAATTAAATATGATGAAGTGAATATAATAAACAAATTCAATTCAATATTACATAAGTAACGGATTTTCGATCCGTGTGAATGAAAAAAATTAACTCTTCAGACCCACCACTGGTCTGGTTACAAATTAAAGACTTTTTTACGTTATAATATTATCCGTTTATTTTGTGCGTCCGCACTCTATCAAATCTGAATTTAATCTAATCTATTTTATCATAAATTACATTTCATTAGCTTAACCTAATACTGCTGCTATGCAGTTCCCATACAGACCGTTTGCCCGGATCGAGTTTCCCGGTGGGAAACAAATCAGAAATGCGAACGGATGCCCGTGTGCATCGTCTGCACTTTTCTTGAAAGGGTCAATGCCTGACCGTGTAACTGCCGCCCCTTGAAATATCTGCGTCCCGCAGATTGCTTGCTAGGTGAGGGCAAGAACCTGAGCTTCCGTTGGTGTCATTGGCCGTTGGGGTAGGTCTTGGTAGCGGAGTTGGTTTTTGACGAAATGATAAACGAAGCTGTGGAATGTGGGTTTTTCTATAGATCTTCCTCCGGAAAAGACAGATGATGACTATGACAATTATGATTGTGAGAATCTCTGTGAATATAGAGGAATTAAGATTTGTACGTAAAGTTTTTATAAGTTCAATATTTTTGGCACTTAGGTTGTGCACATATTCTAGGCTCGGGATCGTTCTTTTCCTGGTAACGTTTGCCAAAACAGGAGGCAATGCCTGCGGGATGACAGCGATCTTGCTGTGATACGTTCTGTCCTTGATTTGAATCGTATCGTTGTCCAGTTGAATTATGTATGTACCTTCTAATGGAATAGAGGAATTTTTATTAATTAAGTTTCCGTTAAAGTTTGATACGAAAATCGTATTTTCCCCAATTAGTTCAATAATTTCGTTGTTGTTCGTCTTAAAGTCACAAAATGCGTTGCCACCCTTTAGCATTTTAGGTAAGCATGAGTCCTCTGTTAACTTCTTAAGAGTATTTTCTTGGCACACAGAGGTGTTCCCTATGTTAAGGCATTCGCTTTTTAGTCCTTATGTCTCGTCATGGCTGATGAGTAGTCTAGAGAATTCTAAGTCAACTTGTCTAGCATCTTTGACAGCCGCAAGAGCAGTCACTAAGTGATAAACCTTTGGGTTAATTTTAGGTATTGACAAAACGTAAAGCATTAATGTCGCATTGCAGTAAATTGAAGGTTGACTAAACTCAACAGCCTCTACAACGTTCTGGTACGGTAATGTTTCAAGTTCGTTAATAATGGTATTAATTTCTTCTGAGTCTAGTAGGTTACTGTTAACAATACCCTTCTTGGACATTTGGCAAGCTCTTATTAATTCGTTTACCCCTTCTTTTAGAATAAGAACTTTATTAAGTAAATCTTGTCTTAGCTTGTCTGTCTCTCCTTTCTGTATAGAGTTATTGTAACCCTCAATTATCTTATTGAGTTTCCCTGTGATTTCCTGAGTCATGTCAAATAGTTTCTCGTTTATTAGATACTGTCGATTATTGTTCTCTTCCATATTTGTCTGTTTTTCTAAAAGTTTGTCCCAGTCAGCAGCATCTGGAGAGCCACCTATCCATTTCCAGGCGCTTCCAATCCAATTAATTGATCTCGTTTTTCTCGTCCTTGTGTCTTTCAGTTCGTCAAGACGAGTCTTGATTTGCTTTAAATGGTAGCTAATAACAAGTCTCATCTCCTCGTCTTTAAAGTATTTTGTCACCAATAGCTCGGTATCTTTTAGAACTGTGTCATATTTACTTAAGTCAATAACATGAATTAATTTAAAAACGCCATTTGTAACCCAAGCGTTCCCTTGCTTGATTGTCACCACCGGGGAATCATAGGCGAATATTTTCAAAGTCTGCATGGGAGTGAAAAGAGCTACTAATCTGCAATATAATCAATTTTATTAATCATGAATGTACAATTTGTTTTTAAAAGTTAAATTACATGAATAACAATAGTTTAATGGTTTAATTTATACATATATATTGTTTTTTTTTGTTGAAGGTATTTTCATAATTTCATAAAAGATTTTCTTATTTTTTTTGTAATTTGGATTTGTTTTTTTTTTTTAATTAAATTTTTTTTTTTTTCGCTTTTTTTTTTCATGCTTATCAATTTTGCTCTCTTATTCTCGGGGTAGCCACTGCGGATTGGAAGGCTCGTATTGATCCGTTTTGGCTTGTAAGGTTAAAATTTCAAACAGTCTACTAGGGTACGAGGATCAACACCACCGCAAGTTACAATTAAGTAATTTTTAAGTGGACCGGTCCCTTGTTTGAGGCAAGTTTAATTTAATATTTTGTGTGAACAATAATTTCATTCTCCTTGTTTTTTTTTTTTTTTTTTTTTTTTTTTTTTTTTTTTGAGAAATATAGATTGTGTTTTTTTCATTTATATATTTTTTAAATGAGCTTTATGTATCTTTTTTCCACTTAAGGTGGTGATAGTGACTCTATTATCTCTAGCCACAATTTCTTTTTTGTATAGAGGCTTATTTTTACTTTTAATACTTTTTATTGCAACGTATACAACGTCGCCTCTATTGAACTTCCTTGGTATCACCTTCTTTAAATTTTTTCTAAGGTTTCTTGCCTCCATATTTTTTTTTATTATTCCTCTAAGGTCCCTATTTAACTTGGAACGGGTATTCAACAGATTTTGATAATTCACCCTTTGTGATCTGTTAAAAAACATGTCGGTCGGTTTTTTTTTCGTGACCGAATGTACAGAATTGTTGTACCTGTCAACGGCCACATAGATGAGCTCCTTGACACTTAAGTCTCGGTATTCAACTTTAAGGCATCTATATATCTCTAAGACAGTGGAATGGACTCTTTCTATTTGTCCGTTGACTTCACTTCTGTGAGACGGTGTTAAATAAAGCTTCACACCAAGGTTCTTTATCAAGTTTAAGACGATAGGACTAAGAAACCCTTTTTCGTTGTCCGTTACCAGTATTAAGGGAACCGAAAAGTAATGAAGAATCTTTATGATTTTAGATCTAATTTGTATTGCTGATTTATCCCTAATATAAAAGAATTTAGAAAATTTAGAAAATTTATCGACGACCGTTAGAAACTTCTCATTTTGGTTTTCCATGATATCCATGTGAATAATTTCACAAGGGTATTTTGGGACAGGTGTTGGCTGTATTTCCGGATTTTGAGGGTGTCTATCGTATTTGCTACATTTACATATATCGCAAGAGGTAGCGTATTTTTTTATTTTCGCCATCATATGTGGAAAATAGAATTTTTCGAGAATCTGTTCTTTGTTCTCTCTTGGGGATCGGTGAGCTCTTCTATGTTCCTTTTCAATGATGTAGAATTTCCGTTCTTCGTTCGCTACATCCTCTACCCATCTCTGCGTAACTCTTATTTTGTATTTAATCAAATTATTGAGGTATACCTGCTGAAGCATCCAAAGGTACGCTTCTGGAATTTTAATTCCATTAATAACATTGGGGTTTAACTTTTCTATTAGAGCTTCTTTAAGCTTGTTTTGGTCAAAAGTCTTCATGGAGATGTAGTGGCGATGAAAACCAGGGTGAGGTTCCTCGTGGGAACATAAGTTTATGCCAATCTTGAAAACCAATTGGTTCCTGAAGACATTGAGAGGGACCTCTACGTGTGGTATTAGGTCGCTGTTATCCTGGTCGGCACTGTGCATAGTACCAGACCCATCACTATGGGAGGATTGTTCGCAAAGCCCTTCATCGGCGGTAGCTGTTTGTATGTTGTCTGTAGTGTCGTCGCGCCTTTCGTCTACAGTGTCCGTGTCTGAGGAATTTATATCTGAGTTTGCGGTTTGTGTTCGAGAAGAAGAGGTTGTACCTGAGAGATGATTGACTTCCGTACGAAGTCGCGAGAGAGCATCAGCCACAAAGTTTGATTTACCAGGCGTGTAAATCAACTCGTAGTTGTATTCCTCGATTCGTGCTTTCCATCGTTTGAGCTTAGCATTATGATTTCTGTTGCTGAGCGTGAAGGTCAGCGGTTGGTGATCAGTAAAAATTCGGATCTTTTTCGCTCCGTACAAATATGTTCTCAAATTCTCGAGTGCCCATACTATGGCACGGAGCTCCTTCTCGTTGGTAGCATACCCTTCTTCCGTTTTACTCAGTGAGCGGGATATAAACGATATTGGTTTATCCTTGCCCGGTTCCCCTTGAGAGAGTACAGCCCCAATGGCGTAGTCGGACGCATCTGTCGTCAAATTGAAGGGCTTTTCGAAATCTGGAAAAGCTAAGACTTCAGCCGAAGTGAGTAGTTGCTTCAGTGTTTCAAAAGCCCTAAGTCCTTGTTCTGTTAATTGGATCGCAACCTTTTTCGACTGATTGGCTTTTACATGCGAGAGCTCACCGCGAGTCATATTCGTCAAAGGTTTCGCTATTTTTGCGTAATCTTTGATAAATCTCCTATAATATGAAGTCAAACCAAGAAAACTTTTCAGTTCTTTTAGTGTGTTTGGAGGGAGGATGGCTTCAATAGCTTTCACCTTTGCGGGATTCGGAAGGATTCCTTCCGGTGTTACCAAAAATCCTAGAAACTCAACACTAGTACTTAGGAAATGGGTTTTTTCCAGGTTAACCTTTAATCCAGCCTCATCTAATTTGGAAAAAACTGTTTCAATGTCCCTTAAATGGTTGTCTTCTGTTTTACTATAAATGATAATATCGTCTATATATACGTAACAGATCTTTCCAATCAGTTCCTTAAGGACGTCATCTATCATACGTTGAAAGATGGCGGGGGCGTTCTTAAGCCCAAAAGGGAGTCTGACGTACTCGAATTTACCATTCATAGTCGAGAATGCAGTCTTTGGAATGTCTTTTTCCTTCATGGCAATCTGATGAAAGCCGGAAGTTAGGTCTAGGGTGGTAAAGAATTTAGCATCGCCAAGGCTCGCGAGAGTACTGTTTATATCCGGAATTGGGTACGTATCTGAGATGGTAACGGAATTCAAGCGTTTGAAATCTATAACCATCCTATACTGTTTTTCCCCATTTGGCTTAGGCTTTTTGGGGACAACCCATAAGGGTGAATTGTATGGGCTTTTGGAGGGACGAATGATGTTTTCATCCAAAAGCTCATTGACCTGTCGCTCAATCTCCTCTCGCATGCAAGCGGGGTATGCGTAACTCTTAGAATAAATCGGCTCATCTGTTGTTGTTTTTATTTCAGCCCTAATATTTGTTTTTACTTCCTCGTTAGTAACTGGTCCGAATAAGTGGCTGAATCTATCGCATAGAGATTCTAATTTAATTTTGGAGGATTTATTTATTTTTTCGCTAAGGATCACCAAAGAGTTTACAAAAACAGAGGGTTTATTTTTTAAAGGAATTTTGATACCAGGTTCGATAGTTAGTGTATTTTTCTCCCTATCAATTACTGCTTTGAGTTCTTTTAGGGTGTCGTCTCCGATTATCCCATCGAACAATTTTAAATCTGGTAAAATAAAAAAGGTAACAATTAGGTTGCATCCAAGAAAAGAAAAGAATTTGCCACAAATTTTATTCTTAACGAGGATTTTCCCAGCGGGGCTATGTACATAGAAGGGTTCACTTATTGACTGTGATACAGGTGCTAAGTCCGATCTAATGAAATTCTTGTTTGCGCCTGTATCAACAAGAAAATCCAGGATTTTTCCGTCTCTCGTACGATACTCTATGTATGGTACGCTGGAAACGAGGCTTCTAACATAAAATTTTCTTCCTGTTCAGGGCTGGCCAAGCCGGATGTGCTTGGCTGCTCAGCATTTACAGGCGTATCAACAAGCGCATTATAAAGTCTTTGTTGCTTCCGAGCATGGTTGTCTGAACCTGGAGCCTCGCGTTTAAACGGGTTATTCGGCCGGTTCATATAGTTAACATTCTTAGTTTGCTCGGATCCTAGCTCCATTTTAATAGGGGGTTTTGGTCCTGTTGGTCTTGGAGGTGGGTTGTAATGCCTATTCCTATAATTGGCACTCCAAGTTGAGTGCTGTCGCTGTCCAAATCTACCAGTAGTTTTTGGAAATCCATCTGGGTTTCTCCATGGCAGAGCGGGTGCTCTTTCCGTTTTGAAATTATAGGGCACGGGAGTGGTAATCACATTTGGTGCTTGCACGTGTACCGAGTTATTTCTAAAGCTTAGGTTCTGCATCTCAATGCAGGAAGAATACGCTTCTGGGAGCGTTTTTGGTTTCTGAATCATTAGGAGCCTAGATAATTCCCCATTTAGTCCCCGCACAAATACGTCTAACGCCCTCTTTCTGTATGTTTCTACTAAAACGTTTATCGTTTCGGGAGAATAAGTCTCCGACCTGATCTTATTTATAATAAGAGAAAATTGGTGATTTACTGTGGCATAGAAATCGTCCACCCTAGAAGCACCTTGTCTCAATTGGTTGAGCTGATGCTCAAGTGTCCTAATGTCTCTCTTGTCCGCGTAGTGCAGAGAGAGAACTTTTTTTATTTTTACCCATTCATTATCGAAAATATTGTGTGAAACAAGAGCAGAATCAGCCTTCCCTCTTACCTTCTGTCTTATATGTTGCAGTATGGCTTTATAAATAGGTTTGTTACGCACTATTTCATAGTCCTTTAGTATAGCTTCCACGTTATGAATCCAGGATACATATTGAATGGCATTGCCATCAAATATCTGGAGCTCTTTAACCGAGTCGGGTAATCTTGAGATTTCCCTCAACTCGGCTTCACTACTTGGACCCCTGGGGGGTTCCTGTGTCACAATCTGACTTCCTACAGCGTCCCTTGTCCCTACGCCCTCTACGGACTGTAGCCTAGCTTCGATTAAATTCATGTGCTCATTCATCACCGAGAAAACATGCCTACCATCAAATTGTTCCATCTGAACAATACGGGTTTCGAAACCCCGCATTTGGTCTAGCACAGAGTTAACCGCACCAGTTAAATTAGTGACTGAGGCCTGTAACTCATCCATATTTATAAGGCGATACCAAGAAGTTCACTTTTAGTTTTTGTAATAATATTAAAGGTTTCTTTTAATTTTTGGTTTGTGGCCGAATATCGAATATATTATTTTCTATAAAGTTTTTTTATAAAATATTTTTTTTTGTGTAGTACCTTCTTTTTTTCTTATATATAATTTTTTTAATTTGTTTAATTATCGATTATATTTTCTATAAAGTTTGCTTTTTTTTTTTTTATAATACCTTCTTTTGTTATATATATATATATATATATATTTTCAATTTGTTTAATTTTATTTTGGGTTCAAGGCCAATCTTTTATTTAAAATTAAGATATTGCAATGAAAATGAAATTCTTAAATTGTCTTACATTAATAGAATCAGCGTCATGTCGTCTTTATCTTCAAGGTTGATCACTAGAAATTTCCTTCACAGCAATTTCAATTTATAACAGCACTCTGGATATTTCCTTCTTTATTTGATTTAAAGTTAATTTAGGATTATTTTTTCGGTTGCTCTTTTCACAAGTCAACGTTGTTTTTATCACGAGTTTAACTTTTACTTATTACTTTCTTTTATTTCACAGTATTTTTTGATTAGGATAAATAGCAAAAAAATTTTTTTATAAGGTCACTTTTTGTAATCTTTGAACGCTCTGATTTTTTCTTTAGATTGTTTCTTTTTTTTTTTTCTAGGACATTCGTGTCCCTGCAAAATTTTTTATAAGGTCACTTTTTGTAATCTTTGAACGTTCTGATTTTTTCTTTAGATTGTTTCTTTTTTTTTTTTTCTAGGACATTCGTGTCCCTGCTCGGGCGCCAGTAACGGATTTTCGATCCGTGTGAATGAAAAAAATTAACTCTTCAGACCCACCACTGGTCTGGTTACAAATTAAAGACTTTTTTACGTTATAATATTATCCGTTTATTTTGTGCGTCCGCACTCTATCAAATCTGAATTTAGTCTAATCTATTTTATCATAAATTACATTTCATTAGCTTAACCTAATACTGCTGCTATGCAGTTCCCATACAGACCGTTTGCCCGGATCGAGTTTCCCGGTGGGAAACAAATCAGAAATGCGAACGGATGCCCGTGTGCATCGTCTGCACTTTTCTTGAAAGGGTCAATGCCTGACCGTGTAACTCATATTACTAGTTTAACTGAAATAAATTCAATATTAATACAAATAAATAAGCAGTGGTTACAACAAAAGAATTTTATTGTGAAATCCCCAGAAGATGTCAAGATAACAACACAAAACACATATAGATTCTGAATTAAATTTAATTCAAGATGAATTAAAAAGTATAAAAGAAGTTGAGTAAACATAGGAGGAAGAATTTTAAACTTTTTATTTGGTACAATGGATGATGAAGATAAATTTGAAATCGAGAACCGATTGGAAACCCTAACTTATGATAATCATGTACTGGTAATAAATAATAATAAACAGGTAGATATAAATAGTAAACTTCAACAAGAAATCGAAATAATTAAAAAATTAATTGATATAAAAATAATTAGTAATTCTGGTCTATCAAATGAATTAAAATTAATAGAAAAGAGAATAATAATTTTAGAATATACAAGAAGAATAGAAAAATTAAAAGAAATTATAGAAAAAATACAAAGTCTAGTTTTGGCAAGTAGATTACAAATAATGACACATAGTTTGCTAGCGGCAGAAGAAATAGAATATTATGGATTTGCTCAAATTAAAAAATATCAAACTCTCTTTTAGTGAATATGATAATGATCTTCTGATTTTTATAATTCAAATACCTGATAAAACTTATAATTTTGATAAATATTTTATTACTTCCATTTTCAAGTCTTTCGCTAAAGGTACTAAGCAAACTGCACCACCTCCAATCATGATTTCCGGATTGACAATGTTTGGTGAGCTTAAGAACATAGTAGAAAAATGCAGTAATAAGGCATGTAAATATACATCATACAATAAAGACAATTGGAAAGTCATTGTTGAAGACGCCGATGCGTATAGATCTATCACTGAAGAATTGAACAAAAAGAGAATTCAGTGGCACTCGTATGAAAATAAAGCTACAAGGTCGATAAAGGTAGTAGCAAGAGGCCTCCACTCTTCATGTGTTGCCAAAGATATTGGAAGATATTACTATAAAGGAAGAACAGCAACGGCATGTCTATACGAATATGAAGAAATTCGCAATCTAGAATTTTGCCACTCAACGCATATGAGCCAATTAATAGATGAGAATTTAAATTTTGAAGAAAAACAAGAGTTAAGAAAATTTATTGATGAAAATAAATATATTTTTTATAAAGAAGGTGATAAACTTACTTCAACAACACAACAAACAATGCATTGTATTAGGACGGAGCATGATAGTCCCATATTTAGTAAAATATATAGATACCCTAAAATCCATGAAAAAGAAATTGAACGCCAAGTTAAAGATTTATAACAACAAGGTATAATAAGAAAAAGTGTTTCCCCTTATAATACACCTACTTGGGTACTCCCAAAGAAAGTAGATAATTCAGGTAAACAAAAATGGCGAATGGTAGTTGATTATAGAAAATTAATTGAAAAGACAATTGAATTTAAACATCCTATACCTAATATAGACGAGATATTAGATAAATTAGGAAGACCACAATATTTTTCAACCCTTGACCTTCCTAAACGTTTCCATCAGATAAAAATGAATCCCACAGATTCTGAGAAAACAGCTTTCTCAACTCCATATGGACATTACGAATGGCTACGAATGCCATTTGGTTTAAAAAATGCACCAGCTACATTCCAAAGAATGATGAATGAGGTTTTAGAAGGATTAATTAATAAAATATGTGTAGTATATCTTGATGATATATGGATTTTTAGCACTTCATTACAAGAACTCATGGTTAATCTTCGATTAGTATTTCAACGATTAAAAAATATAATCTTAAAGTTCAGGTAGATAAATGTAATTTTCTAAAAAGAGAAGCTAAGTTTTAAGGGCACACGATTACAGACAAAGGTGTGAAACCGAATATAGATAAATACAGCTAATGAGATTAAATCATTCCTGGGAATAACAGGGTATTACAGGAAATTTATTAAAGATTTTGCAAAAATTGCACAACCCATTACCAAGTATTTAAAGAAAGATAAGAAAATTTATAGAAACGAAGGCACATCAAGAATTAAAAAATGCACTTCAAACGGAACCAGTACTTGCATATCCTGATTTTAATGAAAAATTCGTCTTAACGACAGATGCATCGAATTATGCCATTGGAGCAGTGCTATCAGAAAATAGGCATCCAATTACGTTTATAAGTAGAACTCTCAACGAACATGAAAGGAACTAAAGTACAACAGAAAAAGAACTATTAGCTATAGTTTGGTCAGTAAAATATTTACAACCATATTTATATGGTACACAAAAAACTTAGGAATAGATATTTCACCCCGATTACAAAGATGGATAGGAGAATATGATATGCAAATTGAGTATTTAAAAGGTACAAGCAATACTGTAGCAGATTTTTTTTAGGAGAATATGATATGCAAATTGAGTATTTAAAAGGTACAAGCAATACTGTAGCAGATTTTTTGAGTACAGAAATTAAAGATATACAAGAAATAAACATGTTAGAACAAGATTTAGTTAGAGCTACATACAATACAATACATTTACAACATGAGAAAATGAATGATCACTTTCCAATTAAAGAGAGTGCAGTAAGCATATTTAAACAACAAATAATATTACAAGCAGGAAATGGACTTAAGAAAAATTCAAAATATAAAAGAATACATATAGGATTTAATTAAATACATAAAGACAATTTTAATGATTTAATAATACCATTAGTAGAAAAAGTTAGCACAGGAATTTATACTGAATTAGAAGACAGCGAGTATAATATACTGCAACTAAAACTAATAGAATTATTTGGAACAAGAATAAAGTTTTATAAATGTGTATACTTTGCTAAGGACTTAGAAACAGAAGAAGAAACTATAAAACAAATAAAATTTTATCATGAAAAAGAAAAAGGGTATTCAGGAATTGAAGAAAATTATAGAGGGCTTAGAACAAAAATTTATTTTAAGAAACTAAAAGAATTAATTAATGACGTAATCAATAGTTGCAACATATGCAAACAATCTAAATATGATTGAAGACCAGTTAAGGAAAAATTTCATATAACAGAAACCCCAAAAGATATTAATGAGATAGTTCATTTAGATATTTATTGTATTAATAAAACAAAGTACTTAACTTCAATTGATAAATTTAGTAAGCTAACTACAGCTACATACGTTCCTAATGTGTCCCATGAAACTTCAGAAGAAACTATCTTACAATTGTTAGCAACGAATAGTAAATGTAAAAGATTCGTTATGGACAATCAATTTAACTTTCCTAGCATTATAAAATTACTAGAAGAACTTGAAATACAAATTCATTTCACTAGACCTAACAGTCATACAAGAAATTCAGATATTGAAGTTTTTCATATTAGCTGAAAAAGTAAGAGCACTCCTAAACGGAAACACGAGCCCTAATGTACATGAAATTCGAGTAGCTGTTCACAAAACCAATCTCTTTTATAATAATGCAGTAAATTCCACTACCAAGCAAAAACCATACGATGTACACAAAGGAAACGTGGACAAAAATAAACTTCATGATCTTATGATCAAAAACAAAGAAAATATATTGGATAAACTAAATATCAATAGAGAGGAATATATTGAAAATAGAACAGAAGGGTTTGTCAAAAATTCCAGAACGGATCGTCATAAGACAGCACCAAGATATAAGTATGATAAACTTGAAAATCAGCACACAAAGAATATTCAGAAAGAAAGAAAGAGTAAGCATATAAACCAAGATATTTTAATAAAAGCGAACCAAGTGAATAGAAAAACTCAGAGAAGAGTTTTAGTTTAGATTCAGATTGAGAAAGAATAAGTCGTAAAAATAAAAAGTCTCGTTGTATTATTCCCAATTATGATCTGAAGAAATAATAAACAATAACGGTTAAGCGGTAATTAAATATGATGAAGTGAATATAATAAACAAATTCAATTCAATATTACATATTACTAGTTTAACTGAAATAAATTCAATATTAATACAAATAAATAAGCAGTGGTTACAACAAAAGAATTTTATTGTGAAATCCCCAGAAGATGTCAAGATAACAACACAAAACACATATAGATTCTGAATTAAATTTAATTCAAGATGAATTAAAAAGTATAAAAGAAGTTGAGTAAACATAGGAGGAAGAATTTTAAACTTTTTATTTGGTACAATGGATGATGAAGATAAATTTGAAATCGAGAACCGATTGGAAACCCTAACTTATGATAATCATGTACTGGTAATAAATAATAATAAACAGGTAGATATAAATAGTAAACTTCAACAAGAAATCGAAATAATTAAAAAATTAATTGATATAAAAATAATTAGTAATTCTGGTCTATCAAATGAATTAAAATTAATAGAAAAGAGAATAATAATTTTAGAATATACAAGAAGAATAGAAAAATTAAAAGAAATTATAGAAAAAATACAAAGTCTAGTTTTGGCAAGTAGATTACAAATAATGACACATAGTTTGCTAGCGGCAGAAGAAATAGAATATTATGGATTTGCTCAAATTAAAAAATATCAAACTCTCTTTTAGTGAATATGATAATGATCTTCTGATTTTTATAATTCAAATACCTTATAAAACTTATAATTTTGATAAATATTTTATTACTTCCATTTTCAAGTCTTTTGCTAAAGGTACTAAGCAAATTGCACCACCTCCAATCATGATTTCCGGATTGACAATGTTTGGTGAGCTTAAGAACATAGTAGAAAAATGCAGTAATAAGGCATGTAAATATACATCATACAATAAAGACAATTGGAAAGTCATTGTTGAAGACGCCGATGCGTATAGATCTATCACTGAAGAATTGAACAAAAAGAGAATTCAGTGGCACTCGTATGAAAATAAAGCTACAAGGTCGATAAAGGTCGTAGCAAGAGGCCTCCACTCTTCATGTGTTGCCAAAGATATTGTCGAAGACCTTATTCAAAAAGGTTTCCAAGCTCTCGATGCGAATAATCTTATTAAAAATGAAACAATCAAAGACTCCACTGAGGTATCAACGACAACAAGGAGATCTCTACCTTTGTTTATGCTCAGCTTTAAAAATAAAGAAAGCCTCGATAAGATGTACAGTATAAAATTAATTATGGCCATAGTTGTCAAAATTGAACCACTACGAAAGTCAAAAATTGTTCCACAATGTATACGCTGTCAGGTCTTTGGGCATACACAAAAATACTGCAATCGTGAGTTTGCTTGTGTTAAATGCGAAGGCAAGCATGCAACTAAAAATTGCCCCATGGGCAGAGAACAGAAACCGAAATGTGTTAACTGTCAAGGCAAGAGGATGTCCAGTTGCCAAAAAATTCCAAGACACAAAAAGAAAAAACAAAACTGGGAACAAGCTAAGAAACCCAACAAACACAAAAGCAATAGTTGAAAGCAAAAAAGTAGCCGTTGAAAACAAAACTAAAAATCAACCGCCAAAAGCAATTGCACTAAGCAAAAGTGATGAAAATAAATCCTATTCCCAGATTATTAAAAATGTGCGGAAGAACGAAGAAACATCTATTAAAGAAATGCTTGAACTTATCCTGAAAAGGATTGAAAAACAAGATTTAAACATAAAACAGCTAAGCGAAGAAGTCGCTCTTAAAAAACAATGATGGACAGAACACTCAAGATCGCAACATGGAATGCAAACGGTCTTTTACACTATGTATCAGAACTAAACAGCTTTTTAGACATAGAGCATATAGACATTTGTTTGGTGTCCGAAACTCACCTCGCTATAGAACAAAATCTTGATAATAAATTACCTAACTATACGTGTTATCACGCTCCGCACCCAGCTGACAAAGCTAGGGGAGGATCAGCAATACTAATAAAAAAGTGCTTAACACACTAGTAAGAGCCGAAGTTTACTAATGAAAACATGCAAGTAACCACAATTAGTATTGGTATAAAAAAGAAAGAGTTTAAGATAGCGTCTATATACTGCCCTCCTAGGCACTCTCCAACTGAAGAAGACTATGCAGAACTCCTAAATTTGTTAGGACATAACTTCCTTGTTGGTGGCGACTTCAATGCTAAGCACACCCAATGGGGATCTAGGCTCATAACAACGAAAGGCAAACGGCTATATCAAGCAGGCCGCAAATACAACTGCGAATTTTATTCTTCTGGCTCGCCAACATATTGGCCATCTGATTCTAACAAAATACCAGACCTTATAGACTTTTTCGTAGTAAAAGGTATTAAACAAACCATATAAGTGTCGAAGGTAATTACGATTTATCGTCAGATCATACTCCAGTAATATTATCACTGAGCGAAGCAGAAATAATAGAGAAAAGTAATCCTAAGCTCGTGAAGAAAAGAACAAACTGGAACGAACTCAGAGATAAACTTGAAAGTTTTATAAACCTAAGATCCCCTATGCAAACAATTGAACAGATTGATCATGAAGTAGAACAATTTATTGCTGATGTGCAACAGGCTGCAGAAGAAAGTACTCCAACTATTTCGAACTCAAGAGAAAAAGAAATAAAATATCCTGTCGAAATAAAGGAGCTGATCTTGGAGAAAAGAAGAGCTCGAAGAAAATGGCAAGCTACGAGATTTCCAGGTGATAAGGCAGTTTTTAACCGTCTTAACAATGAACTTAAGAAAAGAATCTGGGAATTTAAAAGTGATTCACTTAATAGATTCCTGAATAGTCTGACGGCGGATGCTTCTACGGAATACTCCTTATGGAAAGCAGCTAAGCGCCAAAAAAGACCACAGGCACAAAACCCGCCAGTAAAATCTCAAGATGGTAAATGGATCGGAAACCCAAAACAAAAGGCTGATCTCTTCGCTGAACATCTCGCGAATGTTCTTAAGCCATTTCCAGCAAGCACAGCTACAGATCCATTACAGTTTGTTGATAGAACGACGAATGTGAAATTCCTTTAGTCACGCTCAAAAAAGTAAGAAGTATGTGTCAACATAAGTTGTCTAACAAAAAACACCAGGGTACGATCTAATAACTGCTCAGGTTTTGAAAGAAATGCCTTCTATAGCCTTCAAAAAACTCCAATTTATAATAAATGCATGCCTTAAACTAAGATATGTGCCACATCATTGGAAAATTGCAGAAGTCATTGTTATACCTAAATAAGGTAAGCCACCAACAGAAGTAACATCTTACAGACCTATATCGCTTATACCAATCATGGCAAAAGTTTTCGAAAAACTGCTTCTGAAAAGACTAAGCAAGATAATAGAAGAAAGAAGACTAATTCCGAGCCATCAGTTTGGATTTAGAAATAAACATTCCACGATAGACCAAGTGCATCGGATTACGGATGTTGTGGAAAAGGCACTTGAAGAAAAACAAGTATGCTCGGCTATATTCTTAGATGTTGCTCAAGCCTTTGACAAGGTTTGGCACTTGGGACTTGAGTACAAACTGCAAAGGGATCTTCCCAGGCAGTACTACGAAATACTAAAATCCTACGTTACGAACCGGCTCTTTAGAGTACGGTACGACCAAAATTACTCGGAACTAAAGAAAATTGAAGCCGGTGTACCACAAGGAAGTGTCCTAGGACCAACCCTGTATCTGTTATATACAAAGGATATTCCAGTGGACATCAACGCTATCATGGCCACCTTTGCTGATGATACTGGAATATTGGTGCTAGATAAATCCGTTACGAAGGCTACACAAAAACTGCAAAATGCAGTCGATAAAGTTAGTGATTGGACGCAAAAATGGCGAATCAAACTAAATGAAACAAAATCGACGCATATAAACTTTACAAACAAAAAAATAAACAATGTTCCAATTCTTATAAACAGTGCAACAGTACCTTATTCCAATACTGCCAAATACCTTGGAATGACTTTGAATGCAAAGCTTAAATGGAAAGAGCACATCAAAAAGAAAAAAGACGAACTAAACTTGAAGTACAGAAAAATGTACTGGTTACTAGGAAAAAACTCTGATAAGCAAGTACTGAAACCCGTTTGGACATATGGCATCCAACTATGGGGCTGTACAAAGAAATCAAATGCGGAATCCATCCAAAAATTCCAAAGCAAGGTCCTTCGCGGAATAATAAATGCCCCTTGGTATATAAGAAATAGCGATCTACATCGTGACCTTCAAATTGAAATGGTTACAGAAGTGGTTAAAAAACCCGCTGTATCACACAATCAGCGACTGCAAAGTCATACCAACTCCGAAATGGAGACCGTCTTAAATGTTCGGGGATTAAGAAGAACCAAGCCTCATGAGCTGATGGTCTAAAAGCTATGGAAAGTGTTATAACTTAAACTTCCCACAATGCGACTGATAAATTAAGAAAGAAAAATCATTTGTCGATCTTTCATTCACTGGTGGTTTTAGTGCGGTAAGAGTCCCACACTACTTGGTACCGATTCTTACCGAGTGTCTTTGGAAGATTTCCATCGGATAAAAAGAAAAAAAAAAAAAAACTTCCATTCCCAATGAGGAAAATATGGCATTAGATATAAAAGATGAAAACATTAACTTAAATGAAACTTTTTATGAATATTGTGAAAATAAAGAATTAAAACATTTAAAATCCTATATTAATTATATAAAGGAAAACAAGTGCCAGAAAAGAAAGAATGAAGAAACAAATATTGTAAAGGAACTTAAAAACGTATATTAAAGTAAGAAGTTCTTGTGAAGAAAGAAAATTAATTCAAATTAAAGGAAATGTATTAATTAATTTTGAAAACTGTATTATTAAAATGAATGAAACAGAATATGCAACCAAAAATTCAATAGTAAACCAACCGATAAACATTTATATGGAAGATACATTCAAATAAAAATAAATAAATTTGGTGGCACAAGCTCGTGAAGAACCAAGGCCTAGTGACTTACAACTCTCAACCATTCCTGTGTGCGTATTTTTGGCAGGAATGGAGGGGACCTACAATTTTTTGCCGAGTCCGAATGGCTAGATGAGAAGCACTTATTCATGACAAGTATACTCTTGGAGGATTTGTCAGTTCCTCGCAAGAGGCATTACCTCGCGAAAAAAACATTTCTGTTTTTAGGTGGCAGCGGCTGGGAATCGAACCCAGACCTTTGGCATGACAGTCCTACGCACTAACCATCATGCCACGAGGTACTACAAGGAAGATACATTCAATCTAACTAAAATTGATTTGAAAATCGAAGATACAAATTTAACAAGAATTGAAAATATTAAAGAAATAGTAGAAAAAGTCTCCGACCAATCATATATTCATTTTGGTATAAATGGATTTGTTATTGTAATAATTTGTGCTATACTTATAATTTTATATACAAATTTTTTCCAGGAGAAACAAAAGTCAAAGGTAGGAGGAGTTATAGAATTACTTCCAAACCCAAATAATAATAAAACCAGTCCAAGCATATTTGCGTGAATATGAATAATATCAATCGACACCAATAGGATGTCATAAAGAATTTTGTTTAAACACAAGCTAACCGTCTATGAAGTATCTCCTATAGAACTCCCACACATAAAATACTAATGTAAACAACGATCGTCCACAATCAAATAATATTAATTTCATCATGAGCATGAAATTGAATCATCATCAAGAATGATGATATTCATGTATCTATGTATACATACCTCTAGCTAATAAGAAGAATATTTGTGAATGCCAATATGAATGCAGAATTGCTGCATAGGCATATTAATTATATAAGAAGAATGTCTCAGTTGATGAGACCTCGCTAGAAGCTAGGCACTTAAGCTCTTAAAGATTTAGTCACTTTTTAAGACAGTCAGACAGCAGTCACAGTTAGCTGAAGATTTCCCTCCCACCAGTGGTAAGGGATCTGATGCTATATTAAATAAATAAAAATATATATTTTATTTAAATGTGTTTTATTTAAGTTTTTTAAAAAACAGAACCCGGAGGATCAAATACAAAATTCACGCAGATCGTCTGCTTAAATTGTTTTGCTAATTATTTCGTTTATTGGGATTTATATAAATTCATTTAAATCGCGGATTGTAGTTCCGCCATCCTAAAATTAAAATTCGCGTTTAATAATTTCACAACATTTGGGGCCCAACGTGGGGCGCATTTTGTGTTTCCTGGGTGGAAAAAAAAAAGTATTAGAAGTACCTACACTTCATTATTTTTTTTGTGCTAATTGTTTTAGAGAAGTGCTTTCATTTCATATAAATCTTAAGAATTTGCTTGGTGTTTTTTGTATTCCTAGGTAAACAAATTGAGAGATTTTGTTCGGTTTACAGTGGTAAAAAAATTAAGTATCAAACAAAGAAATCTTGGGAAAAGTGCAACAAGTTTCATTTCAGTTAGCTGAAGATTTCCCCCCACCAGTGGTAAGGGATCTGATGCTATATTAAATAAATAAAAATAAATATTTTATTTAAATGTGTTTTATTTAAGTTTTTTTTAAAACAGATCCCGGAGGATCAAATACAAAATTCACGCAGATCGTCTGCTTAAATTGTTTTGCTAATTATTGCGTTTATTGGGATTTATATAAATCCATTGAAATCGCGGATTGTAGTTCCACCATCCTAAAATTAAAATTCGCGTTTAATAATTTCACAACATTTGGCGCCCAACGTGGGGCGCCCTTTGTGTTTCCTGGGTGGAAAAAAAAGTGTTAGAAGTACCTACACTTCATTATTTTTTTTGTGCTAATTGTATTAGAGAAGTGCTTTTATTTCATATAAATCTTAAGAATTTACTTGGTGTTTTTTTGATTCCTAGGTAAACAAATTGAGAGATTTTGTTCGGTTTACAGTGGCAAAAAAAATGAAGTATCAAACAAAGAAATCTTGGGAAAAGTGCAACAAGTTTCATTTTGGATATCCAAAGCGAGTAAACAAATAGAAAAGTGGTGAATTGAGTAAGCTTTTTGTTTAGTTGTTTTCAACCATTGTTTTATTTTGATTTTCTTATTATTTTCATTTTAATTTGGTAGATATCTATCTTGATTGATTTTTGTTTTTTTTATTAGTATAATATATTGTACAATTCATATCAGTGAGAATAGTGTCGTCTCTTTCAGACTGACTATTTTGTTATAAGTGAGTTTTATTTTGACAATTCGTAGTTTCGGTGTTTTTTTTTTTTTTTTTTTTTTAAGTTCATTTTTATTTTTTCGATTATCTTAGAGCTATCTTAAAGCTAGACAAAAATTCATAAAAACTAGCCTACTTATCAGTATCTTAAAACTAACTTACTGGCCCCAGTCGGGCGCTCTAAGTTAAACTAGAATAACTTAATGCTAATGCCTTTCGGCCTAAGAACTATCTTAATACTAAATCCAGGTCGGTTTTATTTTTTACCGAGAAGAATTTCACAAAAAAACTCGGTATCTATGTCTTTATTTTTTGGTTTTATATAAAACTTACAAACTACATAAAACTAAACTAAAGCTAATTAAAACTACTTACAACTAATTTTAAACTAATTACAACCTACTTATAAGCTACTTACAAACTAGAACAGCCACAGCACGCATTTCACGGTTTTATAATTTTTTTGTATTTTTGTGGATTTATAATTTTTTTTTTTTTTTTTTTTTTTTTTTGTGCCACCCTGACTATCCCTACTTAAAACTAACTACCTAAACCTATGTAAGTCGGCCATACAAGAGAAAATAGCAAGGTCAACTATTAAATGTCTGAAGGAACTTCATCTTCGTTTTTCAACCACCAGAACTGGTTCTCCTGCTTTACCCTATCTCTTCGGTCCCGTTCGGACACAGTCCTACTGAACCGAAGGTGCTCAGCTCCGTCTTGTGCGAGGACGTCTCGACTGTAAAGGAGCCGCCGATCTACAGTTCTACGGCCGACGTGGTAGATTAGCGGAACCGCCGCTCTATCCTGGATCAGCCCTCGACTGTCTAGGTGGAGGAATGCATCGGGCGGAATAAAGCCGCTTAGACGCACACTCTCGTAGTATTCGTTGTTGGGGTAGTAAGCCCCGAAAATTAAGCTGTTAGACGAGGACATCGCTCTTGCAATGTGACCTCGAATAAGCTTCAGCAAGAAATTATCTATCCTGTTTATGTTGGCCCCGTTGTATAGAGCCAGGTTGGAATAGTAGTGTTTGTACTCCGACTCTGGTGTTCTGTGCAATCCAAGGCAGCGTCGAAGACACTGCCTCTCAAACACCTGAATCTTTTCCATTTGAGATGGGACAACGTTGAACCAAACCGGGCATCCATAGGTAATCATCGGCCGGATAAGGGCCATGTAGCAAATCACCTCCACCCTGCTATCAAGCCGGCTGCTATAAAACAACCGTTTCGTCAGGGCAAAGGCTCCCCTAGCCCTGGCCAGAGCAGCATTTATATGTCTGTCGAAATACAAATACTGATCCATCCAGATGCCAAGGTACTTTACTACACTTTTACTCGCCAGTGGATGTCCATTTGGCCCTACGATCACCAGCTTGCGCCAGTTCTTTCTCGTATCCCTTGTGGCTCTAAGCAACGGAGTCCTAAACAAGATAGTTTCTGATTTTTGGAAGCTGATTTTCAACTTCCAGTCATCGCAATATCCCTGAATCTTCTCGAAGTCACGCTGCAAAAGAATCCTGATGACCTCGACTTTTGGAGCTGTTCTGTACGCAATTAGATCGTCGGCATACGCAATTGCCTGAGTTAGACTACTTATCAGATCACTGGTGTAAATGCTGAATAGAATCGGCGAGTTGACCGCTCCCTGCTGAAGACCATTTTTATTATTAAAGGTTGTGGCAGAAGTTACATTGCCACTCTTGACAACAAACTTTCTGCCATTTAGCATATCATAAAGCATATATAATAGTGGTTTACTAATGCCAAGTCTGGTCAGCTTTAGATAAAGACCCTCAAACCATACGGTGTCGAAGGCCTTCTCCAAATCAACCAGACAGGCACCCGTACACTGCTTCTTAGATTTGTTCCATTGGACATCAGAAACGAGTTTCGACGCGGCATGAATAGTGTCATGTCCCGCCTTAAAACCGAACTGATTGTCCGGTATGATATTATTGTCCTCTGCCCACTTAGACAGAGCTCTATTGATAACTTTTTCGAATACCTTGCTGATACTCGGAAGAAGACTTATCGACCGGAGATTCACCGGATTGGAGTTGTCCTTTCCCTTTTTCGGGAGAGGATGCACGACAGCTGTCTTCCACCGCACTGGATAATATGCATTATTCAGAGCGTTGTTAAACAGAGTGGTATAAATGTCTACTGCTTCTTGAGGTAAATGTCGAAGTACAACGTTGGATATGCCATCGACTCCTGCTGACTTCTTCTTCTTTAATGAATCGAAGATGAGCTGGAGCTCCACCTTCGTAATTAACAGGGAACTGGGCCCATTTCGCTCGGCGATTATGGCGTTTGCCAAATGATCTTCATTGAACCCGGTGAAACCAAGGTTCTCTGATCGCCATTGCGTGATGTCATTCCGAAGGTAGAAGTGATGGAGCAAGGCTCCGTTTTCCAGGTCGTGATTCGGGCGGATGCACGCATTCACCTTGTACACTTGCTGGAAAGCAGCCCCCACAGCCTCCACTTTCTCCTACGGATCTTCGACAATAAAGAGGTCATCGTCCAACACGGCGTCCTCTGGATTAATTCCTGCTGTCAGAAGTACGTCTCTGTTGTCTGTCGTTCTCTGAAGCTTGAGACACGGAAGATCGTTCTGATCATTCCTTCTAAATATCTTGTAAATTTGCGGAAACATGCTCGGGTCGCTAGCATTAACGGCCCGAATTTTGTTGTCCCAATACAAATTAATTGACAACCGATAGTTCTCTTTAATTAGTTGGTTGATGTTCTTGATCGACGACTTCAGTGTCCTAATCTCCAGATGGTGAGGGTCAGTAAACCGTCGGTACAAGAGTTTTAGTCTTGTCAGCAGTCCACTTTTTTGTCTGTGTAGTGCGTCAATGGTTGCGTTTCGATACATGTCGGTTGCGTCCCGTTGCTTGTATTTCGGTATTGTTCTGTTCATTGTTTGTTTGATTGTCTCATCCATTTGTTCTAGGTATTGATCTATTTCGTTATTTGTCAAATTCCTGTCATTTGGTGGGGATAAGTTATTCGAACTGATTTCGCTCGATAAGGCGTTGGTAAAGCGTGGCCAGCGCACCTTACTGTAATTGTAAGTATGCACAGGTACATACTCATCCAACTCCACGAGCTCGTTCGGAAGCTGTATTACGGCGGCGAGTCCGCAGTGATCACTGTCGTACTCGATCGTTCGTAAGCAGTTTCTTGGTCCTTGACCCACAGTGTCAGTAATTGTCAGTCTTGCGTCTATTAGCAATAGATCCAGAAGGCACCGCTTCTTGGAAACGATGGCCGATCCGTAGCCAGCAGGTCAACACCATACTCAGTGTTGTATCGACTCATCCAATTGAAAAGATGAATACCTCTTTGATTTTGAATTTGATTTCCCCAATCTTGGTGTTTGGCATTCAAATCACCGGCCATGAGAAAGTAATTTTCTTCCAAGTTCAAGCGTAGACATTCGAAAAGTTTTTCGAGCTCTGACATAAAATCAGTTGGCTGAGGTGATGCCGGTGCATAAGCCGCGATCACATACATTCTCTTCCCCTGTTGGAGAGGAATGCATACGATGCACGCCTCTAACAGCCGAAATCTGCGCAGATCACTATTATATATAACTTTATGATTAATGCCTTTTCGTATGAAGATTGCGACGCCCCCCCCTTGAGTGGAGTTGGGTCGATCTCTTCTAACGATATTGTAATTGTTGTTAGTCAACTTATGTTTCTGGTTCAGCTTAGTTTCGCTGGCCATAAACACATCTGGACTTTGGTCTTTCAACAATTGGAAAAGATTAGCTCTACGTTCGGTCCTAATCAGTGAATTTACATTCACAGCAAGGATCCTAAGAGGCCTCTCCGACAGCGCGCCTTTAACCTCTAAATTGTGTTAGGCTAGGCAAAACAGAGTAGAGATAGTCTACCCTAGTCGCCTGCTCCTTTATCTGGTTGTGAAGTCCTGTTAACTGGCCTTGAATTGCCAGCAACATGCTTCTTATTTCGGCCTGAGCGTCCGGCGCCTTCGGCACTAGGGCCGGTTGGCCTACCTTAGCTGCAGGCTGTACCGTTTTTCCCCTTCCTGCCTCCATTTGGGCGTAGGAAATTTGGGGATTAACGGGCGTTGCTGTAGGAGCACGCGTTATTGGGCGTATCTCTACCGCTGTCTGCTTAGCCGCTTTATTGGTACGAATTTGCTGAAAAGCTGAGCAACCCCGATAATTAGCAGGGTGCCCCTCCTTTCCGCAAAGTGCACATTTAAGCTGGGTCATGTCTTCGACCCTTTCTTCTCCGAGCTTGCACTCTCCCTTTATGTGGTTCTCACCACACTTAACGCAGCGTGGCTGCATTTCGCAGTTTGCTGCAGCGTGGCCTAACCTTTGGCAGCGCATGCATTGAAGCATTTCACCGCGTCTCTTTAATTTATCCCAAGTTACAACCTGGTAGTTTAGGACGGAGATCCTCCTCAAACTATCCAGTTTGCTGCTGGGCGATAGTTGAACTAGGAAGAACGGCAAAGACCGCTTCTCCCGTCTGGCTCTGACTGTAGCGAACGGCTTGACCCCGATAAAGTCGAGATCGTCGCTCGTTTTTTGACGGAGCTCATTTAAGAGCACCTGTGGTTCCGTGCAGGAATCTATGCCCTTCAAGAGGACCGTTTGGTATTTATCCACTTTGGGGGTAAAACTGAAGAACTCAGTCGTGGATTTCTTTAATAATTCTTTTATTATTTTGTGCTGCTCCACTGTGGAGCAGTGGATAGCATGTCTATCTTTACTTAATCTTTTAATAAAAAAGTTTTGGCCTATGGCCGACTTACACAGGTCTATGGTTTCCTGTAGCTCCATTTTATAGGTGTTTATTGGTGGCACCTTTTCTTTTTTATTTTTGGGTGGCTGTGGCTGCTGCTGGTGTTCTCCTCGCTGCTGCTGACTCCGCTCCTGCGGTTTTTGTTGCTGCTGCTGCTGTTGCGGTTGTGATTGTTTTTTCGGCCGTTGCTCCTTCGGCTGCTGCTGTTGTTGTTCACTTGGCATCTGTTGTTGTTGCTGCTGCTCTTGCACATTTAGATCTGGCTGCTTGTTTTTTGGTAGCTCTTGCTGTGGCGTTGCTTTTTGCGGCGCCTGTACAGCTTTTTTTTGCTCGCGCTCCTTTCTTTCTCTTTCACGACGAGCCTCTTGCTTGTTTTTAAGAGCTTGTATCAGAGGGGTCACGATAGCATTAAGACGTTCCATCTCCCCCCGAATGGCATCTATTTTTTTGCTGATGGCCTGCTCATCAAGGGCGTCTTGCGCCTCATTTTCCTCTTCTGAGGACGCCTCATGCGATGTTATATCAACAAGCAGGTTGCTGTTGCTGTCCCCTGTTGTGTACAGTCCCTCGCCACCCTCTGACATATATTCAATGTCATCGTCGGATGGCGAGGTGTCTAGTTGTTGATGTATTTTTGCTGCTGCTGTTGTCTTGGCTATGCGCGCCGTCTCCTTCACCCCGGCTGGCAGCTGGGCTGAGGTAGTGGTGGAGCGGCGTTGGTGCATTTGCCATTGATGCTACGGCACTATACAATGGTATGGCTGGTGGTGCCATGGCTGGCTTTGTTGTTGCTGGGACACCTTTCGATGTCCCCGCCGTGTTGTTAGCTGCTCCTCCCACTCAATAAAGTTTTCGACTTCGCGATTGTGGAAAAAAGCAGCTAAATAAATATTGTTGCCCGACTGGGATTCGAACCCACCATCTTTGGTTTGTCGGTCTGCCACCTTTTTTTTTTTTTTTTTTTTGTATATTCATGTTTATTTTTCAATTATCTTAGAACTATCTTAAAGCTAGACAAAAATTCATAAAAACTAGCCTACTTATCAATATCTTAAAACTAACTTACTGGCCCCAGTCGGGCGCTCTAAGTTAAACTAGAATAACTTAATGCTAATGCCTTTCGGCCTAAGAACTATCTTAATACTAAATCCAGGTCGGTTTTATTTTTTACCGAGAAGAATTTCACAAAAAAACTCGGTATCTATGTCTTTATTTTTTGGTTTTATATAAAACTTACAAACTACATAAAACTAAACTAAAGCTAATTAAAACTACTTAAAACTACTTACAACTAATTTTAAACTAATTACAACCTACTTATAAGCTACTTACAAACTAGAACAGCCACAGCAAGCATTTTCCGGTTTTTATAATTTTTTTGTATTTTTGTTGATTTTATAATTTTTTTGGTGTTTTTTTTTTTTTTTTTTTTTTTGGTGCCACCCTGACTGTCCCTACTTAAAACTAACTACCTAAACCTATGTAAGTCGGCCATACAAGAGAAAATAGCAAGGTCAACTATTAAATGTCTGAAGGAACTTCATCTTCGTTTTTCAACCACCAGAACTGGTTCTCCTGCTTTACCCTATCTCTTCGGTCCCGTTCGGACACAGTCCTACTGAACCGAAGGTGCTCAGCTCCGTCTTGTGCGAGGACGTCTCGACTGTAAAGGAGCCGCCGATCTACAGTTCTACGGCCGACGTGGTAGATTAGCGGAATCGCCGCTCTATCCTGGATCAGCCCTCGACTGTCTAGGTGGAGGAATGCATCGGGCGGAATAAAGCCGCTTAGACGCACACTCTCGTAGTATTCGTTGTTGGGGTAGTAAGCCCCGAAAATTAAGCTGTTAGACGAGGACATCGCTCTTGCAATGTGACCTCGAATAAGCTTCAGCAAGAAATTATCTATCCTGTTTATGTTGGCCCCGTTGTATAAAGCCAGGTTGGAATAGTAGTGTTTGTACTCCGACTCTGGTGTTCTGTGCAATCCAAGGCAGCGTCGAAGACACTGCCTCTCAAACACCCGAATCTTTTCCATTTGAGATGGGGCAACGTTGAACCAAACCGGGCATCCATAGGCAATCATCGGCCGGATAAGGGCCATGTAGCAAATCACCTTCACCCTGCTGTCAAGCCGGCTGCTATAAAACAACCGTTTCGTCAGGGCAAAGGCTCCCCTAGCCCTGGCCAGAGCAGCATTTATATGTCTGTCGAAATACAAATACTGATCCATCCAGATGCCAAGGTACTTTACTACACTTTTACTCGCCAGTGGATGTCCATTTGGTCCTACGATCACCAGCTTGCGCCAGTTCTTTCTCGTATCCCTTGTGGCTCTAAGTAACGGAGTCCTAAACAAGATAGTTTCTGATTTCTGAAAGTTGATTTTCAACTTCCAGTCATCGCAATATCGCTGAATCTTCTCGAAGTCACGCTGCAAAGGAATCCTGATGACCTCGACTTTTGGAGCTGTTCTGTACGCAATTAGATCGTCGGCATACGCAATTGCCTGAGTTAGACTGAGTTAGACTACTTATCAGATCTGGTGTAAATGCTGAATAGAATCGGCGAGTTGACCGCTCCCTGCTGAAGACCATTTTTAATATTAAAGGTTGTGGCAGAAGTTACATTGCCACTTTTGACAACAAACTTTCTGCCATTGAGCATATCATAAAGCATATATAACAGTGGTTTACTAATGCCAAGTCTGTTCAGCTTTAGATAAAGACCCTCTAACCATACGGTGTCGAAGGCCTTCTCCAAATCAACCAGACAGGCACCTGTACACTGCTTCTTAGATTTGTTCCATTGGACATCAGAAACGAGTTTCGACGCGGCATGAATAGTGTCATGTCCCGCCTTAAAACCGAACTGATTGTCCGGTATGATATTATTGTCCTCTGCCCACTTAGACAGAGCTCTATTGATAACTTTTTCGAATACCTTGCTGATACTCGGAAGAAGACTTATCGACCGGAGATTCGCCGGATTGGAGTTGTCCTTTCCCTTTTTCGGGAGAGGATGCACCACAGCTGTCTTCCACCGCACTGGATAATATGCATTATTCAGAGCGTTGTTAAACAGAGTGGTATAAATGTCTACTGCTTCTTGAGGTAAATGTCGAAGTACAACGTTGGATATGCCATCGACTCCTGCTGACTTCTTCTTCTTTAATGAATCGAAGATGAGCTGGAGCTCCACCTTCGTAATTAACAGGGAACTGGGCCCATTTCGCTCGGCGATTATGGCGTTTGCCAAATGATCTTCATTGAACCCGGTGAAACCAAGGTTCTCTGATCGCCATTGCGTGATGTCATTCCGAAGGTAGAAGTGATGGAGCAAGGCTCCGTTTTCCAGGTCGTGATTCGGGCGGATGCACGCATTCACCTTGTACACTTGCTGGAAAGCAGCCCCCACAGCCTCCACTTTCTCCTACGGATCTTCGACAATAAAGAGGTCATCGTCCAACACGGCGTCCTCTGGATTAATTCCTGCTGTCAGAAGTACGTCTCTGTTGTCTGTCGTTCTCTGAAGCTTGAGACACGGAAGATCGTTCTGATCATTCCTTCTAAATATCTTGTAAATTTGCGGAAACATGCTCGGGTCGCTAGCATTAACGGCCCGAATTTTGTTGTCCCAATACAAATTAATTGACAACCGATAGTTCTCTTTAATTAGTTGGTTGATGTTCTTGATCGACGACTTCAGTGTCCTAATCTCCAGATGGTGAGGGTCAGTAAACCGTCGGTACAAGAGTTTTAGTCTTGTCAGCAGTCCACTTTTTTGTCTGTGTAGTGCGTCAATGGTTGCGTTTCGATACATGTCGGTTGCGTCCCGTTGCTTGTATTTCGGTATTGTTCTGTTCATTGTTTGTTTGATTGTCTCATCCATTTGTTCTAGGTATTGATCTATTTCGTTATTTGTCAAATTCCTGTCATTTGGTGGGGATAAGTTATTCGAACTGATTTCGCTCGATAAGGCGTTGGTAAAGCGTGGCCAGCGCACCTTACTGTAATTGTAAGTATGCACAGGTACATACTCATCCAACTCCACGAGCTCGTTCGGAAGCTGTATTACGGCGGCGAGTCCGCAGTGATCACTGTCGTACTCGATCGTTCGTAAGCAGTTTCTTGGTCCTTGACCCACAGTGTCAGTAATTGTCAGTCTTGCGTCTATTAGCAATAGATCCAGAAGGCACCGCTTCTTGGAAACGATGGCCGATCCGTAGCCAGCAGGTCAACACCATACTCAGTGTTGTATCGACTCATCCAATTGAAAAGATGAATACCTCTTTGATTTTGAATTTGATTTCCCCAATCTTGGTGTTTGGCATTCAAATCACCGGCCATGAGAAAGTAATTTTCTTCCAAGTTCAAGCGTAGACATTCGAAAAGTTTTTCGAGCTCTGACATAAAATCAGTTGGCTGAGGTGATGCCGGTGCATAAGCCGCGATCACATACATTCTCTTCCCCTGTTGGAGAGGAATGCATACGATGCACGCCTCTAACAGCCGAAATCTGCGCAGATCACTATTATATATAACTTTATGATTAATGCCTTTTCGTATGAAGATTGCGACGCCCCCCCCTTGAGTGGAGTTGGGTCGATCTCTTCTAACGATATTGTAATTGTTGTTAGTCAACTTATGTTTCTGGTTCAGCTTAGTTTCGCTGGCCATAAACACATCTGGACTTTGGTCTTTCAACAATTGGAAAAGATTAGCTCTACGTTCGGTCCTAATCAGTGAATTTACATTCACAGCAAGGATCCTAAGAGGCCTCTCCGACAGCGCGCCTTTAACCTCTAAATTGTGTTAGGCTAGGCAAAACAGAGTAGAGATAGTCTACCCTAGTCGCCTGCTCCTTTATCTGGTTGTGAAGTCCTGTTAACTGGCCTTGAATTGCCAGCAACATGCTTCTTATTTCGGCCTGAGCGTCCGGCGCCTTCGGCACTAGGGCCGGTTGGCCTACCTTAGCTGCAGGCTGTACCGTTTTTCCCCTTCCTGCCTCCATTTGGGCGTAGGAAATTTGGGGATTAACGGGCGTTGCTGTAGGAGCACGCGTTATTGGGCGTATCTCTACCGCTGTCTGCTTAGCCGCTTTATTGGTACGAATTTGCTGAAAAGCTGAGCAACCCCGATAATTAGCAGGGTGCCCCTCCTTTCCGCAAAGTGCACATTTAAGCTGGGTCATGTCTTCGACCCTTTCTTCTCCGAGCTTGCACTCTCCCTTTATGTGGTTCTCACCACACTTAACGCAGCGTGGCTGCATTTCGCAGTTTGCTGCAGCGTGGCCTAACCTTTGGCAGCGCATGCATTGAAGCATTTCACCGCGTCTCTTTAATTTATCCCAAGTTACAACCTGGTAGTTTAGGACGGAGATCCTCCTCAAACTATCCAGTTTGCTGCTGGGCGATAGTTGAACTAGGAAGAACGGCAAAGACCGCTTCTCCCGTCTGGCTCTGACTGTAGCGAACGGCTTGACCCCGATAAAGTCGAGATCGTCGCTCGTTTTTTGACGGAGCTCATTTAAGAGCACCTGTGGTTCCGTGCAGGAATCTATGCCCTTCAAGAGGACCGTTTGGTATTTATCCACTTTGGGGGTAAAACTGAAGAACTCAGTCGTGGATTTCTTTAATAATTCTTTTATTATTTTGTGCTGCTCCACTGTGGAGCAGTGGATAGCATGTCTATCTTTACTTAATCTTTTAATAAAAAAGTTTTGGCCTATGGCCGACTTACACAGGTCTATGGTTTCCTGTAGCTCCATTTTATAGGTGTTTATTGGTGGCACCTTTTCTTTTTTATTTTTGGGTGGCTGTGGCTGCTGCTGGTGTTCTCCTCGCTGCTGCTGACTCCGCTCCTGCGGTTTTTGTTGCTGCTGCTGCTGTTGCGGTTGTGATTGTTTTTTCGGCCGTTGCTCCTTCGGCTGCTGCTGTTGTTGTTCACTTGGCATCTGTTGTTGTTGCTGCTGCTCTTGCACATTTAGATCTGGCTGCTTGTTTTTTGGTAGCTCTTGCTGTGGCGTTGCTTTTTGCGGCGCCTGTACAGCTTTTTTTTGCTCGCGCTCCTTTCTTTCTCTTTCACGACGAGCCTCTTGCTTGTTTTTAAGAGCTTGTATCAGAGGGGTCACGATAGCATTAAGACGTTCCATCTCCCCCCGAATGGCATCTATTTTTTTGCTGATGGCCTGCTCATCAAGGGCGTCTTGCGCCTCATTTTCCTCTTCTGAGGACGCCTCATGCGATGTTATATCAACAAGCAGGTTGCTGTTGCTGTCCCCTGTTGTGTACAGTCCCTCGCCACCCTCTGACATATATTCAATGTCATCGTCGGATGGCGAGGTGTCTAGTTGTTGATGTATTTTTGCTGCTGCTGTTGTCTTGGCTATGCGCGCCGTCTCCTTCACCCCGGCTGGCAGCTGGGCTGAGGTAGTGGTGGAGCGGCGTTGGTGCATTTGCCATTGATGCTACGGCACTATACAATGGTATGGCTGGTGGTGCCATGGCTGGCTTTGTTGTTGCTGGGACACCTTTCGATGTCCCCGCCGTGTTGTTAGCTGCTCCTCCCACTCAATAAAGTTTTCGACTTCGCGATTGTGGAAAAAAGCAGCTAAATAAATATTGTTGCCCGACTGGGATTCGAACCCACCATCTTTGGTTTGTCGGTCTGCCACCTTTTTTTTTTTTTTTTTTTTGTATATTCATGTTTATTTTTCAATTATCTTAGAACTATCTTAAAGCTAGACAAAAATTCATAAAAACTAGCCTACTTATCAATATCTTAAAACTAACTTACTGGCCCCAGTCGGGCGCTCTAAGTTAAACTAGAATAACTTAATGCTAATGCCTTTCGGCCTAAGAACTATCTTAATACTAAATCCAGGTCGGTTTTATTTTTTACCGAGAAGAATTTCACAAAAAAACTCGGTATCTATGTCTTTATTTTTTGGTTTTATATAAAACTTACAAACTACATAAAACTAAACTAAAGCTAATTAAAACTACTTAAAACTACTTACAACTAATTTTAAACTAATTACAACCTACTTATAAGCTACTTACAAACTAGAACAGCCACAGCAAGCATTTTCCGGCTTTTATAATTTTTTTGTATTTTTGTTGATTTTATAATTTTTTTGGTGTTTTTTTTTTTTTTTTTTTTTTGGTGCCACCCTGACTGTCCCTACTTAAAACTAACTACCTAAACCTATGTAAGTCGGCCATACAAGAGAAAATAGCAAGGTCAACTATTAAATGTCTGAAGGAACTTCATCTTCGTTTTTCAACCACCAGAACTGGTTCTCCTGCTTTACCCTATCTCTTCGGTCCCGTTCGGACACAGTCCTACTGAACCGAAGGTGCTCAGCTCCGTCTTGTGCGAGGACGTCTCGACTGTAAAGGAGCCGCCGATCTACAGTTCTACGGCCGACGTGGTAGATTAGCGGAATCGCCGCTCTATCCTGGATCAGCCCTCGACTGTCTAGGTGGAGGAATGCATCGGGCGGAATAAAGCCGCTTAGACGCACACTCTCGTAGTATTCGTTGTTGGGGTAGTAAGCCCCGAAAATTAAGCTGTTAGACGAGGACATCGCTCTTGCAATGTGACCTCGAATAAGCTTCAGCAAGAAATTATCTATCCTGTTTATGTTGGCCCCGTTGTATAAAGCCAGGTTGGAATAGTAGTGTTTGTACTCCGACTCTGGTGTTCTGTGCAATCCAAGGCAGCGTCGAAGACACTGCCTCTCAAACACCCGAATCTTTTCCATTTGAGATGGGGCAACGTTGAACCAAACCGGGCATCCATAGGCAATCATCGGCCGGATAAGGGCCATGTAGCAAATCACCTTCACCCTGCTGTCAAGCCGGCTGCTATAAAACAACCGTTTCGTCAGGGCAAAGGCTCCCCTAGCCCTGGCCAGAGCAGCATTTATATGTCTGTCGAAATACAAATACTGATCCATCCAGATGCCAAGGTACTTTACTACACTTTTACTCGCCAGTGGATGTCCATTTGGTCCTACGATCACCAGCTTGCGCCAGTTCTTTCTCGTATCCCTTGTGGCTCTAAGTAACGGAGTCCTAAACAAGATAGTTTCTGATTTCTGAAAGTTGATTTTCAACTTCCAGTCATCGCAATATCGCTGAATCTTCTCGAAGTCACGCTGCAAAGGAATCCTGATGACCTCGACTTTTGGAGCTGTTCTGTACGCAATTAGATCGTCGGCATACGCAATTGCCTGAGTTAGACTGAGTTAGACTACTTATCAGATCGCTGGTGTAAATGCTGAATAGAATCGGCGAGTTGACCGCTCCCTGCTGAAGACCATTTTTAATATTAAAGGTTGTGGCAGAAGTTACATTGCCACTTTTGACAACAAACTTTCTGCCATTGAGCATATCATAAAGCATATATAACAGTGGTTTACTAATGCCAAGTCTGTTCAGCTTTAGATAAAGACCCTCTAACCATACGGTGTCGAAGGCCTTCTCCAAATCAACCAGACAGGCACCTGTACACTGCTTCTTAGATTTGTTCCATTGGACATCAGAAACGAGTTTCGACGCGGCATGAATAGTGTCATGTCCCGCCTTAAAACCGAACTGATTGTCCGGTATGATATTATTGTCCTCTGCCCACTTAGACAGAGCTCTATTGATAACTTTTTCGAATACCTTGCTGATACTCGGAAGAAGACTTATCGACCGGAGATTCGCCGGATTGGAGTTGTCCTTTCCCTTTTTCGGGAGAGGATGCACCACAGCTGTCTTCCACCGCACTGGATAATATGCATTATTCAGAGCGTTGTTAAACAGAGTGGTATAAATGTCTACTGCTTCTTGAGGTAAATGTCGAAGTACAACGTTGGATATGCCATCGACTCCTGCTGACTTCTTCTTTTTTAATGAATCGAAGATGAGCTGGAGCCCCACCTTCGTAATTAACAGGGAGCTGGGCCCATTTCGCTCGGCGATTATGGCGTTTGCCAAATGATCTTCATTGAACCCGGTGAAACCAGGGTTCTCTGATCGCCATTGTTTGATGTCATTCCGAAGGTAGAAGTGATGGAGCCAGGCTCTGTTTTCCAGGTCGTGATTCGGGCGAATGCAAGCATTCACCTTGTACACTTGCTGGAAAGCAGCCCCCACAGCCTCCACTTTCTCCTGCGGATCTTCGACAATAAAGAGGTCATCGTCCAAGACGGCGTCCTCTGGATTAATTCCTGCTGTCAGAAGTACGTCTCTGTTGTCTGTCGTTCTCTGAAGCTTGAGACACGGAAGATCGTTCTGATCATTCCTTCTAAATATCTTGTTAATTTGCGGAAACATGCTCGGGTCGCTAGCATTAACGGCCCGAATTTTGTTGTCCCAATACAAATTAATTGACAACCGATAGTTCTCTTTAATTAGTTGGTTGATGTTTTTGATCGACGACTTCAGTGTCCTAATCTCCAGATGGTGAGGGTCAGTAAACCGTCGGTACAAGAGTTTTAGTCTTGTCAGCAGTCCACTTTTTTGTCTGTGTAGTGAGTCAATGGTTGCGTTTCGATACATGTCGGTTGCGTCCCGTTGCTTGTATTTCGGTATTGTTCTGTTCATTGTTCGTTTGATTGTTTCGTCCATTTGTTCTAAGTATTGGTCTATTTCGTTATTTGTCAAATTCCTGTCATTTGGTGGGGATATGTTATTCGAACTGATTTCGCTCGATAAGGCGTTGGTAAAGCGTGGCCAGCGCACCTTACTGTAATTGTAAGTATGCACAGGTACATACTCATCCAACTCCACGAGCTCGTTCGGAAGCTGTATTACGGCGGCGAGTCCGCAGTGATCACTGTCGTACTCGATCGTTCGTAAACAGTTTCTTGGTCTTTGACCCACAGTGTCAGTAATTGTCAGTCTTGCGTCTAATAGCAATAAATCCAGATAGGCACCGCTTCTTGGAAACGATGGGCGATCCGTGGCCAGCAGTTCTATACGATAATCAGCGTTATACTGACTCATCCAATTAAAAAGATGAATACCTCTCGGATTCTGTACTTGATTTCCCCAATCTAAGTGTTTGGCATTCAAATCACCGGCCATGAGAAAGTAATTTTCGTCCAAGCTCAAGTGTAGACATTCGAAAAGTTTTTCAAGCTCTGTCAAAAAATCAGTTGGCTGAGGTGATTCCGGTGCATAAGCCGCGATCACATACATTCGCTTCCCCTGTTGGAGAGGAATGCATACGACACACGCCTCTAACAGCCGAAATCTACGTAGATCACTATTATATATAACTTTATGATTTATGCCTTTTCGTATGAAGATTGCGACGCCCCCCCCTTGAGTGGAGTTGGGTCGATCTCTTCTTACGATATTGTAATTGTTGTTAGTCAATTTATGTTTCTGGTTCAGCTTAGTTTCGCTGGCCATAAACACATCTGGACTTTGGTCTTTCAACAATTGGAAAAGATTAGCTCTACGTTCGGTCCTAATCAGTGAATTTACATTCACAGCAAGGATCCTAAGAGGCCTCTCCGACAGCGCGCCTTTAACCTCTAATTTGCGTTAAGCTAGGCAAAACAGAGTAGAGATAGTCTACCCTAGTCGCCTGCTCCTTTATCTGGTTGTGAAGTCCTGTTAACTGGCCTTGAATTGCCAGCAACATGCTTCTTATTTCGGCCTGAGCGTCCGGCGCCTTCGGCACTAGGGCCGGTTGGGCTGCCTAAGCTGCAGGCTGTACCGTTTTTCCCCTTCCTGCCGCCATTTGGGCGTAGGAAATTTGGGGATTAACGGGCGTTGCTGTAGGAGCACGCGTTGATGGGCGTATCTCTACCGCTGTCTGCTTAGCCGCTTTGTTGCTTCTTATTTGCTGAAAAGCTGAGCAACCCCGATAATTAGCAGGGTGCCCCTCCTTTCCGCAAAGTATACATTTAAGCTGGGTCATGTCTTCGACCCGTTCTTCACCGAGCTTGCACTCTCCCTTTATGTGGTCCTCACCACACTTAACGCAGCGTGGCTGCATTTCGCAGTTTGTTGCAGCGTGGCCAAACCTTTGGCAGCGCATGCATTGAAGCATGTCGCCACGTCTCTTTAATTTATCCCAAGTAACAACCTGGTAGTTGAGGACGGAGATACTCCTCAACCTATCCAGTTTGCTGTTGGGCGATAGCTGAACTAGGAAGAATGGCAAAGACCGCTTCTCCCGTCTGGCTCTGACTGTAGCGAACGGCTTGACCCCGATAAAGTCGAGATCGTCGCTCGCTTTTTGACGAAGCTCATCTAAGAGCACCTGTGGTTCCGTGCAGGAATCTATGCCCTTCAGCAGGACCGTTTGATATTTATCCACTTTGGGGGTAAAACTGAAGAACTAAGTCGTGGATTCTTTTAATATGTTTTTAATAATTTTATGCTCCGCCACTGTGAAGCAGTGTATAGCATGCCCATCCTTACTTAGTCGTTTAATATAAAAGTTTTGGCCTATGGCCGACTTACATAGGTCTATGGTCTCTTTTAATTCCATCTTATAGGTGTTGATGGGCGGCACCTTCTCTTTTTTGCTTTGGGGCGGCTGTGACTGCTGCTGGTGTTCTTCCTGCTGCTGTCGGCTCCGCTCCTGTTGTTTTTGCTGCTGCTGTTGTAACTGCTGCTGTTTTGTCTGCTGCTTTTGGTTCTGTTGCTGCTTTTTATTTTGTTGCCTTTGCTCCTTAGGCATTGGTTGCTGCTGTGGCTGCTGTACAAGCAGGTTTTCTTTGGGCTGCTCCCGTATTTGTAGCTGCTCTTTTGGTTGCAGCTGTGGTTGCTGTTGCGCTTCTTTGTTTGGCGCCTGTGGTACCTTTAGCTCTCGCTCCAGCCTTTCTTTTTCACGGCAAGCCTCTTGTTTGTTCCTTAGAGCTAGCACCAGTGTCGCAAGTTGGGCATTGAGGCGCACCATCTCCCCTTCTATGGCTCCAATCTGCTCGCTGATTCGCTGTTCATCATCAACCTCTTTAGTTTTTTGTGCCTCATCTTCTTCGTCTGAGGACGCCTCTGGTGATGTTATGTCGATGATGTTACTATCACCCGTTATGTAGAGCCCTTCACCTCCTTCGGACATATATTCGATTTGTTCCTCGTCGGAGGGCGAAGTGTTTAGCTGCTGCTGTATTTTTATTGCTGCTGACGATTTGGTAATTCGCGACGCCACTTTTCCCCCAGCTGGCAGCTTTGCTGGAGTGATGGTAGAGTGCCGCTTCACCAAGTTCGGCGCACATCGGATTTTTTTCCTCCTCTTTACGGGGGTATCGGCTGATGACGCCGTTGCTGCTGATGTTGTTGCCATCGGTGCCGTTGCTATGACATCTTTCGATGTCCCTGCTACTGGTGCCGTTGACGCTTTACTTTTCGTTGCTGGGCCACCTTTCGGTGCCCCCGCACTTTTCTCTCTTTCCATCTGCTGTTTTTCCCAGACAATTAAATTTTCCACCTCCCTGTTGTGAAAAAAAGCTTGTAAAGTTTTTATGCCCGACTGGGACTCGAACTCGTGACCCTCAGACTGACGGTCCACCACCTCTTCCTCTGTGCTATTGCACTATTAAAAAAATCTTGGCTGTGGTACTAACTTGTACTGAACACTCCGATTTTATTTGTAAACGCTGTGAAAGCCGAAAACGTGTGTATACTTTCATAGATCGAGATCGACTGGGTCTGCCACCTCTTCCTACGTGCTATTGGCACTATTGAAAATAGCTTGACTTTTAATTAACTTATACTAGTCACTCCGAGATATTTAATATTATTTAACTGGGGAAGCCGAAGACGTCTTAACACTTCCACAGTACGAGATCGACTGGTAGTTTCGGTGTAAACAATACAAAAGACCGAGGCTGCTACTTTAGAATAGTACTTTTGTTTAGGCTACCATTTTACTTAATTTTTCTTTGATTGATTTTTTTTTTAATCGTGTTTTTTTAATAATATAATTTTTTTTCAATCATTATATTTCAATCAATTTTCTTTTTTGTATTATTGAAATTATTTTTTTGGTTTGTCTCGAAAGAAAAAAAACTGTTAGAATTTATTTGTTGCGGTTTAGGGTGTTTCTTAAAAAAAGTTTTTGACGTTTTTTTTATAATTTTGTTGAACTTGCGTGGAGTTACCACAGTACACAAAATTGAGGGTATCGCGATTAGTTTTTGAAACGATCTGGACAAGACATTTTTATATTGAACTAAACAAATTCATTTTAACATTCCGTGGATTTTGTGATTTCTATTGAGATTTACTTTTCGGTTTTTTTTTATTTTAGTTGGTTATTCATTTTTGAAATGGACGTAAGTCAGGTAAATAGGCTGTCGCAAGACGAAATAACATACGAATTAGAAGGGAGGGGATTAGCAGTAGGTACTGCAGAGGAAATGCCCAAAGCCCTTAGGGTTGCATTGAAACTTGAACGTAGGAGTTCTATTATACCTCCCGCTTATCCGTTCACCTTTGAACAGGATTTTATGGCGGTGGAGGAGAAATTAGAAGAAATAGGACAAGTGCGTGGTCATCTCCAATACTACATTAGTTAAAAAGAAAGATGGCTCCTATAGGTTCTGTGTGGACTATAGGAAGCTAAATAAAAATACAGATAGGGATGCTTATCCACTGCCATATATTAATACAATTTTAGACAGGCTTCGGGGTGCGAGGTTCTTGTCTTCGTTAGACGTCAAGTCAGCGTATTGGCAGATTCCTATGAAGGAGGTATCTAAGCCTTACATTACTTTTACGGTTCCTGGGAGAGGTCTTTTTCAATTTAGAAGAATACCTTTTGGACTTCACAATTCGCCTGCGACTTGGCAGAGGTTTATCGCCACAGTTTTTTTTATTTATTTATTTATTTATTTAATCAATCAAGTAAAAACTTTCTTAGACAGCTTAAATATCTTTTATTATGTACATAACAATAAGTTAATATTAAAATAAAAATAAGAATTTAATAAAATTATTTACAAAGTGTTCAAGATTGAGGCTTTACATTAATCTCTAGTCATGTTAAAGTCGATTAAGTAGAACAAATTATTAAAATGAAGGCAAGCTTTGGTTAATGGATTGTTTTGGGCATAATTAGTTGAATGCACAGGAATGTAAAAGAAATTGTTTTCCCTTGGTCGCAGAGGACGTGGTGGTGCATAAATGCTTAGCAGAAAAAGTAGCGCCGGACAAGCAATATGGCCAGATATTATGCCAAAAGCAAACAAAGCGGAATAATAAGACCGTCTTTTATCGAGATGCTTAAGCCCAATAAGCTGACACCTTACATCATAGGAGGGCATATGCGGATAAGGGTAAATTTGACGTAATGCAAATTTAGTTAGCCTTTTTTGAATTTTTTCAATTCGAAGCATCATAGTATTGTGATATTGACTTCAAATGATAGCGCAATGTTCTAAAATTGAGCGAACTAAGGCAACATACAATGATTTAACAGTGTATGGATCATCAAAACCTTTCGAATTTCTAAAAATAAAACCTAGCATAGCGTTTGCCTTAGATATTATATAATCAACATGTGACGTGAATTTAAGCTCAGAATCAAAAATAACTCCTAAATCCTTTTGTTCATACACTCTTTTGAGGGCAAAATGAGAAATACTATATTCGAACATAATTGGGCTTTTTAATTGATTTATGGTCATAACAGAACATTTTTGAATATTAAGATTTAATGAATTATTAGTGCACCATTCTACTAAGGAATCAAGTCATGTTGAAGTTGCCAACAGTCTGAAATGGATTTGACAGTTACTAGTAACTTAAAATCGTCAGCAAATAAGAATTTTTGTTATAGTAACAGGCAAGTCATTTATAAATATTAGAAAAAGGAGCGGACCAGATGACTTCCTTGAGGAACTCCTGAGTAATTTTTTTAAAATTTTAGACGATATACGCCCTATTCGAACAGATTGAGTCCTGTCCGTCAAGTAACTTCCAATCCACTCTAAGAACTTAGAGTGAAAACCCATATCTGCCAACTTCTGAATAAGAACTTCGTGCTGTACGCGGTCGAACGCTTTAGCGAAGTCAGTAAAAACAACATCAACCTGATGTCTGTTTTCCATAGCTTTAAGACAATATGTTGTAAAAAGCGCTAGATTAGTAGTGGTAGACCTACCACTTACAAATCCATTTTGAAATTCCGAAATATAATTTCTAACAATGTAATACATCTTTTTCTTAACTATGGCTTCAAAAATTTTCGGTATAATCTGAAGTTTGTCTATGGGTCGATAATTTTCAATAACTTGTTTTGGTCCAGATTTATGAATCGGACTGATAAAAGAGTGTTTCCAGGAGTTTAAAAAAACACCTTCAGCTAGAGAACGATAAAAAATGATGAACAGAGGTCTAATAAAAGAAGAACAACACTTTTTGAGAAATATAGGAGGAATATTATCGGGTGCAAGGCAGACTGAGTCTTCAAGGTTAGATAGTTCATTTTGGATTTCAACTTCAGAAATCGACATGGAACCAACAGCTATGTCATGATGTCTTGAATCATGACGTTGCGGAATTGACCGTTCAAATATATAATTTGACTGAAAGAAAGTTGCAAACATGTCACAAATATTGCTAAACTGATTGCTAGTAACACCATTAAAACTTATTGTTGACAGTATTCCAACAGATTTTCTTTTAATTTTAATATAACTCCAAAAAGCAAATGAATTTAATTTAATTTTACTTTCCAGAGACCATAAATATTGTCGATATAAAAATCTTTTTAAGAACTCATATTCTTTCCTAAAACGACAAAACTGAGGCCTTAAACTGACATCGATCCTATTTTTTCTTAAGACGGCATTCATAGCATTCCTTAAATTTCCCAATCTTCTATTAAACCAGATGGGTTTACTTGTGTTTACAACCTTTTTTTTAAGGAACAAATCTCGAAAAAACACTTTCTATTACATTCCTAAGCATTTCATATTTTTGGTCTATATAACCAATACTGAGAATTCTATTCTAATCAAGAGAGGACAGATAATTATTTACAACAACATAATCAACTTTCAAAAAATCATAACGGACGAGATCAGAATTACTTTGAATAGAATTCGAATTAACGATAGTAACATCAAAACGTATAATAAGAGCTTTATGATAAATTCCACAATTTTTTAACATATAAAAATCAGGTTCAGTGACAATTGCATTAAGTTCACTTGAAGTAAATACTAGATCAAGCCACCTCCCCATATCATTTTCAAAACAATTAATTTGAACTAAATTTAAAGTAGACAAAGAATCGATTACTTCAACTTCATAATCTTTACAAATATTAAAGGGAATTAAACATTTATCCTCTTCAGAAAAGGACCATTTTACATAAGAAAGATTAAAATCTCCTAGAACAATAATGTAAGAGTTTGAATCTAAATCATTAACTATATGCTTTATATTTGCAACATGTGCTGAATAAACGTATAAAGGGGATTTTGGTGGTATATAAGACAAAAAGCAATACAACTTATATCGTTTTCGTTTGGACGTTCAGCGTACTCCTTTTCCACTCCTTTTTGACTCCTTCTACTCCAAAAGCCTTCGATTGTCTGTTCCGAGTAATGTTTTCGGAGTCTTTTTCTGTTCCCGATTTCAAGAAGGAGTAGATTTGGAACACACGCATACATATAAAGCTTTTCGTTGGACTACTTGTCAAAAATGATAAATGCTTGGAGAAGCCATTTTATAAAATGGCGTCATTCAGTAGTGTGTGTGTAAATTTGATAACATGATGTTTTCATATTCGATTGGATTCAAAAAGGAGTAGAACATTCCGAAAATTCAATCGAAAATGACATTAATAAGCACATTATCTTCAGAACGTATATAATCTATTCCAACACAAATTTGCTCAATGCTGTCAGATAAATTAAATAGATAAATTTGTCTACTACTAAGTGATGAATTAACTGCTAGCAAAACGCCTCCACCTCTTGTCACTCCAGTGTGACGTCGATCGTTTCTATATACAACAAATCTGGTATCAAACAATTCCGATGTGAGTATATTGTCTGTAAGCCATGTCTCTGTAACGGCAATCACAGAATATTTAGCTTCTGCAGCAGAAAGGTAGAACTCTGTTGTTTTAGATCTCATGCCCCCCACATTATGATAATAGATAGAAATATTGTTGCAAAGACTATCGATTATTGGAGAGGCAGACAAGTTTTGCGTTACTCCTGCATGGTCTTTGGCCCAGGCGGATCGTTTTTTGAAATAAATTTAAACAATCGAACATGTATACCTTCTTGCCAAACACTTGCATTCAGGAACATGGAGAGCATGTTCGACGGTACACCAAGTTTAAAATTAACATATTTAAGATCATTAACATTTGCATTTTCCTTGACCAATCTATAACAGCTGAGTAATGATGGGTCAGTTGAGAATGCAGATGAAACGTAATTTATAACAGATTGAGCGGTTGTAGATGATTTAAAAGAGGATTACTGTAGCCATGAGTATTTTTGTCTCACATCTAAGGCAGATTGTTGTTTATTTTTTCCTACCAAAGCGACAGACCTCTTTGCTTTAGTATTTTGTTTGATATCTCGACTATAAACATTTATAGCTGACGGGCCCGCAATATCATCATGGCAATAACTAGCAACATTACCTTCGACAACAGCATCCGAATATTTAGCTACACCTTTGTATATAAACTTTATAGTAATATCATCAACATCGATGTTTCACCAGCCCCTGGTGGTGGAACACCTTGCCTGCTCTCAACATCAAGTGTTGAGGGAAACATTTGAATGTTTCTTGTTTGGGTTTTCTTCTTCTACTTTTGGGGATTACATGTTTATAAGTTCAGTCGTAAGAATGCATTGGATATGGGAGGATCGCCTCTCAGCACTCCAAAAATGAAAACAAATGTTGATGGATTTTTTAGGTAAGTAAGTTACGCTGCGCCGCGCGAGTCAAGATTGTGAGCGAAGCGAAGCTTAAAAAAAACACTTGTTCCACGTTTGAAGATTCAATTTTGAATGCATTTTTATTCGTCTTATCAAATGAAAACTTAATTCTATTTACAATAATATATTTCTAGGAAAATACAATGCATTGAATACTTTGTTTATGAAAGAATGCAAAATGCTTAATTGACAAAAAAAAGTTTAACAGATATTGGCAAAAAGAATACTTGCAAAATGTTTATTTGACATAATAAGTTAAAATTGAATATTGCTCGCACAATTCCTGGAATTGGGTCGATGACATTTATTGCATGAGTTAAGATTGGTTGTTGGCCGGAAATGAGAGGGTAAGTTAGGTTGCGGATGTAACTGTTGCGGATGTAACTCGCGCCACGCCGACCGTTCGTGTTGTTGGTTGATACACAGACGGTGGGGTGGGTAGTTTTTTATTTATAAGTGTCATTTTCATTCTTGTGGTTTTTCGTGTTGTTTTTTACTTTCTTCTTTTTTTCGATCTGCGGCTTGAGAATAATATAGTTAGGTATTCCTATGTACATATGTATGTAGTATCGTAGTTTGTAAGTATGCGGGAAAAGTTTGTAATTTGAAAAACTTCTCTGTTTTGGTTTTGGTTATGGAAGATTTAATGTATATGTTGTATTGTATTTGATGATTATTTATTAAGGAAACGTTGAAAATTGTATTAAAAAGATGCATACGTTAATGAATGCTTGTTTAATTAGAAAAAAAATATCTAATAGGTAAATATTTCCATTTACAATTTGGAAAAGGAAATAGTAGCATGAATAGGTGTTATTTAGTAGGAGATTGATCTTTTTCAATGCAATGAATAGGAACATACATAATTACAATTTCTTAAGGATACGAATAAATTAGGTAGGTTCTTAATTCATTAGGCATGGGCTTTTCATTCTTTAATATAAAATTAAATTATAAAATAATTTAATTTCGTATTTGTGTAGGTATGTAGATGCCTCAACCTGATCTTTTTAACTGTAGATAGGTTTCCAGATTTAGCTATTTGTTTGCAGTTGCGATGAAGACATACCTATTACTTTTTTTTTTTTAAACAAGAATTTTTGTTCGGGAGGTATTTTAGGACATTTAATGGATATGGATGCGAGTACACTTAAACTCGAAAAGGGTATATACATATTTTTTGAAAATACCATCCAATTGGTGTGTAGGTATCATGCAATTTATCGTGATGCTTTATAAAAATATGGAAAGGTTTGGAAATATTCTCTAAACCCAGTCCCTACTTTGCCAATAAACATTATGTTGAGTAATTAAGCGGTAATTATTGTTGAGAACTTTAAATTGAAATTGAAACTAAGGAATTATTTTTATAGAAATAAAAGATTCTATATACAAACATATGTACTACCTACTAAAAAAATTATTATTCAAATTCATTGAAGTAATCATGAATGTAGGCACCTAGGCTGAGGATGGCGATGCGCTGGTTGGTTGGTTGTCCATTAACATTATTTATTTATTGGCTTAATTCAAGCTGATTAACATAAAATATAACAAGAAAAAAATTTAATATAAAATGCTAACAAATAAGAATATTTAGATAGGTAAACTAAATAAATTAAACAATCTGATAAATCTAGTTTAAATTATTATTTGTAAAAGAGGGTTTAAGGGTAATTGCAATAAAGAATTTTTCTGAGGAAGGATGAACTAAGGTTAAAATCAAAAATATCCTGTTCAGGCTAGGCTAGGCATTCTGATGACTGGATTGTTATGGCCATAATTTGTGCGGTGGGTAGGCAGGCGGAAGAATGGGATGGATCGAAAGTTACGTGGGTTGGTATTAATCAGGATGAGTTGAAGAAGTGCCGGAGAATCGATGGCACCAGTAATTAGTTGGTGGACAAATAGAACGTCGGCAACAGCACGTCGTTTGGCAAGAGTATGTAAGTTAATTAATTGCAATCGATCTTCATAGGGTGGTAAGATATGGGGATCAGACCAGGGGAAATTACGCAAAGCGAAACGGAGGAACCTTCGCTGTACACATTCTATTCTATGTGAGTGTGTAGATTGGTAAGGTGACCAATCCTGACTGGCGTATTCAAGAATGGGTCTTACATACGTGGTGAAGAGTGACTCGGTGACGTAAGGGTTGGAGAATTCTTTCGACCAACGCTTTATGAAACCGAAGCTAAAATTCGCTTTTGCAATAATAAGGTCAATGTGCATACGGAAATTGAGTTCTTTATCACAAATTATGCCAAGATATCGGATAGAAAAAACTAAGTTCGGGCGGGTAAGGGGAAAAAAGATGAAGGAAAAACAAAGGCTTAACTTAACTTAATGTAGATAATTTGGTGCGATATTTTATCGAATGCCTTACTGAAGTCGGTGGTGACAACATCAACATCAAAGCTTTTTTCCAAAGCACAAAGGGTCATGGAAACAAATTGAACCAGATTAGTGGTCATGGACCTACCCTTTAAAAAACCATGCTGAGGGGGAGAAACTATTGATTTGACAAACAAACTATTGAACTATTGGCAGGGATACCGTCAGGACCAGGAGAAAAATCGTCTTTCAATAAATTGATCTTTTCGCAGACCGAACGAAGACTTATATCGACAGAAACAAGTGACGTATGAGGATTGTTCGATAGGAAGCTAAAATATTCAAGGTCAGGCTCATTTGTATTATCACTGTAAGACTGCCCGAAAAAATTGGCAAAGAGGTAAACAATTACTTGGGGATCAGCAGAGATGAGTCACGAAAATTAAAAGAGGAAGGTAAGCCATCCGATTTTCTCTTGATATTTATAAATTGGTAGAACAGCTTAGGTTCAGAAATGAGGCGTGTCTGCATTTTGGCAAGATAATCTTGGTAAGGTGATTCGCAAAGGGGCGATTTATAAAATGCATATTCGTGATCTAGGAAATGTCAGTTCTAAAAATAAAATAAAAAAATATTTACAATGGAAATTCCACTTTTCAGTCGTAGACCCACCGCCGATGAAGATAGACTTACATTTATAATGTTAATGTCAATTCATCGGCAAATTGAAACTGACACTGAGGAAGTTATGAGTAATGGAAAGTATTTCTTATGAAAGTAGAAATAATTTTTGACCTTAAAAGCACAGTTAAAGGTACCCGTGCAGAAAAAAAACCAAATTTTTCCACATATTCTGTGCATAATTTCGGTTTGATAGAAGAGATTTACATCGTGTTTTTTCATATAAAATAAAAGATATTATTTTAAATAACTAAAAACACTTTTGATTCAAAATAGCTTTTTTATGGCCTTTTGTCCTACAAATTGGTGTTTCGTCCGGCTTGAATTTTGAATCAATAATTCAACAGGTCCAATCCTTTAATGCTAAGTCTTCTACTTGGCTGATTTATTTCAGTAGTATATAGAATTTGTATTATTAAAAAAACCTTCTTATAAAAACACTTTTTTTTTAAATTAACAATGGAAATAATGGAAAATAATTATTTTACGATAGAAAAACCATTCGCATGCAAATAATGCTGTGAGATGCATACCTATATGTATATATTTTTTTAAGTTTAAACTGACCATACAAAAAAAAATATTTTTTACTAACCACGCTGTTTCCCAGCACGCAAAACAATTTCCGGATAATTGTTTCGTAATTCCATGTAAGCAATGTTTTTTTTGCATGAAACTGAAAACCAAATAGGTATGCAAAAATATAATTTGTAGGTATTTCATCTCAATATTTTGTTTACATGCGAAAATATGTTGCATGGGACCTTTAAACTGTTCTTAGCAACGAATTTTTAGCTGCTAAGAACAGCTCTTGGCTCTTGTATTTGCTTTTGCATAGTATAATTTTTTTTGAAAACTGTAAACTGAAGACCTACCTACATAAATTTCGTTTGCAGCACGGACATTTTTTATTTAAGGACAGTTTTTTCTCACCAATAAACTTTTTTTACAAAAAACTGTATACCTCATTTGCTTAAATGATTATTTTTTTTCTCGGAAAAATAATTAAAATTCATACGTACCTTAAAAATATATAATTATACCATTCTCTCCTAGCAAATTATGTAGGTAAGTGCTACGGAATGACAATTATTTACCTTTTATAATTCTTTTATTTTCTCAATTGTTAATTACGTAACTATTTTTTTTTTTTCAATTCAACAAACTACCTATGTTTTTGTTTGTATTAATTGGATTAATAGAAAAAAAATAGATAAATAAATAAAACAAGCAAAATAATTATTCTCCATCCCCAAAATTCAAAACAGAAAAATTTATCATTTAAACAAACTTTTCCTTCGTCATTAAAATTTCCTTACCTACGTAGGCACATATTTTTGTATACCGCACACAAATTTTCGAAGCTTACAAAACGAAAATTCATGCCATTATTAGAAAATCGAGAAGAATGAATACCTGCAAAAGTACCAGCACAAAAAAAAAGACAGCATAAAATGACAAAAACAACAACCATCACTAAGTCTACCATTGCTTTATTTTACATCATAACAAAACAAAATACATGTATGTATATCTATTATCTGTACCTCAAACGTAAAAACAGAAAAATTAAAAAAAAGAAGATTTTTTCTTGAAACCTTCATTCATATTGAAGAAGAAAAACCACCACCACCATTGCCTTACAAAATTCATACGTAGCAAAAAAGAAAGACAAAATTCATATCCGCTAACCAATAACAACCCCAATACTTGTGGCTGTTGAAAATCGTAAACATGTTGAAGATTTTTTTCTCAACATGGGTATTCACTAGCGCCACCATCGGTGATACATCGCGTAATTAAAAACAGCTCCATGATAATACTATAAGGTTTATATACAAAGATAGCATCCACCTCCACAGATTCCACATCAAGAACATTGTCACCAGTATTGTCCCCCTAAGTGATCAAAAATGTAGTGTTTTGGATTTAAAATATATTTGAATGACCAATTTCGAAATGGTCACATCTGAGAAAATTTTGAATGTTCAAGCCATTCAAAGAACTAGTTATTTTCAAAAGCTAAGTTTAAAATTTAAAAAAAAAATACTTTTGAGTCACATGACAATGACAGTAAATATACTAAAGATGTCCTTTTTTTGAGCATAATAGGTGCAGGGAAGAATTATGATTACATTGATATGCAAAAATGTATAATGTAATTGGTGATTCTTTTTAAAGCAGTGGTACTTAAAAAATACTATCTTAGGTGTGTTTTATTGGGGAATTCATAGCTAGCTCTATACAATTTCTCTTTGCGAACAACAAGAAGGCCACTTTAGTACTTATTCATCGAGACTTTTTGGGATTTGTTACTGTTTTCCGGAGGAAATTTTACTGCGCTAGCTATAATATTTCCCAATAAAACACGCCTATTGTGTGCTATTAATTTAGGTATACAGTATATATAGTATAGCAACAAGGAATAGGATTATGAATTCGAAAACAAAACTGCAATTTTCAAAGAAAACAAACACTCGGAAAAATTCAAATTATATTAATGAATATAAAATTACTGAATAGCCGTCCCTTTCACTACAAATCTGTGGTAGGTTTTTCTCAACGAGAAGGATTTTTTTATTGGTACTCTTTGTTGACTTATGTTTATTTTTTTTCATAATTTCCAATAAAACATTTGGTGCTTTTTACCTATTTTGGAATTTTTGCTTCATTAAGTTACTATCATGCTTATTTTATATGCTCTGAATAATTTTATTCCAACAATAAATTAATTTAATTCCCGGATAAGGGAAAGGAGTCTAAAGTAAAAATTGCAGCACAATTTTTTATTTTTCAGATCTTGGAAAGCATTTTAAGTTTTAGTTCTAGCAAAAAATAATCTTTGATTATTTTAAATATCTCCATTTTGAACTTAATATAAATTATAACTTTCCATTTTTTTAACATGAAATATTTCCATTTTATGAAAATGTAGTGTTTTGTCAACATTTTACGAATGTACGTAAATATAAAGCTCCTAATTTCTTTTACATTTCTTGGCGCTGGAATCCTAACCATGCTCTCCACTTTCTCTTGATCTACATGTAAACCATTTCGATCCACTATAAACCCTTAAAACTTCAACGATGGCATGCAAAAATTGCATTTCCCTACTGACTTTCAATCCTGCTTCACTCAACCTTTTCATCACCTCATTCAGAACTCCTAGATGTTTGTCGAAATTGTCTGTAATGATGATGATGTCGTCTAAATAGATGAACACGAATGGCTCGAGGTCGGCACCCAAAACGCAAGTCGCAAGTCTTACGTGCTCTAGTCAAGACGTGCTTAAGTGTTTTCTCCGCAGAAATGTCTGCAATTTGCATTAAATGTAATAAACTGCTAAACAATGATAAAACTTTATGCTGTACTATTTGTTCCCCGCAAATTCATTTGTCGTGCACAGATATATGTGATAAAGTTGCTATGATAATTGGATTAAATGCTAATATATGTTGGAGGTGCAATTCGTGTATAAACATTTCTTTCTTGGAGTGTCTTGCTAAAATTAATAATATGCAGGCTGGTTTAATTAGGCTTCAAATATCAATTGCTGATCTGAGATCCGAGTTCATAGTGCAAAAAAGTTCCCAAGTGACCGATGTAAACAACGAAAAATCGAATAAATCGAAAAATTTAAAGCCCAAATCGAGTACAATCACTGATTCAAATAGGAATTGGCAAGTAACTCTCCTCGGTTTCCTACAAAGACATCGAGAATGTCTAACTCTTCTTCTCCTGCAAATGCGAAAGCATAGAGTACCTATATTATCTAGAGTCGCGACTCGTACCCCTCTTGCCTAAAACACCCGCAAATTTTATTTGAACAAATTAAGAGAAAACTCTCTTAAATTCCCTGTCAGTGAATACGTGTGATAGCTCTAAATGTGACGTTTTCAATTTTTCGATACAATTTTTTGTTGTTTTCAGTCTAATGAGCCAAAATCCATTAAGTAATCATTGTATTGGTGAGGTTCCATTTAAAATGCATTAAGCAGCTAACACATGCTCAGCCATGTGGAGGAAATACTCACAGTGCAGTTTGTATGGTGAAAGAGAAAAAGCCCTGAAGTCGGTTCTCTAGATAATATAGGTACTCCATGTGCCAATGACAATGATTCAGTTTTGTCCACGGTTGAAGCACACACAAAACCTGTGCCTATCACAGTTCTCGTCAGCAATGAGATTTTGGCTTCTAATTTTACTGCCGAAATTAATATGAATGGTTCTTGTTATTTTGTAGATGAGAACATTTATTCTGATATAGATATCGCTGCTGATAGGGACAAGAATTCGTTTGTTCAAGAGTATAGTACGGATATAGATGAAGGCATTGTTGTTGTCAATAATAATTCCAGTGACAATCAGTGTTGCCCCCCTACTACAACTGTAGCGTTTTTGCTACATTTCTTTTCTTCAAAAAGTTACTAACGGGTGATTTTTTAAGAGGTTTAGAACTTAAAAAAAAAAAAACACAAACATTCGAAAAAATGAATGAAATATTTATTTGAATCGATAGTTTGAACCTTGCAATTTAATGTTTAAAGATAATTTCATGCAAATGTTGACCGCGGCTGCGTCTCAGGTAGCCCATCCGCTGAGTCCAATTTTGGCATACTCTTTCACACATATCGGCCGGTATCTCACGAATGAATGCATGGATGTTGGCTTCCAGTGCGTCAATCGAAGCGGGCTTGTCCCTATAGACATTAGCCTTGACATACCCCCACAAAAAATAATCTAATGGTGTCAAATCGCACGATCTAGGCGGCCAATTGACCGGCCCGAAACGTGAAATTAACTGTTCACCAAATTCGCCTCGCAATTGCGCCATTGTTTCGCGTGCTGTGTGGCATGTGGCACCGTCTTGTTGAAACCACATATCATGCAAGTCAAGAACTTCCATTTCGGGCAAAAAAAAGTTTGTTATCATCACTCGGTAGCGTTCACCATTGACAGTAACGCTGCGATTCGCATCATCTTTGAAGAAATATGGCCCAATAATGCCGCCGGCCCATAAACCGCACCAAACAGTGGCTTTTTCGGGATGCATTGGTAGCTGTTGCAATGCTTTTGGCTGATCTTCACTCCAAATGCGGCAATTATGCTTATTTACGTACCCATTCAACCAAAAATGAGCCTCATCGCTGAACAACAAGCAGCGCGCGATGAACATTTCGAACCGAGCACGAATTTTGATAGTAAAATTCAATAATTTGCAAGCGTTGTTCATTTGTAAGACGATCCATGGTTAAATTGCAAACCAAACTGAAGCTGTTTGACAGTGACACAAGGTACTAAACACACGTCAGCTATCAAAACCAGTGTTGCCAAAACCAAACCAGCTAAAAAATCACCCGTTATAACCAAATGAATGATACATCAAAAATTCAGAATAGTTCTCCTGATTATAAATATGTCGGTCTCAGACGATTTGTTTTCAGCCTTAGCCCTCTCAGACGCCATTTAAGAATTTTCAAATGCACTTTTCAACTAAAAACCTTAATAACTTTTTTCTTTTGTTATATAACCAAATGAATGATACACCAAAAATTCAGAATAGTTCTCCTGATTATAAATATGTCGGTCTCAGACGTTTTGTTTTCAGCCTTAGTCCTCTCAGACGCCATTCAAGAATTTTCAAATGCACTTTTCAACTAAAAACCTTAATAACTTTTTTCTTTTGTTATATAACTATACTGGTCACATGAAAAGTGTTCAAATTCAATTTTTATCTAATCATAACAATGCAAAAATATATTAAATATTTTATTAAAAAAAACGTTATTTTTTTATCATAAGAATGTTATTCCTCTTCAGACTCGTCTGTTGAATAATAATTCTGTGTTTCTTCTTCGCTATCGAATGAATCACTTTCGTTATTCATTATATTTTCAAATTTTTCGGGGGCCGCAACCCCGTTGAACCATTTAAGCTTCACAGCATCGTCTTCCTCCATTGCCCAGCCGCAGTGAAAAGGAGATAGCTTTATTCCTCTATTTGCTATGGCATTTTTCCAAACATGACATATATAACGGGTGATTTTTTAAGAGGTTTAGAACTTAAAAAAAAAAACACAAAAAATTCGAAAAAATGAATGAAATATTTATTTGAATCGATAGTTTGAACCTTGCAATTTAATGTTTAAAGATAATTTCATGCAAATGTTGACCGCAGCTGCGTCTCAGGTAGCCCATCCGCTGAGTCCAATTTTGGCATACTCTTTCACACATATCGGCCGGTATCTCACGAATGAATGCATGGATGTTGGCTTCCAGTGCATCAATCGAAGCGGGCTTGTCCCTATAGGCATTAGCCTTGACATACCCCCACAAAAAATAATCTAATGGTGTCAAATCGCACGATCTAGGCGGCCAATTGACCGGCCCGAAACGTGAAATTAACTGTTCACCAAACTCGCCTCGCAATTGCGCCATTGTTTCGCGTGCTGTGTGGCATGTGGCACCGTCTTGTTGAAACCACATATCATGCAAGTCAAGAACTTCCATTTCGGGCAAAAAAAAGTTTGTTATCATCGCTCGGTAGCGTTCACCATTGACAGTAACGCTGCGATTCGCATCATCTTTGAAGAAATATGGCCCAATAATGCCGCCGGCCCATAAACCGCACCAAACAGTGGCTTTTTCGGGATGCATTGGTAGCTGTTGCAATGCTTCTGGCTGATCTTCACTCCAAATGCGGCAATTATGCTTATTTACGTACCCATTCAACCAAAAATGAGCCTCATCGCTGAACACAATTTTTCGATAAAAAAGCGGATCCTCGGCCAGCTTTCCAAGAGCCCATTCACCAAAAATTCGGCGTTGTGGTAGGTCGGCTGGCTTTAGTTCTTGCACCAGCTGTATCTTAAAAGGCTTTACGCCCAAATCCTTCCGCAAAATTTTCCACGTAGTGCGGTAACAAAGGTCTAACTGCTGGGAATGGCGCCGAATCGACATTTCGCGGTCTTCTGTCACACTAGCTGATACGGCCGCAATATTTTCTTCACTACGCACAGTACGTAAACGTGTTGGTGGTATAATGTCCAACAAAGTAAATTTGGTGCGAAATTTGTTCACAATCTTCCGAATAGACTGCTCAGAAGGTCGAGAATGCCGACCATAAAATGGAAGCAGCGCGTGATGAACATTTTGAACCGAGCACGAATTTTGATAGTAAAATTCAATAATTTGCAAGCGTTGTTCATTTGTAAGACGATCCATGGTTAAATTGCAAACCAAACTGAAGCTGATTGACAGTGACACAAGGTACTAAACACACGTCAGCTGTCAAAACCAGTGTTGCCAAAACCAAACCAGCTAAAAAATCACCCTTTATATACGTTGAGCATTGACTAGTTCATTTTTATTTTAGTTCCGCCCATTTCATGGCATTCTTTGACCAAAATAAAGAATTTACTATATTCAACTATGTAAAGTTTTGATATTAGTGGGTTTCTGACCTCTTAAGGGAAAGGTTGGGTGGACTTAAGCTTAAGAAAATTTAAATACTAAATTATTGCATACATACATGTAGGTATGTATTTAGGTACACGGTTCATACATACATACATGTATGTACCATGTATTACACACATACGTGTACCTACATACTTACATACATGTATGTATGCAATAATTTAGTATTTTAATTTTCTTAAGCTTAAGTACCCCCAACCTTTCCCTTAAGAGGTCAGAAACCCACTAATATCAAAACTTTGCATAGTTGAATATAGTAAATTCTTTATTTTGGTCAAAGAATGCCATGAAATAGGCGGAACTAAAATAAAAATGAACTAGTCAATGCTCAACGTATATATATTTTAAAGAAATAGATATGTATGTAGGAAGGTGTAATTTAAAAAATAATTTCATTTGCTTATTTATTTTAAGGAAGTAGAATATGTGTGAGCTATGATTTGTATGTGTCAGTTGAATTTTCATCAATGGTTTATATAGAAAAGAATTCGCGATCTGATTGGTTGAATTATATTATTATATAATAGGAATGTTACAAAATGGTTAATATGATGTCTCCAAGAAAATTAATGGAAGATCTGAAAGGATGGATGGAAAATGTAATTATTTCAAATTACATAGTTCTATATATTCAGCAAAAGATTTCAAGGTCAAACCATTGAGCCCAAAATTTAAAATTACAACAATAAATGAGCCCATAAGAAGCACTAGGTTCCTGCATAATTATGTTTTTGAATTTCGTTTGTGGTGGAAGCACCTTCATATAAGTGACGTCATCAGAATTCAGTTTTTTGGCTGTAAAAACAAAACTGGAAGGGATAGAAAGACAAAATTTTATATTTTTTAAAATTACTTAGTTTTACGTCTTATGCACTTTTTTATTTTTTGTTCAAAGATCGTATTTAAAAAGTCTACACACCTCGCTTGTTATCGAGCTGTTTTTAAGGGGTAAGGCTGGACTTGAGGATTTGGAAATTCCGCCATTTGAAGAGCCCAAAATTAGCATCAAATTATTGCATCATTAGTTTTTTGAAATTTCCCCCCCATTTTGAGGGGGAAGGGAATTTAGTACCCGGGCGGGATTGCGGTACAAAATTAGCCTCAAATGAGCATCAAATTATATCATCATTACATTTTTGAATTTCGTGTTGTGGTAAAAAGTCTACACAGATCGCTTGATAACAAGCCTTGGAAATTCCGCCATTTCAAGAGCCCAAAATTAGCATCAAATTAATGCATCATTAGTTTTTCGAAAATTTGTCTATTAATGTGTGGTGGACGCAGCTTGACGTCAAGCTGGGTCCCCCACCAGTTTGAGGGGGAACGGAATTTAGTACCAGGGCGGGATTGCGGTACTAAATTAGCATCAAATTAGCATCAAATTATTCCATCATTAGATTTTTGAATTTCAATTGTGGTGGACGCAGCTTGACGGACCTGAATAAGTGCTAAGCCACGGGTTAAAATTTCTCATTAAAAACTAAATGTTCGTGGAATAGTAAAGTGACGTTTACCCTAAGAGGCCTGTTTAGTTACTTGAAATTCTTACCAAGTTTCGCAAACTTAATTTTTTTTGTATGGGTTTTGACAGCTCTGAATTTCAAGTTACCAAACACATTTCGAAGAATTCTCTTTTGTTAATGTCTACCTAAATTATTATTTATTATTTAATTAAATAAGGATAAGAAGCGAGAAAATGGGGCACCAATGACAAAGTAAGTTTATACCAATAAACTATATAATTAACTTTTTTCTTTTTATTCTTCAGAACCTACTGAAATCATTGTAGAAAAAAAGTATATTATCGAAAATGTAAATCTGTTGATACCAAAACCAATAAAAGGCGTGTTTTATTCTGGATCTGGATTAACTTGTAACACGTATTACAAAAACAATTTCGAAAATTTACCTAAAGAAAATATTTATTCCAATACAAAAAAGAGTTTAGGCTTATTCCATCGGTAAACCATTTTCTTCATTTTGATTTATTATTAACATTTTGCACTTAATCCACGGAATAAGGCTAACCTTTCGCTTTTCCGCGTTTTTTTAAGTCGGCTGAAAATTTTTAAACTTCACGAAACCAGTAGACTTCCCTAACAATTAATTTTGGTAAAATTTCCCAAGTAAAGATGCATTGAGTACCACCATCCATCAACACTGCGACAAAAAAATGAAAATGAAACAGACACAGACAACAGCAATAGATACAGAATTCTCAACGTAGCGAAGTGCCAAAATGATGAACAGTGGTGCGCTCGATGAAGTAGAACACCTTGGTATATAATTTTCTATATGAGCAAGAAAGAAGAATGAACTTTGTGTTGTTTTTTTGTGTTTTGTATCAAGGAATTTTTGCATGCATGGAAATTAGGATTTTAAAAGGGTGTGCGGAGAATATCTAAACCGTAGTAGGTACTTTAAAAAATTTATGAGAAAACTGAAGAAAAAATACAAAGTAGGCAGGTACCTATGCAAAATAGTTGAACATTTCTTTTATAAGAAAAAATTTCTAATAGTATAGTAGTTCAAGTTCTTGGGGGGGGGGGGGGGTGTTGGGTCATGACAAACTGTCAGCCTCATGCATATTTAATTTCATAATTGAAACCACTGTTGTGGACGCCCTGCCTGGATTTGGGTGTAAACTGAATCTTACCTTTTGGGCTTCTGATCTTAGCGACATCTCGTGGTCAGAAATGGAGGTAGGCTAGGATGTAGTAGATCCGAACTAAATATTATTTTCAAACTGTCAACCGAGTTAGAGAATGAGACGGGAACTATATGCACTTACACAATAGCTTATACATACATATATACTTATACATTGCAATAGCAAAAAAAAAAAAAAGTTAACCTGCAAGTAAATTGGATCGAATGATCAAAATAGTGTGGGAGGAGGAAATAATAAAACGAAAGTGGGACGATTTGTGCACCGTTTTAACAAATTATCTGGTGACAGTATTTTCCTTGAAGAAGGGCGATTGAAGGAGAGAACCTCGTTAAATCTCAGCTCCAGCTTTAAGCATCCGGTTGCTTAATTACTGCGCGGTGCGCTTAAACGAACTTAAAAGTAATACGGTTTGCCACCTACCAAAATTTAAATTTACCTATTTTCCTTATTAGCTTACCCGGTATGTGTATTGTTTTACGAAAGTTGTGCTGCAAGCTAAAATCATATTGTTTTCTTAAAGATTGCTCGGAGTAATATCCTTTTTTCAACCGAATCTTACCTGTTTAAAAAAGTGGTACGAGAACTTACCTAAAAGAATAAGAAACATTTACAAATATACACAAATAAAATTAGAATAAGGTGAGTTACAAAAGAAAATGTTTTATTGAAATTTATCGTGTTGTAAAGTAAAAATCTACCTATAGGTTGTGGTGAATCACCAATCACCGGCGGTCCCAGGTTGCTGCTGGAGGGCCAGGGCCGCCGCACCTTTATATTATTTTTTTGAACAAAACATTTCAATTTGCCTGGCGGATTCCTAGACCTTCTGGATCTTATTTTGGAAGTTATCTATGTTCCAAAAGATATTTCCTTTATGACATCATTGTGAAGTCCCATCTACAGTATTTACCCTGGAGTTTAATTTTTTTCTGGTGCACTGCGAGTCATTCCCACAGCCACATCGACGAAGATCAAGCAAGACATCTTTTTAACGCTCCGCAACAGAGGAGGATACATATCTTGTTTGAGAATTGGTCAGCAGTTTTTTTGTATGAGGAGTGGACGCTATCAAAAAAAAAAAAAAACACCAGTACCGCAGTGAGTCCTGAAAAAAAAGAGAATAGACCGAAGCCCAGGTACAATATCCAAGTAATATATTTATCTATTTTATATAAACATAAGCCAATAAAAAAAAACGAAAATGCTTTTGCCGATTTTCAACAAAAAAATTGGTTAACAAAGTACCGAAAATTTGAACACGTAAATATTTATTGGTAATCAGAAAGGACTTATAAATTTATACTCACTTTTTTTTATAATTTATGTTCTTAAGATTAAGTCTACGGGCGTTTAAGTTGTTTTTTTTCGAATTTAAAAGTCTTTTTATATTAAATCTATTAATGTTTTTCTTTGTTAAATACATCTTTTTGTAAGTGAAAAAGGGAAGTGTTTCCAGGATCTGTCAGATATTATTTGTTGTCTTTTTAGTTTTTTTTTTGTCGTTTCGGTTTGCTCCTTTTTCCACCTCCAAAGAGCTCTATAGGAGTAGGTTATTGGATTCCAAAAATTCGGTCTTATAACCAAGTGCCAAAATTGGTGCTATTGCTGTCGTTTTTTTTTTGTTGATTTGGTAGACCTGTGAGAGACGCATCTGAGTCACGTTGTTTTAGCTTTTCTTCCATTTTTTTGTTAGCGTATTTGTAAATTTTCGAAATTAAAACTACAATTAAGTAAAATTGATTTAAAGTTAAAATTATCATTGTGTATTTTTCTAATCAAATCATTTCATACATGCCTTAATGTTTGTTGTTATTTTGTTAAATAAAACCTCCCTTAACGCCCATTTTGGATGAAATCTTTGTGTTTACTTGATTCGCTTGAACGAAACATGGCATTTTGAAGACACATTTTTCAGGGGTGCGGATGGTAGCCAAGATATTTCGGTGAAGATGGTATGACTGGGACCTGGTATCGACAACTTGGGGGACTCCAAATATAACCACCGGATTCCCAGGTTGGGTAGGTAATGGCAACACTGTCAAAACATCTGCAGTGCCCTTGAAGTGGTGATAGTCTGTCCGCAGTCTTTTTGGTTTTTTTTTCCCACTCTGGCCTGATTTGTGTTTTGTTTGCAGGTAAGGTCAAGTTTCGGGGGCAAGATCCCCCCCATTCCGGCGAGCTAATGCTGTGCACCGCAAGGAGGCCGCGTCCTCGGAGCTTGACATTCCTTTCCACATTCCAAACTCTTCCTTTCCCATTTTCCTAGCCTTTCCTTTTTCAGTTCCTTCTTCAATACCGACTCCTCTCCACACTTCCTCTTGCCTCGCAACAAATGGCACCCAACATCTGAGCTTTTTAGCGAAGATTTTTGTTGTCTACGTTTTTGTGAAAGTCCCCAACCAAACTTGCTGTGGATTTTCAAGAATCGAAGTCTTTACCAAGAAGGTCTTGGACGTACAATTGCGACGATTTCTTGGAAATTCACAGCGACTGCGGTTAGTTTGTGTTTTGGTGTTTTCTGGAGTTGCTGAAATGTTTCCAAAGTTTGTAAGTCTGCACCTGGAAAGTCTGACATACCGGGTGTACTGCGACGAATTTTTGGAAACTTACAGTTTCCTCATTCCTTTCCCAATCTTTTTTACTTTTCTTTCTTTATCTTTAATTTCCTTCCTCTTTTGTCCAGGCTTGTTATTTTTCAATTTGGAAGCAGTGACCGTGTTTGACAAGTGGTCAAACATTGATGCACCTTCCAACTTTTTTTGAGTTTTTTTCTCATTCTTGTGCTTTGTTTCCTTCACCGTTTCAACTCTTCTAGCAAAGTTCTTGAGATAGACTAGAATTGCAGGAACGGTGAAGAAAACAACCCCATTTTTCGTCATTTTCTACTTTTTGTCATTCCTTTTCTACCTCACCACTTCAAGGGATTTAGTACTACGTCCGTCTGCAGTCTTATCTTGTTTATAAGATACCACTAGTAAGGTCATACCGAAAGAAAAATCCATCGAAAATGCTACCTGAAGCACCCCGCATGCATATAAAAAACAAAGCCCAAACCTACGCTGAAAAGTAAGGAAAACATAATTTTTCTTTATAAAGCAAAGTTTCTAAGAAAAAACTTAATCAATTCACCAAAATAAAAACATTTAATTGGCCTTTCGTCATTTATATAATACTTTTGTTTGTTGTTACCAACAAATTTTTCTGTTATCAACAAATTTTTCTAATATCTTAATCCAATCTTATAAATTATCTTATATACTACCTATTTAAATTACTCCTATATCGTTAACTTTAATAATATCGTTTTTTTGAACATCTTAATGTTCTTTTGATTTTTTTTTTTTGAGAAAATACAAAAAAAAACATTTTCTTTGAAAAACTCTTCCTTTAGTGTATGATTAAAATTATATCCTAAGTTATTTTGGTTACAACTGTAATTTTTTTTATTCAGTGTAATTTTTTTTTCTGAGTCATTTTTTTTCTATCAAAAGTTAAAAATGCCTCTCATTGACAGAGATGAAGATGATCGCGTAAACCGACTCATTAGAGACTGCGAAATCGAGGAGAATCCTAGGTTGACTAGGTCAGTTAGCCAAAATTTGGATCCAAGTGAGAAGCGCCGTGTAATGCATTCTCCTCTCACATTTGAAAGATCATATCGATCCACATCTAATTTACCTGCTAGTTCTGGTATTCCAGGACCAGTTAGTAATAGTCAAGCCAATAGTTCGATAGAATCGGTTTCCACTCCATCTTACAGTAACCTCAGTGGCATGGGAGCGGGAGCTTTTCCACTTCAACGTGATAGTTTAGGTTCTCTTAACGAAACCGTTATGCCAAATGTAGCTAGGATTTCAGAATCTAGACCAACTGGTAGACATGGGCTTAACTTAAGTGGTTCTAGAGATATTTTAGATAGTTTGGCTCAACGAACACCAGCAAACAAAAGAAAAGAAAAAACAGTCGTTTCCGAGGACTTAAAGGCTTGTATTAACCTAGCCATTGTGGATGCCTTTTCCTCATTTAAGAATTCGGTCCAAAATGAAGTGACCTGTTCTCTGAAAGATGAGGTCCAGCAACAGTTGGGAGGATTTCTCAGAGACTTGAACTTGGGACGGTCTACTCCCGCCACGAACACTCAAATTCCGAATACCTCCGCGTCTTCCTACAACGTTCCACCACGTCCAGCCACCAACGTTTCAACGTCGTTAGCCTGATCCCAGGAGAAGTGCTTTTGTTCCTTCTGGTCAGCAACGCAGAGGCAACAGGAGACTTTCGCACGAAATTAGATTTCCGCGAAGCTTTTCAGGGTACCGCCAGAAATCCACCGAATCCGTCAACTTCATACCCTTACCAACTTCCTTTTCCACCTCACTTGTTTAATTCTGGATTTAAAGTTCTAATAAAAATCAACAAATGGGGTCTTAAATTTGAAGGTCAGCCTGCAAGTATGACCGTTGAAGATTTCATCTTTCGTCTGGAAACTTTACAAAGCCAGTATGATTGTTCATGGGCTGAAATACTTCGAGACTTCCATCTCTTGCTAGCAGGAAATGCCCACAACTGGTTCTGGCAATTCCAGCGAAACAATCATCGACCTGACTGGCCTATGCTGAGAGATGCTCTGTTACGCCAGTTTAAGAACAACGGGTCAGACTATGACATAATGCGCGATGTTATGGATCGAAAACAAGGGTTTTCGGTTTTCTTGGCTATCAACAAGATAAAGTCGCAAATAAGGATTCCGATTTTGGAAGTGGAATTGGTAAGGATACTCAAGAAAAATCTGAATGACAGAGTTGTGAACTTGGTGTATCCTATGCCGATCTTTTCCTTGGATCAGCTGAGGAATGCCTGTAAGGATGTGGAAGGAGCATTTCCGAGGAGAGAGCGCGAATTTACGAAAGCTCAAAGGCCAACAGGAAAATATATAGCTAATGAGTTAGAATACAAAGATTAATACAAGCCTTCTGACGAACAACTAGCTGCTTTCCAGTTTAATGGTGCGCGTCCAAAAATCCCTCCTCGGAAATATGCTGATACTCCTAGTTTGGTGTACTGGAACTGCAAAAAACAGGGCCATACATACTTTGAATGCGAATCTGAGGTTCTTAACTTGTTTTGTTACAAGTGTGGGCTAGAGGGAGTGAAGACGCCCCATTGTAAATGTTGTAACCTGGGAAACCGATCTTTGAACGTGAACAATCTGGAGGATTCGCGTTCGAACCAAACCCAGGACCCCCAGTAATTCCTAAATTACAAATCCCCACCAAATTTACAGAAATTGAAAGTCCTCAAACCATAGAAAGTGAAAAAAAAATAACAATTTTAAAAAGAGATTTGAACCTAGATTCAAAAACAAAAACCAATGCAAGTCGTAATTGGAATAAAACCTCTACATGTTAGAATAGAGGAGTATAATCGTGCTAGAGATAGGATATTTAATAATAAAATACATTTACCTTCTAAGAAAATTGTTAAAGTTAGAGCTAGATATATAGGAAAGTTATTAAAAATCGAGTTGCTTCTACTGTAATAGACTTGCCATCAGACCCCAGACCGTCCGCTCCAATAAAGATAGGAGATACAAAAGTCCTAGGATTGCTTGACAGTGGAGCAAGTGTCAGCATCCTTGGAAAGAATTGCTTAAACCTAATTCAGGAACTCAAACTTCCACGTATGGCGTTTCAGCCTGGAGTTAAAACGGCAGATGGAAAAAGTCAGTCTATTATAGAGAAAGTGGAAGCAAACGTTCAGTACAAAAGCTGGACCGAGGTACTAAAGTTTTACCTCGTACCAAACCTAGAACAGGAAATCTACCCGGGTGTAGATTTTTGGAAGATATTCCAATTTGCTCCCAACTTAATAAGTTCAATCTCGTTAACTGATGAAGTGGATCTCTCGAACGCTCATCAGCTGAACTCTGATCAACAGGCCAGACTGGATGCAGTCAAGCAGAGATTCCTTTGTTTTGACCGAGATAGTCTTGGAAAGACGGCGCTCATGGAGCACGGTATTGATACCGGAGTTGCGCTCCCTGTGAAACAGGGTCACTACCCTGTTTCGCCGGCGGCAAAAGCTATTTTGTATGAAGAGTTAGATCGGATGTTGAGCCTCGGCGTTATCGAGGAGAGTGAAAGTCCGTGGTGTTCGCCAGTCGTTCTCTTGCGAAAACCAGGCAGAAATCGACTTTCTCTGAATTCTCGCAAGGTGAACGCACTGACGAAGAAAAATGCGATTCCTCTCCCCTATATCGACGGGCTCCTCAGCCGACTACCGGATACGTACTACATTAGTAGTGTTGATCTAAAAGAAGCATTTTAGGAAATACCGCTGGAGAAACAGAGTAGGGAAAAGACGGCCTTTGCGGTACCGGGAAGACCCTTGTACCAATTTACTGTCAGGCCATTTGGATTGTGCAATACAACCCAAAGGTTATGCCAGTTGATGGACAAGGTGATTCCTGCACGACTTAGGGATCGAGTCTTCGTATATCTAGACAACCTGCTTATTATGGCGCCGGATTTCGAGACGCATATCACTCTGGTAAACGAAGTAGCTGACTGCTTACGCAGAGCTTATCTCACCATCAACATGGACAAATCCAAGTTTTGCTTCAAAGAGCTGAAGTATTTGGGGTTCATAGTTGGTGGTGGGAAGCTGAAAACCGATCCTCCTAAGGTGGATGCGATTGTGGATTGTCCAGTTCCCGAAACCCCAAGGCAGGTTCGGAGGCTACTTGGTTTAGCAGGGTATCGGAAGTTCATAAAGGATTTTCAAGTTTGACTGCACCCCTGACTGACCTGTTGAAAAAGAGGAACGAAAAATTCAAGCTAACTGATGAGGCACTACGAGCGTTCGGGGATCTGAAGAAGTCGTTAACAACGGCACCGGTTCTTTCGCATCTTGATTTCAGAAAAAGATTTTTCATCCAGTGCAATGCCTCAGATGCGGGAATCGGAGCCATACTTTTTTAGAAGAATGCGGAAGATGAAGAGGTACCTATTGCTTACTTTTCACAAAAATTTAATGAAAGCCAGAGAAACTACAGTGTGACCGAGAAGGAGTGTATGGCTGCGATGGTGGCTGTTTAAAAGTTCAGGCCGTATGTTGAAGGCATGGACTTCACAGTTATCACAGATCACTCAAGTCTCCGCTGGCTAATGAGCATGAAAGATCTGAGTGATAAATAAGCCAGATGAAGTTAGCTGTTGCAGTCGTATATCTTCGACATACAACAACGAAAGGGCAGTCTGAATGTCGTTCCGGATACTCTTTCTCGGGTACATGTAGATTCTCTGGACATAGAAGAAGTAGCACCTCTTATAGATTTGGACTCTACCGAATTTCAATCCGAAGAGTACCTTAGCCTGATTGAAACAATCAAAGATCACTCCGATGAGCTCCCTGATCTTAAAGTTGAGGATGAGCTCCCTGATCTTAAAGTTGAGGACGGATTTGTGTATAAACGTGCATTTAGGAATGAAGATGAAGAAGCAATGCTAGAACACAATTGGCTTCTTTGGGTTCCGTCAGGACTTACCGAAGAAATAATTAGAAGAGCACACAATCCGCCTCAAGTTGCACACGGAGGTATTGCTAAAACGCTATACCGAATCCGTCAAAACTTTCACTGGCCGAATATAACTGTCCAAGTTCGTGAATATGTGCCTAATTGCCCTGTGTGTAAACAGTGCAAAGCGTCAAATCAAGTATCCCGTCCTCCTATTGTCAACTCATATTGTTCTGATCGTCCGTTTGGAAAATTGTATATTGATTTTTTGGGCCCTTATCCTAGATCAAAATCAGGGAATGCCTATGTGTTCGTTGTTTTAGACCATATGTCCAAATTCGTTCTTCTCAAAGCTTTAAAAAACGCGAACACATTAAGTGTCATAAAATTTTTGCATAATGAAGTCTTTGATATGTTTGGAGTACCACGAATAATTCATTCGAATAATGGAAAGCAGTTTCTTGCGAAGGAATTCCAAAAACTGTTGCGAAAGTATGGGATTCAACATTTCAGAACGGCAAACTATGCACCCCAATCGAATGCGTCAGAGAGGGTTAACCGCACGTTGTTGGCAGCGACTCGTTCATATCTCAAAACGGATCAACGCGATTGGAATTATTACCTCTACGACATCGCTTGTGCGTTGAGAAGCTCTGTTCATAGCTCTACTGGGGTATCACCATACTTTGCATTGTTTGGCATGAACATGATGATGCACGGCAGTAGCTATGAACTAGCACAAAAGTTGAACGCGATTGACGACAGCAAGTTGGTAATCCTTCCTCGGCAAAAACGATTGGATTGCATACGAAAGAGAATCCGAGAAAATATTTGGAAATCGAACGAAAGATAAGCAAAAACCTACAACGTTCGCACCAAAAAAGTAAAATTCCTGCCCAGCCAGGAAATCTATAGAAGAAATTTCATTTTAAGCGATTCTTCCAAAAACTTATCCGCAAAATCATGTCCCAAATACCTTAAGTGTCGGGTAATCAAAGAAATAAAAGAAGGCTTTATTTGTCATCGTTGGTCAACGTCCACAGGCCCGAAAACATTTTTTTTTTATTTTTAGTTGACCGCATTCAACACACAAAATCTTACTAAAAGCTTCAAAAAAAAAAAAAAAATAATAAAATAATTTTGGTGTTGCTTTAGCTAACATACGTTTTAGTCCAAAAAGGTAGTAACACCTTGTTCTTTATATACCTGTCACCAATAATTTATTGATAACTGAATTAACTTGTACCTGATTAGAATTAAGATAGATTATAATCGATTTACACACAGTACCTGATAGCTTAATATATGTATAAATGTTTCGCGGAACAATTTTTAAATCCTTTACATAAATCACTTTCACATTGTACCTAAGCAATAGTCACATTGCACCTAAACACTTTTGCATTGTACCTAAGCAATATTAACATATTATCTCAACAATATTCACTTTGTATATAGGTAATATTCACCTTGTACCTGATCCATCTCCACTTTGTTCCTGACTCACCACTCCGGTTATCATTTCAAATTATTTAGTTGCAATATTTGTGTTTATTTATTTATTTATTTATTTTTGCATGTATATACATTTCCTTAAAAATATTTTGACGTAAACGAACTTATTCTTTAATCTTAACATCTCCTACTTAAACTGTGATATTCAAAAGCTGTGATTCCTAATCTGTTATAATACTTATACAGGGTGGCGCACGAATCGTGCTACAAAAATAAAACGTAATAACTTTTTTTCTGTGTGAGTAATCGGCTTATTTTTTTTTTATTTTGTAGGTTACTATTTAGATTTATAAAAATGGATGCTTGGGATATGGAGAAAAGAATTTGGATAGTGCAACGGTACCGTGCTTTGCAGTCCGTCATTTCCGTCCAAAGGGAATCTAGGCGGGAGTTTGGCGGTAATCCCCCGAGTAGATGGACCATTATGAGGTTTGTAAACATATTTCCCGAATCTGGAAGCATCGCACGAAGGCAGTACCGTCGAGATGCCAATGTTCGGGCTCAGGATACAATCAGAGCAGTAGCATCTGCAATACAGGCCAATCCGACCGTTTCGACCCGAAACTTATCGGGGCAAATTGGAGTTAGTAGACGGTCATTACAACGGATACTTCATGACGATTTAAACTTGTTTCCGTACAAAGTCCAAATTACTAGCAAGTTAAACCCTCAGGATTTGCCTGTTCGCCTGGAATTTTGCCAAAAAATGATATCAATGGCCGAAGAAGATAACACATTGATCAATTGTTTGTTCATGTCTGATGAGGCCCATTTTGATTTAACGGCAATGTAAACATGCAAAATTGCCGTGTATGGAATGAGTCTAATCCAGAAATGCTCCATGAGACGGAACTGCACCCAGAACGAGTCACTGTGTGGTGCGCAGTTTCATCAAGGTGTATTGTCGGGCCGTACTTCTTTGAAGAAAACCGTGTAACCGTTACTGTCAATGGGGACCGTTATTTAAAGATGTTGAAGGAGTTCTTTTACCCAGAACTGCGCCGAAGACGTATACCATTCAACAGCGTTTGGTTTCAGCAAGATGGAGCAACTGCACATATAGCCAGACCAGTTATGGCGGAGCTAAACAAAAAATTCGCAAACAAATTAATTTCTAGGAACTCCACTCTTCGCTGGCCCCCAAGGTCACCTGACCTGACTGCACCAGACTTCTTTTTATGAGGTTATGTCAAGCAAGAGGTGTATAAAACGAAGCCCAGGAATTTAACTGAATTAAAGCAGTCCATAACGACAATAATTGAGGCGATCCCAACTTCAACTCTTCAGGCCTCAATGAATAATTTTTTGATCAGGTGCCTCATATGCGTGGGAGAGCGTGGAGGTCATTTGCGGTCTATAATCTTTAAAAACAACTAACTATTTAAAATGAAATTTAATTTTCTAACCAATAAAAAAAAAATAAATGAAATACATCGATTAAAAAAAAGTTATTTGAATTTCTTATTGTAGCACAATTGGTGCGCCACCCTGTAGAATAATTTAACCTGCTATGCCCTTCACTTCTATCTATTAGATTAAATTATTATTATAATTGTTTTTGTTTTGTGTATTTATTCACATCTATTTATTTATTGTTTATTTATTAATACACGACTCATCCCAAAACTAAAGCTGGATCATGTGTTGTACCGTATCAGCTGGTCGTTCGTGAGTCAATGACCTTTATAATTATCCCATACGGTTTTGGTTCCAACGATGAAAAAATTAGCCAATCAAAAAAATTATAAATCAAATAATTCAGATTTTGAAAATAAAATCAGCATAATAATGAGGGCGGATGTATGAACGTCTATAGAAAAACAATCATTAATAAATTAAAAAAAAGTTGAACGGACGGCAGAAGGCCGAGTGTTTACCAATAAGAGAATGGACATTCCACAGTCGATCTTTTTTTTTTTTTTTTTCAAATTCATTTTTATTTTCAATTTTCTTAAAACTATCTTAAAGCTAGACAAAAATTCATAAAAACTAGCCTACTTATCAATATCTTAATACTAACTTACTGGCCCCAATCGGACGCTCTAAGTTAAACTAAATAACTTAATGCTAATGCCTTTCGGCCTAAGAACTATCTTAATACTAAATCCAGGTCGGTTTTATTTTTTACCGAGAAGAATTTACAAAAAACTCGGTATCTCTGCCTTTATTTTTTGGTTTTATATAAAACTTACAAACTACATAAAACTAAATTATAGCTAATTAAAACTAATTAAAACTACTTAAAGCTACTTAAAACTATTTACAACTAATTATAAACTATTTACAACCCACTTATAAGCTACTTACAAACTAGAACAGCCACAGCACGCATTTCACGGTTTTATAATTTTTTTGTATTTTTGTGGATTTTATAATTTTTTTTTTTTTTTTTTTTTTTTTGTGCCACCCTGACTGTCCCTACTTAAAACTAACTACCTAAACCTATGCAAGTCGGCCATACAAAAGAAAATAGCAAGGTCAACTATTAAATGTCTGAAGGAACTTCATCTTCGTTTTTCAACCACCAGAACTGGTTCTCCTGCTTTACCCTATCTCTTCGGTCCCGTTCGGACACAGTCCTACTGAACCGAAGGTGCTCAGCTCCGTCTTGTGCGAGGACGTCCCGACTGTACAGGAGCCGCCGATCTACAGTTCTCCGGCAGACGTGGTAGATTAGCGGAATCGCCGCTCTATCCTGGATCAACCCTCGACTGTCTAGGTTGAGGAATGCATCGGGCGGAATAAAGCCGCTTAGACGCACACTCTCGTAGTATTCGTTGTTGGGGTAGTAAGCCCCGAAAATTAAGCTGTTAGACGAGGACATCGCTCTTGCAATGTGACCTCGAATAAGCTTCAGCAAGAAATTATCTATTCTGTTTATGTTGGCGCCGTTGTATAGAGCCAGGTTGGAATAGTAGTGTTTGTACTCCGACTCTGGTGTTCTGTGCAATCCAAGGCAGCGTCGAAGACACTGCCTCTCAAACACCCGAATCTTTTCCATTTGAGATGGGGCAACGTTGAACCAAACCGGGCATCCATAGGCAATCATCGGCCGGATAAGGGCCATGTAGCAAATCACCTTCACCCTGCTGTCAAGCCGGCTGCTATAAAACAACCGTTTCGTCAGGGCAAAAGCTCCTAGGTAGAAGTGATAGAGCAAGGTTCTGTTTTCCAGGTCGTGATTGGGGCGAATGTACTTATTCATCTTGTACACTTGCTGGAAAGCAGCCCCCACAGCCTCCACTTTCTCCTACGGATCTTCGACAATAAAGAGGTCATCGTCCAAGACAGCGTCCTCTGGATTAATTCCTGCTGTCAGAAGTACGTCTCTGTTGTCTGTTGTTCTCTGAAGCTTAAGACACGGAAGGTCGTTCTGATCATTCCTTCTAAATATCTTGTTAATTTCGGGAAACATGCTTGGGTCGCTAGAATTAACGGCCCGAATTTTGTTAACCCAATACAAATCAATTGACAACCGATAGTTCTCTTTAATTAGTTGGTTGATGTTCTTGATCGACGACTTCAGTGTCCTAATCTCCAGATCGTGAGGGTCATTTAAACGTCGGTACAAGAGTTTGAGTCTTGTCAGCAGTCCACTTTTTTGTCTGTGTAGTACGTCAGTGGTCGCGTTCCGATACATGTCGGTTGCGTCCCGTTGTTTGTATTTCGGTATTGTTCTGTTCATTGTTCGTTTGATTGTCTCATCCATTTGTTCTAGGTATTGGTCTATTTCGTTATTTGTCAAATACCTGTCATTTGGTGGGGATATGTTATTCGAACTGATTTCGCTCGATAAGGCGTTGGTAAAGCGTGGCCAGCCTGTAATTGTAAGTATGCACAGGTACATACTCATCCAACTCCACGAGCTCGTTGGGAAGCTGTATTACGGCGGTGAGTCCGCAGTGATCACTGTCGTACTCGATCGTTCGTAAGCAGTTTCTTGGTCTTTGACCCACAGTGTCAGTAATTGTCAATCTTGCGTCTATTAGCAATAGATCCAGATAGGCACCGCTTCTTGGAAACGATGGCCGATCCGTAGCCATCAGGTCGACACCATATTCAGTGTTGTATTGACTCATCCATTTGAATAGATGGATACCTCTTTGATTTTGAATTTGATTTCCCCAATCTTGGTGTTTGGCATTCAAATCACCGGCCATGAGAAAGTAATTTTCTTCCAAGCTCAAGTGTAGACATTCGAAAAGTTTTTCTAGCTCTGTCATAAAATCAGTTGGCTGAGGTGATGCCGGTGCATAAGCCGCGATCACATACATTCGCTTCCCCTGTTGGAGAGAAATGCATATGATGCACGCCTCCAACAGCCGAAATCTGCGCAGGTCACTATTATATATAACATTATGATTTATGCCTTTTCGTAAGAAGATTGCGACGCCCCCCCCTTGAGTGGAGTTAGGTCGATCTCTTCTAACGATATTGTAATTGTTGTTAGTCAATTTATGTTTCTGGTTCAGCTTAGTTTCGCTGGCCATAAACACATCTGGACTTTGGTCTTTCAACAATTGGAAAAGATTAGCTCTACGTTCGGTCCTAATCAGTGAATTTACATTCACAGCAAGGATCCTAAGAGGCCTCTCCGACAGCGCGCCTTTAACCTCTAATTTGCGTTAAGCTAGGCAAAACAGAGTAGAGATAGTCTACCCTAGTCGCCTGCTCCTTTATCTGATTGTGAAGCCCTGTCAGCTGGCCTTGAATTGCCAGCAACATGCTTCTAATTTCGGCCTGAGCGTCTGGAGCTTTTGGCACGAGGGCCGGTTGAGCTACCTTAGCTGCAGGCTGTACCGTTTTTCCCTTTCCTGCCGCCATTTGGGCGTAGGAAATTTGGGGATTGACGGGCGTTGTTGTAGGAGCACGCGTTGATGGGCGTATCTCTACCGCTGTTTGCTTAGCCGCTTTGTTAATTCGAATTTGCTGAAAAGCTGAGCAACCCCGATAATTAGCAGGGTGCCCCTCCTTTCCGCAAAGTGCACATTTAAGCTGGGTCATGTCTTCGACCCGTTCCTCGCCGAGTTTACACTCTCCCTTTTTGTGGTCCTCACCACACTTAACGCAGCGTGACTGCATTTCGCAGTTTGCTGCAGCGTGGCCAAACCTTTGGCAGCGCATGCATTGAAGCATGTTCCCGCGTCTCTTTAATTTATCCCAAGTAACAACCTGGTAGTTGAGGACGGAGATACTCCTCAACCTATCCAGTTTGCTGCTGGGCGATAGCTGTACCAGAAAGAACGGCAAAGACCGCTTCTCTCGTCTGGCTCTGACTGTAGCGAACGGCTTGACCCCGATAAAGTCAAGATCGTCACTCGCTTTTTGATGGAGCTCATTTAAGAGCACCTGTGGTTCCGTGCAGGAATCTATGCCCTTCAAGAGGACCGTTTGATATTTATCCACTTTGGGGGTAAAACTGAAGAACTCAGTCGTGGCTTTCTTTAATAATTCCTTAATAATTTTGTGCTGCTCCACTGTAGAGCAGTGGATAGCATGTCGATATTTACTTAATCGCTTAATAAAAAAGTTTTGGCCTATGGCCGACTTACATAGGTCAATGGTTTCCTGAAGTTCCATTTTGTAAGTATTAATAGGTGGCACCTTTTCTTTTTTATTTTGGGGCGGCTGTGGCTGCTGCTGGTGAACTCCCTGCTGCTGCTCGTTCCGCTGCTGTTGACTAAGCTCCTGTGGTTTTTGTTGTTGCTGCTGCTTTTGTTTTTGTGTGCGTCGCACTTTCAGTTGCTGCTGTGGTTGCTCGGTTGGCAGCTGTTGTTGTTGCTGCTCCTGTTGGCTCTGCTGTAGCAGTTGCTGTTGCTGTTGTTGCTGCTGGGCTTGCCTTTGCTCTGGCTGCGCCATCCCTTGTTGTGGCGCTGTTTTTTGTGGCGCTGCTTTAAGTGGCGCCTCTAGCGCTTTTTTATTCTCGCGCTCCTGCCTCTCACGTTCTCTTCGGGCTTCTTGTTTCGATTTCAGGGCTTCAATCAGAGGGGTAACTATGGAGTTCAGCCTTTCCATCTCCCCCCGAATGGCATCGATCTCGATCTGTGAAAGTGTTCACACGTTTTCGGCTTTCACAGTGTTTACAAATAAAATCGTAGTGACTAGTAGAAGTTAACACCATAGCGAAGCTAATTTCAATAGTGCAAATAGCACAGTGGTAGAGGTGGCGGATCGCAGTGCGAAGGGTCACGAGTTCGAGCCCCAGCCGGGCATTAAAAATTTGGAAGCTTTTTTTCATAACCGGGAAGTCGAAAATTTTATTGACTGGGAGAACCAACATATGGAAAAGGTTAAGAGTGCGGGTGCACCGAAAGGTGGCCCAGCAATAATTGTAAAAGCTGCAACGGCACCAGCAGCGGGGACATCGAAAGGTGTCTCAGCAACGGCACCAGCAGCTACGAAAGCATCAGCAACGGCAACATCAGCCGATACCCATGTTAAGAGGAGAATAAAAAAATACGAAGTGATTCAAACTTAGTGAAGCGGCGTTCTACCTCCACGTCAGATAAGCTGCCAGCTGGGGTGAGAAGGATGGCACGTATAGCCAAAACTTTAGCAGCAGCGAACATACATCGACAGTTGAACACTTCGCCGTCCGATGATGAGCAAATAGAATATATGTCCGAAGGGGGCGAGGGACTGTATACTACTGGTGAAAGTAAAACGTTCATCAATACCTCCACATCAGAGGCGTCCTCAGAAAATGAAGGTGAGGCGCAAAAACAAAATAAGAACGTTGAAACGCCAAAAGCTGATGAGGAGCAGTTAATTAGCGAGCAAATTGGTGCTTAGAAGGGGAGATGGAGCGCCTCAACGCTAAACATGCGAAACTGGTTCTAGCTCTAAGAACAAAACAAGAGGCTCGCCGAGAAAAAGAAAAGCAGGAGCGTGACCTAAAAAAGATAAAAGTGGGTCGAACGCAACCATTGCTGCCACAAAAAGAGCAGCGACAACCACAGCAGCAAAGGCAAGAACAGCAGCAGCAACAACAACGGCTGATATTAGAACAGCCACAGCAGCAACCGAAGGAACAACAAACAAATCAATATCAACAACAGCAGCAGACAAATCATCAGGAGCAGATTCAACAGCAACGGATCCAGCAGCAACATAAAGTACAGCAGCAGCAGCCACAGCCACCCCAAAATAAAAAAGAAAAGGTGCCACCCATCAACACCTATAAGATGGAGCTTCACAGTCGATCTCGTACTGTGGAAGTGTGTAGACGTTTTCGGTTTCCCAGTTTATTCAAATTAATTATCTCGGAGTGACCTAGTCAAGTTTAATTTAATTCAAACGATCCTCAATTGTGTTGATAGCACAGAGGAAGAGGTGGCCGACCGACAACCAGAGGATCAATTTTCAATTTCAATTTCAATCACAGCCGCCCCAAAATAAAAAATAAAAGGTGCCACCTATAAATACATACAAAATGGAACTTCAGGAAACCATTGACCTATGTAAGTCGGCCATAGGCCAAAACTTTTTTATAAAACGATTAAGTAAAGATAGACACGCTATCCACTGCTCCACAGTGGCACAGCATAAAATAATAAAAGAATTATTAAAGAAATCCACGACTGAGTTCTTCAGTTATACCCCCAAAGTGGATAAATTCCAGACGGTCCTCTTGAAGGGCATAGATTCCTGCACGGAACCACAGGTGCTCTTAAATAAGCTCCGTCAAAAAGCGAGCGACGATCTCGACTTTATCGGGGTCAAGCCGTTCGCTACAGTCAGAGCCAGACGGGAGAATCGGTCTTTGCCGTTCTTCCTGGTTCAACTATCACCCAGCAGCAAACTGGATAGTTTGAGGAGAATCTCCGTCCTCAACTACCAGGTTGTAACTTGGGACAAATTAAAGAGACGCAGTGACATGCTTCAACGCATGCGCTGCCAAAGGTTTGGCCACGCTGCAGCAAACTGCGAAATGCAGTCACGCTGCGTTAAGTGTGGTGAGGACCACATTAAGGGAGAGTGCAAGCTTGGAGAGGAAAGGGTCGAAGACATGACCCAGCTTAAATGTGCACTTTGCGGAAAGGAGGGGCACCCTGCTAATTATCGGGGCTGCTCAGCTTTTCAGAAAATTTGTAACAATAAAGCGGCTAAGCAGACAGCGGTAGAGATACGCCCATCAACGCGTGCTCCTACAGCAACGCCCGTTAATCCCCAAATTTCCTACGCCCAAATGGCGGCAGGAAGGGGAAAAACGGTACAGTCTGCAGCTAAGGCAGCCCAACTGGCCCTAGTGCCAAAAGCGTCGGACGCCTAAGAAGCATGGCCGAAATAAGAAGCATGTTCCTGGCCATTCAAGGCCAGTTAACAGGACATCAGACCCAGGTAAAGGAGCAGGCGACTAGGGTAGACTATCTCTACTCTGTTTTGCCTAGACTAATGCAAATTACAGGTTAAAGGCGCGCTGTCGGAGAGGCCTCTTAGGATCCTTGCTGTGAATGTAAATTCACTGATTAGGACCGAACGTAGAGCTAATCTTTTCCAATTGTTGAAAGACCAAAGTCCAGATGTGTTTATGGCCAGCGAAACTAAGCTGAACCAGAAACATAAGTTGACTAACAACAATTACAATATCGTTAGAAGAGATCGACCCAACTCCACTCAAGGGGGGGGCGTCGCAATCTTCATACGAAAAGGCATTAATCATAAAGTTATATATAATAGTGATCTGCGCAGATATCGGATGTTAGAGGCGTGCATCATATGCATTCCTCTCCAACAGGGGAAGCGAATGTATGTGATCGCGGCTTATGCACCGGCATCACCTCAGCCAACTGATTTTACGACAGAGCTTGAAAAACTTTTCGAATGTCTACACTTGAGCTTGGAAGAAAATTACTTTCTCATGGCCGGTGATTTGAATGCCAAACACCAAGATTGGGGAAATCAAATTCAAAATCAAAGAGGTATCCATCTATTCAATTGGATGAGTCAATACAACACTGAATATGGTGTCGACCTGCTGGCTACGGATCGGCCATCGTTTCTGTTGTGTATGCAGCCAAGCAGTGAGGCGTTTATACAGTCTATATAGTCCAGTTGGTTGTTGGTCGTCAACGATAACACATCGTCTGGTACAATACTTATTAGACATAACTCTGTTATCCATATACATTCATTTGTACTCTTTCATCAATAAATATAATGAGTATTAACGTAAGCTTGCGCATATGTAATATTGGCGACGAGGCACACTTAAATTAATGTGCGCTAGACTTCATGTGCCCAGCTAGTTGTATGAAAGAGAAAACCGTAATAAATAAAAGCATAGCAACAGCAACATCAGCCACTGTACATGTGCATACAGTACGCGTTCCGTTACATTGAACTGGATAACTTAGAACAGTTGTTCAAGTGAACTCGCCGTTGATAAAGTTTTGTTCTAGAACACATGGAAGGCGAAGCCAAATTCGTCGAGAAAAAACCAAGTACAAGTAAATCAATTGCGGAGACAGAAACAGGGTTGGCTCATCAGATTCCACGAGCGATCATGGCTGGAGTTGGTAGCCTGGAACAATTCGACTTGAGTCAACCAAGCAAATGGACAACATATATAGAGCGTTTCAAATTATTCCTGCTAGCCAATGATGTCAAAGAAAACGAACGTCAAAAAGCAGCTTTCCTCATACTGGCTGGCGCTCCACTTTACGATCTGTTGACATCATTGGCATCCCCAAAACAGGTAAGCGAATTAAACCTTGAAGAAATTTGCAAGTTATTAACCGACCATTTGTGTCCACGGCCCTCTAAAATCGCTGCGTTTTACCACTTCTATAAACGGGATCAACATCCGGATGAATCTGTCAGCAACTACATGGCAGCGCTACGAACACTAGCAGTTGACTGTAAATTTGATACAGCACTGAATCGAATGTTACGTGACAGATTTGTGTGTGGCATGAAGGATGAAAGTTTACTGAAAAGTTTCCTGGCGGAGAGTGAACTGACCGTAAATCATGTCATGGAGCGTGCCGCGGCAAGTGAAGCTGCTGCGATTAGTGCTATGGCTATGAGACACTCGACCAAGGCTCACCAAGAAGAACCTCATAATAGTGAACCTGTGCATAAAGTCAGATCGAGTTCCTATTCACAACGTAACCTCAGCAGCAATCACGGACCATGTGCTGGGTGTGGAGGCCAGCATTGTCGAAAACAGTGTCCACATCGTGAAACTGTGTGTCATTCTTGTGGTCTGAGAGGTCATCTACAGCGTGTCTGCCGTAGTACGCGAGCCACAAAGTTATCAACACCAAGCTCAACATCTGCACGTCAAGAGGCGTCACAACAGCGATCATCTCGTGGTGAATCTTCAATCAACCAGGTCGTACCTTTGGTTAACCAAAAGAAATCGATCTCCGTTGTCATCAATAGCCGTACTTGCACGTTTGAAGTAGATTCTGGGTCACCTGTCACCATCATGAAAGAAGACACGTTCAACAATATCTGGACTGAAGGAATTCCAGATCTATCCAAATGCGATTTGGATCTTAATGACTTTCAACGCAATCCGATTCCAGTGAAGGGAGTTATGGATGTGTCAATTCATTACAACCATTGTAAAATTGACAATCTGCCTCTAATCGTCGTCTCTGGCAGTGGCTCAAATTTGGTTGGATGCAACTGGTTTGATGCACTAGGCATACGCATCGAAGGCGTTTACGCCATAAATCATCAGGGAATCAGCATCAAGTCAATAATCAACAATTTTGAACACTTATTCGCACCTGAACTAGGCCGTTATTCAGGACCACCAGTATCATTAAACATCGATTTAGCTATGCCACCTGTGAGGCTACCACCACGTAGCATACCTTTTGCCATCAAAGGTCTTCATGAAGTAGAAATTAATCGGCTATGTAGTCAAGGCATTCTAGAGCCCGTAGAATACTCGGAATGGGCTACTCCCACAGTGCCTGTTGTTAAGAAGGATGGGTCTTTCCGGATATGCGGAGACTACAAATCAACATTTAATCGGGCAATTAAACCACACTGTCACCAAATTCCTGCAGTTAACACACTTCTGGCGTCCATTGAAGGTGGATCAATTTTTGCCAAGATTGATTTGGCTCAAGCATACCAGCAATTGGTGGTTGATATACGCTCAGCATTACTGCAAACGATATCCACGCACAAGGGTGCGTTCAAGGTGACTAGACTCCAATTCGGTATATCATCAGCTCCTGGCATATTTCAAAGCTGCATTGAAAATATACTACAAAACATTCAAGGAGTCTTACCATATTTTGACGACATTATTGTGATGGGTAAGTCGGAAGAGGAGCTGGCGGTAAGATTAAATGAAGTGCTATCACGTTTTGACAAGGCTGGGCTCCGATTAAAAAAGGAGAAGTGTCAATTTGGCGTTCCATCAGTTGAGTTTTTGGGATTCAAAATAGACGCTCTGGGTATTCGGCCATCAACTGATAAAGTAAATGCCATCCACAACGCACCAGCACCGAAGGACAAAAAACAATTACAGGCATTTTTGGGCCTGTTAAACTTTTATCACGCATTTTTACCACACAAAGCAACTGTAGCAGAACCGTTACATCGTCTTTTAGATAAAAATGCACGCTGGATATGGAAGCAACGCCACGAAGAGGCTTTTCAAAAACTAAAGAGGATCGTTGCATCAGATGATGTGTTAATTCATTATGATGAGAAGCTGCCATTAGTTCTAACATGTGACGCATCACCCTATGGTCTTGGAGCTGTCCTCAGTCATAAGTTAGCAGATGGATCCGAAAAACCCATTGTGTTTTACTCAAGAACTCTTTCCAAGGCCGAACGGAGCTACGCGCAAATTGACAGAGAAGCAGTGGCTCTTGTTTCAGGAGTAAACAAATTTCACAACTATCTATATGGTCGCCCATTTACACTCGTCATAGATCATCGCCCACTATTAGGGATCTTGACTACAACTAAATCAGTGCCCAACGTTATATCATTCCAAATGCTTTGCCGATCAATATTCCTCAATGCTTATAACTTCAATCTGGTGCATCGTGCTGGAACAAAGATAAGTAACGCAGATTTCTTGAGTCGCTGTCCAATATCGATCAAAATAGAGCCATCGACTGAAGACGTCCTCATGATTGAATTAACAGCAGCACCAGTCGTAAGTGCTCAGCTATTAGCTTCTCAAACCTCGAAGGATCCGCAACTTTCCAAAATTTTAAAATGGGTGCTACGTGGATGGCCTAGTACCAAAATCGAACGTTCAAGTGAGTTGTATCCATGATATTCCCGAAGAGATGAACTGTCTGCGAATAGGGGAGTAATAGTTTGGGGTAATCGGGCTGTCATTCCGCCTCCGGCTAGAGAGACCATCTTAAACGCACTACACGCTCCACACCCTGGAAGAGTCAAAATGAAAGCGTTGGCACGCAGCTATGTTTGGTGGCCTAACATCGATGCCGAAATCGAACTCATCGTGAGGAGATGTTCACCATGTCAGCAGAACCGGAATGAGCAACCACATACTGCAGTACATCACTGGGAATCAGCTAAACGCCCATGGTTCCGCTTACACGTTGACTTCGCCGGGCCATTCCAAGGTAAAACGTTTTTTTTGGTTGTCGACTCTTACTCAAAGTGGCTCGAGGTTGCCGTGGTTAGTTCAACATCATCAGCTGCGGCCATTAAGTTCCTTCGGCAGCTCTTCGCTACCCATGGGCTTCCTGATGAGGTGGTATCTGATAACGAAGCAGCATTTACGTCGGATGAATTCAAGGTCTTCATAGAAAACAACTTAATCCGACAAATTCGATCTGCTCCCTTTCACCCGGCTACAAATGGGCAAGCGGAACGTATGGTTCAAAGCACCAAGAACTATTTGAAGAAGGTGGGCCACAATACAAACATCGATCTGAGCCTAGCTAGATTTTTGTTCAATCAGCATATTACCCCACATGCAGCGACGAATCGTTCGCCCGCAGAGCTGTTACTCAACCGTGAGCTCAGGACTTATTTTGATAAAATACAACCACAAGAAATAACTTTTGGTAAGGTCTTTGAGCCCATTAACTCTAATTGTTTTATTGCAGGCAGTCCAGTTTGGGTTAGAAATTATGCCACTGGGCCAAAATGGATCGAAGGCTCGGTGTCTCATCAAACTGGCCCCATTTCCTACAGTATACGTCTTCACGACTCTCGTATAGCTAAACGTCATAAAGATCAGCTACGAAGTCGTGTGCCGCTATCACAGCCCAGCGTGTCTGCTGGCGACGTCCTAGATGATAGTGAGGCCCTGCCAGTTGACGATTCAGAAGCTAACATACTGCCTTCGTCTGAAGAATCAGAACAAGTTACTTCACCAACTCCTGCAACCGTTCGATCATCACCGGAACTGACATCTATAACATCCCGCAGATCTGGTCGCAATCGACAGCCCCCACAATTTTATAACCCATCTGGATGTTAAGGAGTGTTGTGTATGCAGCCAAGCAGTGAGGCGTTTATACAGTCTATATAGTCCAGTTGGTTCTTGGTCGTCAACGATAACACATCGTCTGGTACAACACTTATAAGACATTACTCTGTTATCCATATACATTCATTTGTACTCTTTCATTAATAAATATAATGAGTATTAACGTAAGCTTGCGCATATGTAATAGTTTCCAAGAAGCGGTGCCTACCTGGATCTATTGCTAATAGACGCAAGACTGACAATTACTGACACTGTGGGTCAAAGACCAAGAAACTGTTTACGAACGATCAAGTACGACAGTGATCACTGCGGACTCGCCGCCGTAATACAGCTTCCGATCGAGCTCGTTGAGTTGGATGAATATGTACCTGTGCATACTTACAATTACAGTAAGGTGCGCTGGCCACGCTTTACCAACGCCTTATCGAGCGAAATCAGTTCGAATAACATATCCCCACCAAATGACAGGAATTTGACAAATAACGAAATAGACAAATACCTAGAACAAATGGACGAGACAATAAAACGAATAATGAACAGAACAATACCGAAATACAAACAACGGGACGCAACCGACATGTATCGGAACGCGACCATTGACGCACTACACAGACAAAAAAGTGGACTGCTGACAAGACTAAAACTCTTGTACCGACGGTTTACTGACCCTCACCATCTGGAGATTACGACACTGAAGTCGTCGATCAAGAACATCAACCAACTAATTAAAGAGAATTATCGGTTGTCAATTAATTTGTATTGGGATAACAAAATTCGGGCCGTTAGTTCTAGCGACCCAAGCTGTTTCCCCAAATTAACAAGATATTTAGAAGGAATGATCAGAACGACCTTCCTTGTCTTAAGCTTCAGAGAACAGCAGACAACAGAGACGTACTTCTGACAGCAGGAATTAATCCAGAGGACGCCGTCTTGGACGATGACCTCTTTATTGTCGAAGATCCGCAGGAGAAAGTGGAGGCTGTGGGCGCTGCTTTTCAGCAAGTGTACAAGGTGAATGCTTGCATTCGCCCGAATCACGACCTGGAAAACAGAGCCTTGCTCCATCACTTCTACCTTCGGAATGACATCACGCAATGACGATCAGAGAACCTTGGTTTCACCGGGTTCAATGAAGATCAGTTGGCAAACGCCATAGTCGCCGAGCGAAATGGGCCCAGTTCCCTGTTAATTACGAAGGTGGAGCTCCAGCTCATCTTCGATTCATTAAAGAAGAAGAAGTCAGCAGGAGTCGATGGCATATCCAACGTTGTAGTTCGACATTTACCTCAAGAAGCAGTAGACATTTATACCACTCTGTTTAACAATGCTCTGAATAATGCATATTATCCAGTGCGTTGGAAGACAGCTGTGGTGCATCCTCTCCCGAAAAAGGGAAAGGACAACTCCAATCCGGCGAATCTTCGGTCGATAAGTCTTCTTCCGAGCATAAGCAAGGTATTCGAAAAAGTTATCAATAGAGCTCTGTCTAAGTGGGCAGAGGACAATAATACCATACCGGACAATCAGTTCGGTTTTAAGGCAGGACATGACACTATTCATGCCGCATCGAAACTCGTTTCTGATGTCCAATGGAACAAATCTAAGAAGCAGTGTACGGGTGCCTGTCTGGTTGATTTGGAGAAGGCCTTCCACACCGTATGGTTAGAGGGTCTGTATCTAAAGCTGACCAGACTTGGCATTAGTAAACCACTATTATATATGCTTTATGATATGCTAAATGGCAGAAAGTTTGTTGTCAAGAGTGGCAATGTAACTTCTGCCACAACCTTTAGTATTAAAAATGGTCTTCAGCAGGGAGCGGTCAACTCGCCGATTCTATTTAGCATTTACACCAGCGATCTGATAAGTAGTCTAACTCAGGCAATTGCGTATGCCGACGATCTAATTGCGTACAGAACAGATCCAAGAGTCAAGGTCATCAGGATTCTTTTGCAGCGTGACTTCGAGAAGATTCAGCGATATTGCGATGACTGGAAGTTGAATATCAACTTCCAGAAATCAGAAACTATCTTGTTTAGGACTCCGTTGCTTAGAGCCACATGGGATACGAGAAAGAACTGGTGCAAGCTGGTGATAGTAGGGCCAAATGGACATCCACTGGCGAGTGAAAGTGTAGTAAAGTACCTTGGCATCTGGATGGATCAGTATTTGCATTTCGACAGACGTATAAATGCTGCTCTGGCCAGGGGTAGAGGAGCTTTTGCCCTGACGAAACGGTTGTTTTATAGCAGCCGGCTTGACAGCAGGGTGAAGGTGATTTGCTACATGGCCCTTATCCGGCCGATGATTGCCTATGGATGCCCGGTTTGGTTCAACGTTGCCCCATCTCAAATGGAAAAGATTCGGTTGTTTGAGAGGCAGTGTCTTCGACGCTGCCTTGGATTGCACAGAACACCAGAGTCGGAGTACAAACATTACTATTCCAACCTGGTTCTATACAACGGGGCCAACATAAACAGGATAGATAATTTCATGCTGAAGTTTATTCGAGGTCACATTGCAAGAGCGATGTCCTCGTCTAACAGCTTAATTTTCGGGGCTTATTACCCCAACAACGAATACTACGAGAGTGTGCGTCTTAGCGGCTTTATTCCGCCCGATGCATTCCTCCACCTAGACAGTCGAGGGTTGATCCAGGATAGAGCGGCGATTCCGCTAATCTACCACGTCTGCCGGAGAACTGTAGATCGGCGGCTCCTGTACAGTCGGGACGTCCTCGCACAAGACGGAGCTGAGCACCTTCGGTTCAGTAGGACTGTGTCCGAACGGGACCGAAGAGATAGGGTAAAGCAGGAGAACCAGTTCTGGTGGTTGAAAAACGAAGATGAAGTTCCTTCAGATATTAAATAGTTGACCTCGCTATTTTCTTTTGTATGGCCGACTTGCATAGGTTTAGGTAGTTAGTTTTAAGTAGGGACCGTCAGGGTGGCACAAAAAGAAAAAAAAATCAGAAAAACACAAAAAAAAATTATAAAATCCACAAAAATACAAAAAAATTATAAAACCGTGAAATGCTTGCTGTGGCTGTTCTAGATGTAAGTAGTCTGTAAGTAGCTTATAAGTAGGTTGTAACTAGTTTATAATTAGTTGTAAATAGTTTTAAGTAGCTTTAAGTAGTTTTAATTAGTTCTAAGTAGCTTTAATTTAGTTTTATGTAGTTTGTAAGTTTTATATAAAACCAAAAAAAATAAAGACAGAGATACCGAGTTTTTTGTAAATTCTTCTCGGTAAAAAATAAAACCGACCTGGATTTAGTATTAAGACAGTTCTTAGGCCAAAAGGCATTATCATTAAGTTATTATAGAGTAACTTAGAGCGTCCGATTGGGGCCAGTAAGTTAGTATTAAGATATTGATAAGTAGGCTAGTTTTTATGAATTTTTGTCTAGCTTTAAGATCGTTTTAAGAAAATTGAAAATAAAAATGAATTAAAAAAAAAAAAAAAAAAATAAGATGGAGCTTCAGGAAACCATAGACTTATGTAAGTCGGCCATAGGCCAAAATTTTATAATTAAAAGACTAAGTAAGCATAGGCATGCTATCCACTGCTTCACAGTGGAGCAGCATAAAATAATTAAGGAATTGTTAAAGAAATCCACGACTGAGTTCTTCAGTTTTACCCCAAAAGTGGATAAATACCAAACGGTCCTCTTGAAGGGCATAGATTCCTGCACGGAATCACAGGTGCTCTTAAATGAGCTCCGTCAAAAAGCGAGCGACGATCTCGACTTTATCGGGGTCAAACTGTTCGCTACAGTCAGAGCCAGACGGGAGAAGTGGTCTTTACCGTTCTTCCTGGTTCAACTATCGCCCAGTAGCAAACTGGATAGTTTGAGGAGAATCTCCGTCCTCAACTACCAGGTTGTAACTTGGGACAAATTAAAGAGACGCGGCGACATGCTTCAATGCATGCGCTGCCAAAGGTTTGGCCACGCTGCAGCAAACTGCGAAATGCAGTCACGCTGTGTTAAGTGTGGTGAGGACCACATTAAGGGGGAGTGTAAGCTCGGTGAAGAACGGGTCGAAGACATGACCCAGCTTAAATGTGCACTTTGCGGAAAGGAGGGGCACCCTGCTTATTATCGGGGTTGCTCAGCTTTTCAGCAAATTCGTAACAATAAAGTGGCTAAGCAGACAGCGGTAGAGATACGCCCATCAACGCGTGCTCCTACAGCAACGCCCGTTAATCCCCAAATTTCCTACGCCCAAATGGCTGCAGGGAAGGGAAAAACGGTACAGCCTGCAGCTAAGGCAATCCAACCGGCCCTAGTGCTAAAGGCGTCGGACGCCTAAGAAGCATGGCCGAAATAAGAAGCATGTTGCTGGCAATTCAAGGCCAGTTAACAGGACTTCATAACCAGATAAAGGATCAAGCGACTAGGGTAGACTATCTCTACTCTGTTTTGCCTAGCCTAACGCAAATTAGAGGTTAAAGGCGCGCTGTCGGAGAGGCCTCTTAGCATCCTTGCTGTGAATGTAAATTCACTGATCAGGACCGAACGTAGAGCTAATCTTTTCGAATTGTTGACAGACCAAAGTCCAGATGTGCTTATGGCCAGCGAAACTAAGCTGAACCAGAAACATAAGTTGACTAACAACAATTACAATATCGTTAGAAGATATAAACCCAACTCCACTCAAGGAGGGGGCGTTACAATCTTCATACGAAAAGGCATTAATCATAAAGTTATATATAATAGTGATCTGCGCAGATTTCGGCTGTTAGATGCGTGCATTGTATGCATTCCTCTCCAACAGGGGAAGATAATGTATGTGATCGCAGCTTATGCACCGGAATCACCTCTGCCAACCGATTTTATGACAGAGCTTGAAAAACTTTTCGAAGGCCTACGCTTGAGCTAAGAAGAAAATTACTTTCTCATGGCCGGTGATTTGAATGCCAAACACTTAGATTGTGGAAATCAAGTACAGAATCCGAGAGGTATTCATCTTTTTGATTGGATGAGTCAGTATAACGCTGAATATCGTATAGAACTGCTGGCTACGGATCGGCCATCGTTTCCAAGAAGCGGTGCTTATCTAGACCTATTGCTAATAGATGCAAGACTGACAATAACTTACACTGTGGGTCAAAGACCGAGAAATTGTTTACGAACGATCGAGTACGACAGTGACCACTGCGGACTCGGTGCCGTAATACAACTTCCGAACGAGCTCGTGGAGTTGGATGAGTATGTACCTGTGCATACTTACCATTACAGTAAGGTGCGCTGGCCACGCTTTACCAAAGCCTTATTGAGCGAAATCAGTTCAAATAACATATTCCCACCAAATGACAGGAATTTTACAAATAACGAAATAGACCAATACCTAGAACAAATGGACGAGACAATCAAACGAACAATGAACAGAACAATACCGAAATACAAACAACGGGACGCAACCGACATGTATCGGAACGCGACCACTGACGTACTACACAGACAAAAAAGTGGACTGCTGACAAGACTCAAACTCTTGTACCGACGTTTAAATGACCCTCACGATCTGGAGATTAGGACACTGAAGTCGTCGATCAAGAACATCAACCAACTAATTAAAGAGAACTATCGGTTGTCAATTGATTTGTATTGGGTTAACAAAATTCGGGCCGTTAATTCTAGCGACCCAAGCATGTTTCCCGAAATTAACAAGATATTTAGAAGGAATGATCAGAACGACCTTCCGTGTCTTAAGCTTCAGAGAACAACAGACAACAGAGACGTACTTCTGACAGCAGGAATTAATCCAGAGGACGCTGTCTTGGACGATGACCTCTTTATTGTCGAAGATCCGTAGGAGAAAGTGGAGGCTGTGGGGGCTGCTTTCCAGCAAGTGTACAAGATGAATAAGTACATTCGCCCCAATCACGACCTGGAAAACAGAACCTTGCTCTATCACTTCTACCTAGGAGCTTTTGCCCTGACGAAACGGTTGTTTTATAGCAGCCGGCTTGACAGCAGGGTGAAGGTGATTTGCTACATGGCCCTTATCCGGCCGATGATTGCCTATGGATGCCCGGTTTGGTTCAACGTTGCCCCATCTCAAATGGAAAAGATTCGGGTGTTTGAGAGGCAGTGTCTTCGACGCTGCCTTGGATTGCACAGAACACCAGAGTCGGAGTACAAACACTACTATTCCAACCTAGTTCTTTACAACGGGGCCAACATAAACAGGATAGATAATTTCTTGCTGAAGCTTATTTGAGGTCACATTGCAAGAGCGATGTCCTCGTCTAACAGCTGAATTTTCGGGGCTTATTACCCCAACAACGAATACTACGAGAGTGTGCGTCTAAGCGGCTTTATTCCGCCCGATGCATTCCTCCACCTAGACAGTCGAGGGCTGATCCAGGATAGAGCAGCGGTTCTCCTAATCTACCACGTCGGCCGTAGAACTGTGGATCGACAGCTCCTTTATAGTCGATACGTCCTCGCACAAGACGGAGCTGAGCACCTTCGGTTCAGTAGGACTGTGTCCGAACGGGACCGAAGAGATAGGGTAAGGCAGGAGAACCAGTTCTGGTGGTTGAAAAACGAAGATGAAGTTCCCTCAGACATTTAATAGTTGACCTTGCTATTTTCTTTTGTATGGCCGACTTACATAGGTTTAGGTAGTTAGTTTTAAGTAGGGACAGTCAGGATGGCACCAAAAAAAAAAAAAACACAAAAAAAATATAAAATCCACAAAAATACAAAAATCATAAAACCGGAAAATGCTTGCTGTGGCTGTTCTAGTTTGTAAGTAGTCTGTAAGTAGCCTATAAGTAGGTTGTAACTAGTTTATAATTAGTTGTTAATAGTTTTAAGTAGCTTTAAGTAGTTTTAATTAGTTTTAATTAGCTTTAATTTAGTTTTATGTAGTTTGTAAGTTTTATATAAAACCAAAAAAAATAAAGACAGAGATACCGAGTTTTTTGTAAATTCTTCTCGATAAAAATAAAACCGACCAGGATTTAGTATTAAGACAGTTCTTAGGCCAAAAGGCATTACCATTAAGTTATTATAGTTTAGCTTAGAGCGCCCGACTGGGGCCAGTAAGTTAGTTTTAAGATATTGATAAGTAGGCTAGTTTTTATGAATTTTTGTCTAGCTTTAAGATCGTTTCAAGAAAATTGAAAAATAAAAATGAATTAAAAACAAAAAAAGCTGGAAATTCCAAAAATCTTTTCACTGATGACCGAAATGATACTAAATTCTTTGTTCCTTGGCTGGTAACTGCTTTTTCTAATACCAGTGTAATATCAGCCAACAAAAATCCGAAGTAGGTATTATGGGCAGTTAGCTGAAATTAATACGAGAATGTAGTTAGTAACTGTTTATTTATAGTAGTATGTATATAGCATACATTACCCAAGGTCAGGTACAACATATCCGAATAGATCGTAGGCACAGTAGGCCCGGCTTCATAATCGTGGGTTAGCTCACCACGTTGCGTCTACGTTGGCGAAGTAGCTCAAGATCCGATGGGACACCCTAGAAATTAAAATAATAACGTAAAAACATGTTTTTAACACATTTAAAACGATAGATAAAAAAAATTAGAACTACTTTAATTATCAATAATAAAATACTTACCAAAACTTTGATGGCTTCCTGTTAATGCCATAGATTTAATATTAAATATAGAATTGATTTACTAAAATAATTTGCTTTGAATTAAATAAATAAATTAAATAGTACTAAATTAAACTTAAAGGTTAACACTTAAAAACTATGCTGAATAACTCTCAATGTATACTTAAGGAAACCTATATACGCTCTTCAAATGAAATATAAATCATAATTAATGACTAGTGGTTGAGATCTTGAAATTATACCACACGTAGTTGCAGCAAGTTAAATTTGAATATTTAAATATATATATGAAAGTTGAACAGTTTCTTTTTATTTTTTTCGTTGAACAAAAAGTGTAAAAACTATCACATTAAACATGGTGCCGAAACCCGGGAATATTCTATATTCCCAGTATAAAAATCATTTATAAATTAACCTTTATTAATTTTAAATTAATGGTTAAAAAATTAAATTTAAAATAATGAAATATTACAATAAATCGAAACGGACAAACTTTGGGAAGAAAGAGAATTTGCCCTACAAATCACTCATAGAAAAAAGTGCTGGTAAATTGCAAAAAGTGTTTAAATAAATAATAATAAATAACTTAATTGCAGGCATTCTATAATAGGAAGAAATTGCTGAGTCATAGATATAAATCTATATGTACTCAAAGCTTTCTTGTATCATCATTTCATCATTGCAGTGACTTTCAAATTTAAAAAGGTTGACAACGCATCAAAACAAAGCTCCCACTCGGAATTATAGATCAGTCATCAATCATCCTCATCATTTGGACTCAACTCAAACAGAAAAGCTTTATCAAGTGTTCCAGTTTGGATTGTATCAATGATCGATTTATCAACCACGTAAGCTTTTATTTTAAATTTTTGTGTTGCTGATTACAAAACTTATTGCCAATCTATTTGTTGCTGCTGATTGAACTTGTTTGTTGAATTTTTTGGTGAAGCAATTTAATTAGAACTTGCTGCTAAGGAAAACTACTGTGGTGAATAGTTAACATATGATTGAAACATTGTTGCGGGACGTTGTTAGCTGTCAACATATATGTTGATAAGAATAGGAAAGGTAAACAAACAGATAGTTTAGTTGTTGCTGATTTTTACCTTGCTGTATTATTGAGTACAAAAATAATTTCGTTGTTGTAATACTCAATCACGTTGAATAAACTTGGATTTTTAAAGTTGCCTTTGACCAGGATTCGAAATTTGTTAATAGGTGACTGTATCTAAGTTGGGTAGCTTGTTGTTGGATGAATTTAATAGTAATTCACTTTGTTGAGGTTGCCTTTGCTGTTGTCGTTGCTGCTGCTGCTGTTGCTGCTGCTGTTGCTGCTGCTGTTGCTGTTGCTGGTGAAGTTGAGGAGGAATTTGTTGCTGACAAAAATAAGTTTAAAATTAAACAAATGATTGTTGCGGAAGTCAGAATAATTTGTTGTTGTTTCTGATTTGATGTTAAGGTGTGCAGATTTACTGATCGTTGGGTTTTCTTCAATTTACCAAGGTTTTTCGACTCAAATAGTAGCAATGAATGAGAATGAAAAACAAAGCAAAGATGAATCATCGCAAAGTGATAATAGTTTAGGAAGAACTTTGTCTGATTTAAAAGGGTTGCGATCGTCATCGAAAGGAAACTTGAGCAGAACGAAAAACATTATTATGCAGAAGGGTAGTATGTTGTCAGAACCAGAGCTTGAATGTCGATTAGGAATATTGGAATCGTATTTTAAGCAGATTTTGAATGTTCAAACATCAATTGAAAGATTTAATAATCCTGATGAAGAAACGGCGAATGAGATTTTTCGTGAAGAGGTTGAAGAAATTTATGTTTGTGCCAAGACAAAGATAACGACACTTTTTTCTGATTTAAGAGGCAATGCAACTGCTGCGGAGTATTTAAATGCAACTTATTTTCCGAACAGCCTCGCCCTCGATAAAAATTAGAGCCTATAAAATTACCTACGTTTCCTGGTAAATTTACAGATTATCATAATTTCATAGGATTATTTACAAATCTGGTTCATAAAGATGAAAGCCTTGATAGTTTGCAAAAGGTCAATTATTTGCTTAGAAGTTTATCTGGATCTGCGTTGGATGCTGTTAGAGATATTAACATCGTTGGAGCAAATTATCAAAAAGCCCTTGAAAGATTAAAAAGCCGTTTTGATAATAAAACTCTTATTTTTCAAGAGCATATAAATAGTTTGCTGGAGTTTCCAAAAATGTCTAAAGTATGCTTCTTCCTTGCGACATTTGGATTTGGACAGTTTTAATACTCATTTTACTGCAATGCTTTCAATAGGAAATCATAAAGATATCGCTACTGCTATATTGATTTCATTATCTATGGATCAAGTTGATGAAGAAACCCAAGCTAAATGGCAGGATGCGATAGACTATAATAAGCTCCCAACGTGAGAAGAATTTAGTATGGTTTTGGATCGTCGTTGCAAAAGCTTAGAAGCTAAGGAATCTAGGGTGCAAAAACCGAATAGTTCTAAAAATGGTAGCAAATCTGAAACTTCAAGTTCGCAAAATAATGGAAAGAAGCAGTCTAGAAAGTTCAAGGGTGCAACTTTAGCAGCGGAGCGTTTAAAGTGCGAATACTGCCTGTCTTTAGACCATGTAGTCGATTCTTGTCCAGAATTTTTGAGCTTATCAGTGGGAAGGAGGTTTTTGGAAGTGAAAAAACGAATCCTTTGTATAAATTGTTTGGGAAAGGAGCATTCTGTTCGACATTGTGCTAAGCCAAAGTGCGCTATTTGTTCGTTAACCCATCATAAGCTGCTTCATAGATTTACTGTGAACAATGGTGGTGAAACTGGAGGTCAAGGAGCATCTACCTCTGCTTCGTTGGTGGGCAGGTCATCTAACCAAACTATACTTGCTACAGCTGCAGTTTTGATTAAAGATAGTTTTGGTAGATATCAACCTATACGCGCGTTATTAGATTCAGCTTCTCAATTGAATTTCATAACTGAAAGCATGTCACAAAGATTGAGATTATCCAAATCAAAATCAGAGATTCAAATAAGCGGAATTTCGACACACGACAAAAACTAGTTGTAAATCGCGGTTTTCAGAGTTTGAAACCGAATTAGAACTGCTTGTAATCAAAAACATTACTCACCTTCAGCCTAGTCAATCTTTCAAGGTAGATAATTTCAATGAAGCTGCGAAGATAGATATGTTGATAGGCGCAGACCATTTCTTTGAGCTGTTAGCTATTGGACAAATTAAGTTGGACGAGAAGCTTATGCTTCAAAAGACCCTTTTTGGATGGGTCGTTTCGGGCTCACATGATTCGTTAGATAAGTCAACGTGCACAGTATGCCTGTTAGGAAGTGAACAGCAGTCAAAAGATGACTGTCTTCACGAATTTGTTGAAAAGTTTCGGGAAATTGAAAACTATCCCACAACTTCTGAATTTTTAAAGCCCGAAGAGAAAAAATGTGAAGAACACTTCATAAAAACAGTCACAAAAAATGATGAAGGTAGATTTGTTGTGAGTTTTCCGTTCAAAGAAGACCCATCAGCATTAGGAGAATCCTTTGAAATTGCAAGAAACAGATTTATGTCGCTAGAAAGGAGACTGGAGAAGAACCCCACTGTTAAAGGCCAATATATTGATTTTTTGAAGGAGTATGAAGATCTTGGACATACTCGTATGTCTGAAGTTAGTTTCGATGAAGCTAGGAAAATTAAATACTTTTCTCCTCATCAGTATGTACTTCGACCAGATTCTTCAACTACAAAACTAAGGGTTGTTTTCGACTGTAGTGCTAAAACTTCATCCGGCAAATCTCTAAATGAAATTTTAATGAAAGGACCCATAATGCAAGATGATCTTTATTCAATTATTTTACGTTTTCGTTATTTGAGTTTGCATTGACAGCTGATACTTTGAAAATGTACCGTCAGATACTTATGGCTGAAAAAGATCGGAAATATCAATGCATTCTCTGGACGACTCAGCGCACTGATAAATTAAAAACATTCAAGTTAAATACGGTGACCTATGGAACCACTTCCACTCCTTATTTGGCCACTCGCTGCCTCAGAACTTTATCAGAGGAAGGTGCCAAAAAATTTCTGTTAGGTTCCAAATTGTTAAGCGAGGATTTTATATGGATGATTTGATTAGTGGAGGCGATTCGCCAGAGGAGATATTTGGAATTTATGAAGAAGTAAGGACCCTTTTGCATAGCGCAGGCTTTGAACTTCGAAAGTGGTGGACAAACGAAAAAACTTTATTGGAAGTTGTTCCGGAAATGGACCGAGAGAAACCACTTAGAATAAATGATATGGATATCATAAAAACACTAGGAATCAAATGGAATCAATCATCAGATGAATTGCAGTATGTTGTTCCAGAAATAAACTCAAAACCAAAAATTACGAAGCGAATTATTCTCTCTGAACTGTCTACTTTGTTTGACCCATTAGGGCTAGTTAACCCAGTTGTTGTAAAGGGTAAAATTTTGTTGCAAAGCCTTTGGTTGAAAAAGACTGATTGGGATGAATCAGTTCAATCAAGAATATTTACGGAATGGGAAGTTTTTTTTAATCGTTTGAAGGAGTTAGAATCGACCAAAATTCCAAGATATGTGTTAGCGCTGAGATCCAGAAACATTCAATTTCATGGATTCTCGGATGCATCTTTGCGTCCTTATGGTTGTTGCATCTATTTGCGGACGAAAAAGGTATAACCTTTTGTAACCCTGCAGATATTGTATCTAGAGGCTCGTTTGGAAGTGAGTTGATGGAAAGTATATGGTTTTCAGGTCCAAAATTTCTTAAACTGCAAGAAGAGATGTGGCCTGCACAAAATTATTTAACTCTTACGGAAAAAGATATTCCTGGAATTCGGAAATGTAATGATGTGGTTTTTTTGTCAAAAATAATAGATACAAATTTTGAAAATCACTATTTGCGTTCTAGAAGTACAGATAAAACTTGTAGAATATTTGCCCTTGTACTTCGTTGGATTGTTGTTGTTCGAAAGAAGATGAAAGGAGCTGAATTTTTTGAGGAAGACAAACTGCGCTTTAACACATCTTTAAAAGCAGATGAGATTAATGACGCTTTGCTAAGAATTTCTTGGAATATTCAACAAAAGGATTTCCCGGAGGAAATTCATATATTAAAGAAAGGAGATATGATAAGCCCACCGAGTCACGTCAAAAATCTCAATCCCTTCCTTGATGGTGACTCATTCAAACTCCACCGAGTGGGTGGGCGTCTGCCGAATGTGGACATACCTTATTCTGTCAAATGTCCTATACTTCTTCCTAAATCTAATCCCTTTGTAAGAAATCTATTTACTTCTTTACATAATAAAAATTATCATGCAGGTTCACAAGCTTTAATTAGAATCGTGCGACAGAGGTTCTGGGTACTAGACGCCCGCAGACTCGCAAAGAAGGTCGTTGACAGTTGTTGGGATTGTTTAAATACAAACCAAAGATGTTGGGTCAAATCATGGGCAATCTTCGACTGACAGAGTGCAACCTGCAAGACCGTTTTTGAAAACTGGAGTCGATTTTTGTGGCCCATTCCAGACAACTTACAAGCTGCGAGGGCAGCGAACAACCAAATCATATATAGCAGTTTTCGTTTGCTTCGTTGTGAAGGCTGTACATTTAGAAGTTGTTTCGGACCTATCCAGTGAAGGTTTCATTGCAGCACTCAAGAGGTTCGTAGCAAGGCGTGGTCTATGTCAAGACTTGAACTGCGATAATGGGACGAATTTTGTTGGAGCCCGTAACCAGCTAGATGAATTCGGACAGAGCTTTGTAGAACAGCAGATTGAGAAGAAGATTTAATTTTAATTAAGCTTAATACAAGCCACTTATTCTATACCACAATAAGATATCTTAAGACTAACATTAAGTACTTAAGTTAAAAAAAAAATAAAGAAATAATAAAACAGTTTGGATAAATATCAGGAGGGGTAGCGTAGGAGGGCGTATCTAAGTGAAAGTTTACTAAGGTTTAAGTCAAATATGTTAGAACTATTGACCCTGTTGAAAGTACCTATCAACAGTAATCAATAACAACATTAAACATAACACCAAATTCCCACGGCAGCAACAGCAGGCGCAGTATACTGACTCACAGCAATATACCTTAACTGTATAATGTGTTGCATCAAAGCGCAGTGTCATCAATAATTGTATTATTTATGTTTTGATTCGCTTTCCGTGTATTTATAATATAATCGCTTAATAGGTCAACCAAAAATTATTCATATAAGCAATATGTTGTAATAAATTGGATTTCAAAATAGTTATAAGAAATGTACTTATGTATTGGAGTTAAAATAACGTAAAAGAAAGCATTAATTCTAGTATAAATAGACATAAGTTGCAGACAATAAATCAGAATAAGTTTTATAACCAAAAACGCGTGTTCTCACTCTTTGCTTCTATCCCCCACCCGTGGTAAGATCGATTCAAAGTCAACATTCTGGGGGCTCAACCGAACAACAACAAAAAAAAAAGCGTTCTTAGGGCTAACACTAAGAAATCAATCAACCGGCAAAGGCGTCACAACAATTGAAAAATAAAGACAGAAGCACCAAAAATCTTACTACAGCATCAAGCGAATTCAGCAAAAATGGAAAAAATTGCAGCAAAATAAAGTGAGACTGGAGAGTTAATCAAAAGTCTACTAAAAAACTTTAAAAAGGCACCAAAAAATAGAATAACCCGAGATTATCTAACAAAGCAACGCCAAGCTTTAAAGGAACAATGAGATAAATTCGTTCTTAATGACACGGTGATCCATGAAATATATAAAGAAGAAGAACACCAATATAATTCAGAAGGTTATTTTGATGAAATAAATAACCTATACGAAGAAATGTTAAAATTAATTGAGGATGCTCATGGAGCAATCCTTGATACAATAACATCAGAAGATAAATCAAGCAAAAACAAAACTGAAATAAATCCACAACAACAACAACGATACAAACGGCAGGAAAATAAAATAGCCGTATTTGTACGCCTCTACAACAAAATGAAAGAAGGCCTCACACAGTCGCTCTCAAATGTTGCATACGAACAATATCTTAAAACATTAGAGCAATATTGGAGAGACATCATGGCGAATCACGATGACATCATAGAAAACGCGATGATTCCAGACGCGTCAAACTACCTTCAGGAAGATAAATATGCAGAAATAGAAACCTTGTACCAGGAAATAACAGTCGCAACCAAGGAAAAAACTAATAAGAAAAACCAGCAGGAAAGCAGCAATGAGATCAAACTTGAGCGAATAAACATTCCAACATACAATGGTCGTTATGACTCGTGGCCATCGTTCCATGATCTATTCAAGACTCTGGTACACAACAACAAATCTTTAAACCCTATCCAAAAAATGCAATATCTAAAGACACACTTGACAGATGAGCCAAGAAACATAATCCAACATCTGCAAGTCACAGCAGAAAACTACTCAACTGCATGGCAACTTAAAGAACAAAGGTTCAACAACAAGCGGCTTATATATACAACATATGTGCAAAAGCTGATGAACCAACCATGTGCCACAACAGACTCAGCAACCTCACTCAAGAAATTACTGGACACAACCCAGGAATGTATGGCTGCCATCAAAAACTTGGGCATAGAAACAACCAACTGGGGGACATTAGTGGCTTACATGATTCTACAAAAATTAGACAAAGAATCACAAATATTATACGAACAGTCACTAACAAAACCCAGGGATATTCAAGAATTGGAACCATTGCTGCAGTTCATCGAAAAGAGATTCCAATCAATGGAAACAACTAATGAAAACCCGTTTCGAAAAGAATTCAAGAAGCTATACCAACCAAAGACGTACCATACAACCATACATCCCACCAAATGCGAGGCATGCAGAAGAGATCATCCGATATACAACTGCAAAGCTTTCTTGCAAAAAAGAGTACACCAGAGAAATGAGTTTGCCAGAGACAAGAAGCTATGCATAAATTGCTTGAAACCAGGACATTTTACCTCCAATTGCTTGTCAAGGAAACGTTGTCAAAGATGTCATAGGAAGCACCACACGTCTGTGCACCTTGAACAAATTTCCGAAATACCGAGGCGTGCAATGGCTCTCGAAAAACCAACGCAGTCAGGTAGACTGCAGTCCCACAACTGCACAACGGACAATAATGTCCTCCTTGCAACTGCACTTATCAAAATAAGTGGACCTAACAACAACGAACAATGTGTCAGAGCATTGATCGACCAAGGTCCGCAAGCATCTTTTATCACCGAAGATGTGGCAAGCAAACTACAGCTACCAAAAACAAAAGTGGATGCAACGGTATCCGGACTTGGCTCGAACGAGGTATCAATAGTAAAGTACAAGGTGAATATCACACTAAGCAGCAATTCAAACATTTGTACCACTGCATATGTCCTAAAAACTGTAACAAAAACACTCCCATCCACACGTATAATAACCGAATGGGAGCACTTGCAAAAATTATTACTAGCTGATCCTACATACAACGTCCCAGGCAAAATCGACATGATTGTGGGTACAGAAATTATTGCCGAAATACTCCAGGAAGGAGTCATCAAGGGAAAGCCAGGCTCACCTATAGCCCAACAGACAATATTTGGATGGATTATATCTGGAAATACTGGTAACAACACTCAACAATTATCATTGTCATGTCATATAACACTGACTGATTTGGACAGTCAAGTACGCAAGTTCTGGGAATCTGAAGAACTTGGAACGGAAACACAAGAGGACCAAAACAATGAATCAACATGCGAAGAATACTACAAGAAAACAGTAGCACGTAACAAAGAAGGAAGGTATATTGTAAGGATACCTTTCGAAGTTCAACCCGAACACGAAATTGCAAACAATCAATCAAAGAAGAGAGCAATAGCAAGATTATTACACATGGAAAGAAGCTTTGCAAAAAACCAGAAACTAGCAGAAGATTACCGAACCTTTATGAAAGAGTATATCGAGTTAGGACACATGAGCAAATGCAGAACAAGTAATGAGCAAGGAGCATACTACCTACCACACTAGCACATTAGCAATCCAAACAGCTCAACTACAAAATTAAGAGTAGTATTTGATGCCTCAGCGAAATCTTCTAGAGAAAACAGTCTTAACCAACTAATGCATACAGGACCCAAAATACAAGAAGACCTCACTTCAATCCTCATACGATGGCGAAAACACAAAATTGTGTTCTCAGCTGACATACAAAAGATGTACCGACAAATCTTAATCGACCTCCCAGATCGTTAATACCAACGGATCTTATGGAGAAACTCCCCACAAGAAGAAATCATGGAGTATGAACTAAACACTGTCACCTATGGAACAGCATCAGCACCATATCTGGCAATAAGAACACTGAAACAATGAGCAGAAGATGAAGGAAAGAATTATCCACATGCCGCTCAAATTCTACAAACAGACTTCTATGTGGATGATGTCATGTCAGGTGGAGACTCAATTGAAGAAGTAAGAGAACAGAAAAAACAACTCACCAATCTCCTTAAAACTGGTGGATTCCATCTGCATAAGTAGAATAGCAATGTCAATAGATTACTGGGAAAAGATGTCCATTCCATGAAGAGTCTCGAGTTAGACAAAGAAGAATACGTTAAAACACTTGGCATTCAGTGGCATCCATTGAAAGACTACTTTTCGTTCGAAGTCAAACCATATGAAGCAAAAACTACTTGGACAAAGAGGAATGTGCTATCAGAAATCGCCCGCATATTTGACCCATTAGGCTGGCTAGCACCAATTGTTCTACGAGCAAAATTGTTGATGCAAGACATTTGGATGGAAGAAAAACTTGACTGGGATGATCCACTCCCCACCACACTGAAAACGAAGTGGGAAGATTATCGAAGCGATCTCAACAGTATAACAAATATCCAAATAGAAAGATGGACAAAATACTCACGTACTGTAAACAAGATTGAAATTCATGGATTTTGCGATGCATCTGAAAGAGCTTATGGAGCCACTATATACATCGGAACAATAGATAAGAATGACAAGATTACAACAACCTTATTAACCCCTAAATCAAAAGTGGCACCAAACCAAAAGAAACAAAAGGGCAAGAAAACTTTAACCATACCCAAACTAGAATTATGTGGAGCGGTTCTACTTGCAAACTTGCTATGGAAAGTAAAAAAAGATCTGGATGTCGAGAATATAAAGACATATGCATGGTGTGACTCAACAGTGGCTTTAGCTTGGATAAGCGCAACTTCAAATAAATGGAAAGCTTTTGTTTCGCACAGAGTACAAGAAATCCAGAGATTAAATTCAGGACACTCATGGAGACATGTTAAATCAGAAGATAATCCTGCAGACCTTGCATCAAGAGGAACATCCCCAGGTTCCCTAAAAGAAGCATCAATTTGGTGGAAGGGACCAGTATGGCTGCACTCAAAACAAACTTTGAAAATCCAACCAATTTCTAACCTGAGAACAGAACTGTAACTTAAGATCACGTCACATCATACTACCAAGGAAGAATTCTATCCACAAGACGATATCACTACAAGATTTTCATCGCTCACCCGATCAATAAGGGTGATAGCATTCTGCATCAGATACATCCACGTCATAAAGGCAAGAATAGAAGCGCTAAAAAATTCTAAAATGTCGGACAGAGAAATACAAGAAGAAAAAGGAGCTTTACAAAAGCGAAATCTATTACCATTGAAGATTAAAATAACACATCTTTCAAAACTTAACACGGCTGAGCTGAGGAACGCTACTATCAACATCATAAAAATAGCACAAAAGGCCTTACACGAAGAATACAAGGTTCTAGAAGAAGAAGGCTCATTTCCGATTAGAAGTAACATAACTAACCTAAATCCATTCATTCGAGAAGGTATACTACGGGTTGGAGGAAGACTACACAACTCACAACTGTCTTTAGATGCAAAACATCCGGTAATAATCCCACATAAATCACATTTGGCAAAGTTAATCATAGACTGGGCGCACAAGGCAACACTCCATGGTGGAAATGATCTAACCATGGCATGCATTCTAACTCGATATTGGATCGTAAAAGGAAGAGGTGATGTGAACAACTTCATTAAGAAATGTATCAAATGCTGACGATTTAACATACGAAGCCAGACACAATTAATGGGAAATCTTCCCGCACCACGAGTATCTATATCAAGACCTTTCACAACCTTTGTGACAACGCCACAAACTTTGTAGGAGCCAGTACCAAAATCATAAATCAATATAAGAAACAAAACGAAAAGTTCAATGAGGCCATATAAAACCAAGGAGTAACATGGCACTTCATACCACCAGCATCCCCACATTTCAGCGGGCTCTGGGAAGCTGGAGTGAAATCAGTAAAACTTTACCTAAAAAAGACAATTGGCGACACTCATCTTACGTATGAAGAATTTTCAACGTTACTTACAAAAATTGAGGCCTGTCTCAACTCCAGACCATTATGTCCAATGAGTGGGACCCAAGAAGATTTAGAATCTCTAACCCCAGCACATTCCCTGATCGGCTCAAACATGTTCTGCAGAGATACAGACAACGTCCTTAATACAAAGGAAAACCGGCTGACACGATGGGAATATCTTAACAAACTAAACCAACAGTTCTGGAAGAGATGGTCATCGGAATATCTCACAAGACTACAAAAACGACCCAAATGGACGAAAACATCAGATAACATTGCAGAAGGGGACCTGGTTCTCATACGAGAAGATAACGTTGCTCCCGCAAATTGGTGTATGGGAAGAGTTCAAACAGCATACCTTGGAAAAGATGGATATGTCCGAGTTGCTACAATTAAAACGCCGTCTGGATATTTAACTCGTCCGATAACTAAAATATCCAAATTAGCTACAGATGAACCAGTAAGAACTAAACCAAACAAAGATGCAATAGAGCAAAATCCAGAAACTAAAATTATAATCGAGAATCCAGAAATTGAATGTACAATCGAGAAGAATCCAGCCGCAACCCAAAAAACACAAAAACAACTAACGTGTCACCATCTCCAGTCAACAATATTAAAACCAAGAAAACGCATTAAAAGGGTTAAAATACGACCAACTTCAATCCTCGTCAGACCACCAATAGAAGAACTTATCGAAAGACATCAAGCCAGAAAACGAAAAAACGAAACAACACTCGGAACTGAAACAAAAAAGGCACGCATCACAATTCCCTCGCTGATTGTGTCAATTGCACTCTCTTCAATCATATGGCCATTGCCAACACATGCCCAAGTTTCTAATGTACCGTTCACAAGCCATCCAGGACTCTACTTTGAAAATAATGGCAATGTAAATCTTATCTCATCTAAATGGCAAATGTTGACATATTACAATTTAGCTTCATACAAGAGTCAATTAGTGGGATTACATAATATGGTATAAGAGATAGGCCAAGGATGCAAGATTTTGAACTCTTCAGAGTGTTTCAACATATCATCAATCTTAACGACACATGTAGTGAACATCGAAGAAAGAAATAAAATCCTTTATGAGAGAGGGGGAAGAGTCAAAAGATCACCTTTTGACATTGTTGGGAAACTATCAAATCAACTATTTGGAGTACTAGACCAGGACGATGCTCGTGACATTGAAGGCTAGATAGAGAAAACTAAACAAAATGATGAATATACCCGAAGACTCCTGAGAAATCAGACCTCAATAGTCGAAACTACTCTGAACATCTTAAAAACTACAGGTCAACAAACGACAAGTCAATTTAAATTACTACAAGAAAAAGTTACTAATATAACTTCCACAATGAAAATTACCATAGACAAGGTTCAACAAACCCAACTGTTAACAGTTTTAGGTCTCACCACCCATATGTACGTCACCAACATCGAAAACATTCAAGATTCATTGCTAGACGTTGTACTTAACACTCAGCATGGAACAACTCATCATCTGATAATAACTCCCGAACAATTGAGACATTTAACTGATATTCGTCAACACATACCTGCAACAATGACATTACCAGCCAGTGAACGCCCAGATCAATTACTTCAGCTATACCAGCTAATGAATGTTCACGGGAGAATAACTACGAGTTATATTATCTTCGAATGTAAAATTCCCATACTAGACTCGGAAATTTACCAAGTGTATAGGATAATACCCGTTCCAACACCTTATCAAGAACAATTTACCTTCATTGCCCCATCATCAAATTATATTATAACCAACCTAGGCCGAGATAAATACTATCCAATGCAGCAGAGCGAATTTGATAAATGAATACCGATGGAAGAAGATCTACATTACTGTTAAAAACTCCACCCATTACACAACCTACAATCCGATACATCCCAATGCGAAATCAATCTTCTAAATCACAACAAGGAAATTGAAAGAAAGTGTGAAGTAGTACGAATGAAACCCAGAAAAGTGTGGATATTACTGCGGGATCTAAACAGTTGGTTATATGTAATGGATAAAGAAACTACGTTCAACTTGATTTGCAGGGGAGAGACATCTTCCATTACCCTAATCAATGACGGAATACTTACGTTAGAACCAGGATGTCAACTAAGTTTGGATACTATGGTCATCACAGCTCAAGCATCTTATAGTTACAACACGGTTAAATGCATCATTTACACCACAGCTCAACTTAAGCACAATCATACCCAAACTCACTAGTGAACCAGTCGCCCACCATTCAAGCATACTAAATGTTCTTCATTATCCAGACGAGCAAGTAAGGAACCTAGAACACTCCATAAAACAATTAAAAGAAGCAGAAAACTCCAGACTTAATATCTCCTACAGCGCTCACCATATCGTTCACTACTCCAGTTACACCATACTCATAATAATATTAATCATTGTATTTGTAAGACGACACCAGCAAACTCGTAAGCAAATTCAACTCCCGGTGCCAATACCAAGAACTTCGGTCTAGAAGACAGGGGGGGAAATTTTGAAAGTACCTATCAACAGTAATCAATAACAACATTAAACATAACACCAAATTCCCACGGCAGCAACAGCAGGCGCAGTATACTGATTCACAGCAATATACCTTAACTGTATAATGTGTTGCATTAAAGCGCAGTGTCATCAATAATTGTATTATTTATGTTTTGATTTGCTTTCCGTGTATTTATAATTTAATCGCTTAATAGGTCAACCAAAAATTATTCATATAAGCAATATGTTGTAATAAATTGGGTTTCAAAATAATTATAAGAAATGTATGTATTGGAGCTAAAATAAAGTAAAAGTAAGCATTAATTCTAGTATACGAGTAAATAGACATAAGTTGCAGACAATAAATGAGACAAAGTTTTATAACCAAAAACGCGTGTTCTCACTCTTTGCTTCGATCCCCCACCCGTGGTAAGATCGATTCAAAGTCAACAGACCCTATTCAACATTCTAGACAGGGGTTCATTTCGTCCGTAGTCGGTACGATGGTATCGGAGTCGAAAAAGAGTCGTAGATCGAGAACGATGTGGGTTAGTGTTCAAACCTCTCTGTTGAAGTAAACAGGGGCAGTCAATGTTACATGTTAATAACTGATGAACAAAGAGAATATCAGAAATGTTACGGCGAGCATATAAAGATTGTAAACTTAAAAGCTTTAGACGTTCTTCATATGGGGGAAGGTTGAAAGGATCATCCCAGCCAAGTCCACGCAAGGCAAAACGTAAAAATCTTCGTTGGACGGCTTCAATACGATTAATGTGAAGTTGATAATATGGCGACCAGACCTGAGATGCATATTCTAAAAGTGGTCTGACAAAAGTTATGTAGAGGGATTTTGTGACATAGGGATCGGAGAATTCTTTAGACCAACGCTTTATAAATCCAAGAGATGAGTTGGCTCTGTTTATAATGCTATCAATATGTGAACGAAAGTTCAGTTGGGAGTCGCATAATAAACTTAAATCACGGATTGAAGTAACAATGGGAATGGGTTCGTCATTGATAAAATATTTTCTTTGAAATAATGGAGGACACTTACGAGAATATGTAATGGCTTGACATTTTTTAACGTTAAGTTCCAGTAGGTTTTTTCGGCACCAAATGTAGAATTTGTCCAAGTCAATTTGCAGAAGTTTGGAATCTTCGCTACAAGAGATCTTTCTGCATATTCTCATGTCATCCGCGTAGATTAACAAGTCAGAGTTAGAAAATATTTTTTCAACGTCATTAGTGATTAAAACGAAAATAAGAGGTCCTAGGTGGCTACCTTGTGGAACTCCAGACGTTGCAAGGATGGAAGTTGATAAACATGACCTGAAAATAATGTTGTATTGTCGTTTCGATAAATATGATTTAATCCATGAAATGATCAAAGGTGGGAAGCCGAGTTGTATGAGCTTAAATAATATTATGTTATGGGATATTTTGTCGAAAGCTTTGCTAAAATCAGTAGCTATCGCATCGACTTCTTTTCCTTCTTCCAAAGCACAAAGGGTAGATACAAACTCTATCAGAATTTTGGTAGTGGACCTGCCTTTTAGAAAACCATGTTGTTTAGTTGAAAAGATTGGTTTACAAAAAAAGAATAAGTTGTCATATATAATACTCTCAAAGAGTTTTGGTATGCAAGAAAGCTTTGCAATAGGTCTATAGTTGGCTATGTCATTCTTAGGTCCTTTCTTGTGAACAGGTATAATAAAAGCTTCTTTCCAAAGGTTGGGGAAAATTCCTGTTAAAATAGATTTTTGAAAGAGGGCAGTCAGTGGCTGGGCCAAGTAAGCAGTACATTTTTTCAACAAAACAGAAGGGAGACCGTCAGGACCAAAAGAAAAATCAGCAGATTCATTTTATTTGTCACCGATGATATGTCAATATTAATGGAACTTAAGGAAGTGTGGGTGCAGCCATTCATATAATTAAAATAGCTAACGTCAGCCTCAGAATAGTCACAGGAAAAAGCTGCGCCAAAAAATTCTGCAAAGAGATTGGATATAGTTTTTGGATCCATTGACGAAGAATCGTATAATTTTAATACAGAGGGGTAGCCATCAAATTTTTTTTTACTATTAATAAACTGATAAATCAGTTTAGGGTTAGAGATAAGATCAGTCTGCATTTGAGATAGGTATCTTGAATATAGGGATTTACACAAAATGGAGAAATTATTATAAGCTGAAGTGTAGTTAGAAAAATCAGACTCAGAGTTGGACTTTAGAGATTTTTGCCAAAGTTTGTTACGCTTTTTGCGAAGAGAACGGAGTTCTTTGTTATACCATGGGGGAGAAGAAGTTAAGTTTTTTTGAGATAGTATTGGGATCGATTGGGAACAACAGTCAAAAATATGTGCGTAAAAAGTAGCGATAGTTACGTCGATATGTATACTATAATCAGATATAAAATCAAAGTTTATCGTACCAAAAAGATCGTTTAATTTTTCAAAATTACCTTTACTTAAGTTGAATTTACGCTGTGTTAATACGTCAGGATTAGTATTGTTGCTAAATCGGATTGGAGCGCTTTAAGTACACCAGGCCCTTGAGGGTAATTATTTCCTAAATTGGAACAATCCGGATCTAAGATATCCTTCCGAAAAACAGTAAACTCCGAGGTAAAAAGCTCACTGCTCTCAATTTCATGGGAAAGATTTGTTTCAGTAAGGGCAAACAAATTATATGGAAGTTTTTGTGAATTAAGATAAACTTCGGTGGTTTCGTACATTCTGATAATAAATAGACAGATATTGATGACTATTTGTAACATGAGACGTTTGTTTGTGGGGAATATTATTAGTGACGAAAAAAACTGGTTTTGGGAAACGTGTAGTCTTAGTCTGGAGATCAAATAAGCGGCGTACGCTGAGAGGTCATTAGCTACTTGAAGGGGCGAAATATTAAAAAATTCATGATATTGAATGAACATTTTTTTCAGAGTTAATAAAACAATAGGAAGGCCTTCTTTTAAAATTAAAAGTTCAACATTAACTCTAGTTTTCCCATCGATGCAAGTATGATGTGGTTTATCGTGTAGAAATGCGAGGTAGAGTCTGACATTGGCATAGGTTTTTGGGTCACGCAAACGAGACATGACAAAACGGCTATCCTCACAGGATTCCGAAAATTGTTTTGTCAATTTCACTGAGGGAGGTAAAATTGGATCTATATAAGAAGATGTTATTAAGGAGGGAGAAGGAATTGGAGGAATAGTTCGACTTATTTCGGAGCGGCACTTGCAGTGGCTGGGGTGTTTGGAGTGTTAATTGGAGTGCAGGCTGACTGTTTATTTATTGAGGGTACAGACGGATTCATAAAGTGAGAACGATAAAAGTTTGGGTATTTGGTAGCAGAATAAGGTAGTTTTGAAGAAGAAGAAGGCGGATGATTTGGTAAGTTGGGAACAGGAAAAGACATATTAAGGTATACATGATTACATCTAGTATTATACTTAAAATTAGAACTTAAACTATTAATAGAAGATGGTTTTTGAACCCAAAGAACAATCTTCATCGTACTATTTTTTAAATTTGTAGAGAAGGAAGAAAAAATCCATTCATATATATGAGGTATAGTGATTTTGAAAATTCCAGGATTAAGACGAATACAAACGATGAGATAAAAACTGTAGTTGATTCTAGAAAAAAAATTTCTAATCCAGGACTCGTTAACATGTTGAGGTGCATCTTTAACGATGAAGATTGATGTCGTTTTATAAATGCTAGTAGATGGTAGAGGTGTGGTATGCGAATTTGACGCTGGAAGCTGTGATACGGTGGTGATGACGTTTGATTGCACGTGAGAAGAGTCGAGTACGTTAAGTTCATTATTTATTGGCTTATTGTAATTTATGCAAGATGTCACATGAGATATGGCTGGTAAAGGAGTAGGAAGAGTAGGTACAGTTGAAGAAGTATGAAGTAGCTGTACAGCTGGTGAACTTTCGTTAGGAGGTACAGTAGAGGAATCCAGATCATCAAAGTCAAAATGAAGGGATTTGTTGTTGTTGTTGAAAACCGGTTCAGGTACAGAATAATCCTTTTTACTACATACGCCTTACTTCTTCAGATACTTCAGAGATAGCTTTGCGAGTGGCTACAGATTCTTTAACCAAGATATCAGCAAGAGCAAATGAATCTTTAATCAGCTTACCATATGTAGCAGAAAAGTCAATATCTATGAAATTGAGTGCCTTGGATTGGGCCATTATAGTTTTCTCTAAACTAGTCACACTGTCTTGAATGGAATTAATTGCGACCAAACATGAAGTTTGTTCCTGAGGTTGATTCAAGGATGAAATTGACTTAGTAATATTGATGAGTTGAGAATCGATGTGGTTAGGAAATGAGTTAAAGATATCAAAGCACTCGGAGAATTTATTGAATGATTGTTTAGATATGCATTTAATATTATTTAGTTGTTTATTTGATAGCAAATGGTATTTTTCAAGGCATTTAGTGGTTGAGTCATTATTTTCTGCCAGAAGTTCATTAGTTAAACTAAAACCATGACGAATTTCTTTCTTCAGTTCAGCAATTGACTCCGATAATTGGTCCACTCTTTCGTTATTACATTTAAGAGCAAGCATAATATGGGAAAGCGTTATGATTCTACACTCGTCGCAATAAAAACTAAAATGCTCAGAGTATTCTGGTAGATAAACCTTGGCAGTTCTACTAAGGCCTGTGCAAACAGGGTGGATTATTTTTCCGCAAATTCCCCTGCAAGGTACCCAATTATTGGTTTTTATGGTGACAGTGCAGTTTAAATTTCCACAAGGAGACGAATTATCCATTTTATCTTTAAAATCGAGAATAATAATTAAATTCGTTTTCGTTTAGGTAGTATGAGTTGAGCAGTGTGAAATACGATCTGTTAGATAATGTAGTGTTGTTTATAATATGCAGTGGTTTGTGTATCAGCTAGATGATGTAGGAAAGACGTAGTGTTTTGACGGCTTTCATATAATGATCTCAATTGCAGATGATGTTGTTGTTGATTTTTTTGTATTTATTTATTTTTTTTTTACGAGAGAAAAATAAAATAATGTATGTTTGAATAGTATCAACAGGACTACTGGCAGAACATGTACTAAAAATTGAACTCACCGGGAAAGATGAGACATAAAGCTTGTTTTTGACTCAAAATATTGTAGGATGAGACAAGCAGGTATAGTTATGCCTTCATACAATGTGAAATGCGGTGCAGCAGTCTCGTTGTGAAAATGTTGACAGGGGAGACGAGTTGAAATAGTGATGTGAAGTTTACAGATGTAATTAATGTTGACGTTAAGAGGCAAGCAATAATGGGTTTTTAGGCATCGACAGGTTGCTTTAATTGAAGCTTATAGTGAATCCAAAATACATCCAGGAGATGCAAGCCAGGCAGTTAACATGCAGCGTGAGAAGTAGGCATAGAAGAAAGTTTGTTTTTGTATAATATCGAGGTTTTTGCTTCATGGGGGCAGAACATATACAAGAAAAATTGCACTCACCAGGAAAGACAAGGCAAAATGTATAGAAATTTATTCACAATCTAGGAGTGAGCGAGTAAGATGAAAGTTGACGTCTTAAAAGTACTCGACAAATAAGAAACTAATCAAATTTAATTTGATTACTTTTGTTTCGCAAAATATTGATTTTTATACAAAGTAAATTCACTCGCGATAAATAAAAATTATTAACAAAATTGTTAAAATATAAAAATATCTTGGTTTCGGAATTAAGACAATGGTTTATACCATAAATTAAATTGATATGTCGTGAAGGTAGAGAAAATCAAGGCAGATAGAACAAAGATTAGCAATTGATGTACCACAGAACAAATCCAATTTCATCATATACCGCCCAGAACTCCACATTTCGGTGGGCTATGGGAGGCAGCCGTTAAGTCAGCCAAAAATCATCTGGTTCGTACCATCAGCGAGGCCTTTCTTACATTTGAAGAGCTGGCTACCGTTGTGGCTGATATTGAAGCCATACTGAACTCTCGTCCCATGTATACGATGTCAAGTGACCCCAGCAATGAGGAAGTCCTTACACCTGGTCATTTTTTAATTGGTGGGCCTATTAATGCTGTAGTTGAACCAGTGGTCACTGATTACCAGATGTCTGCATTGAAGAGATGGCGTCGACTATCGTTAATAAAGCAACATTTTTGGAATCGATGGTCAAATGAGTATCTTGTTGAGCTACAAAGAAGAGTCAAATGGCAGACTTCGTCAGATAACGTCAAACTTAACACAATAATTCTCGTTGGGGATGACAATGCATCTCCACAAAACTGGCTTTTGGGAAGTATTACAAATCTGATTCAATCGTCCGATGGTAAAGTTCGAGTCGTTGATGTAACAACCAAGAAAGGACTTATCCGCAGAGCAATTCATCGGATAGCACCACTACCAATAGATGAAGATTGAAGATATCCCATAGATGAAGATTGAAGATATCCCTTAGATACTTCAAGGCGGGCAGAATGTTAATGCCCTAGATTTTATATTATATATAGAATTGATTTACTAAAATAATTTGCTTTGAAAAAAAAAACCTTCTTTGAATTAAATAAATAAATTAAATAGTACTAAATTAAACTTAAAGGTTAACACTTAAAAACTGCTGGAGGGCCAGGGCCGCCGCACCTTTATATTATTTTTTTGAGCAAAACATTTCAATTTGCCTGGCGGATTCCTACACCTTCTGGATCTTATTTTGGAAGTTATCTATGTTCCAAAAGATATTTCCTTTATGACATCATTGTGGAGTCCCATCTACAGTATGTACCCTGGAGCTTAATTTTTTCTGGTACACTGCGAGTCATTCCCACAGCCACATCGTCAAAGATAAGTTACTGAAGATCAAGCAAGACATCTTTTTAACGCTCCGCAACTGAGGAGGATAAATATCTTGTTTGAGAATTGGTCAGCAGTTTTTTTGTCCGAGGAGTGGACGCTATCAAAAAAAAAACCACCAGTACCGCAGTGAGTCCTTAAAAAAAAAGAGAATACACCGAAGCCCAGGTACAATATCCAAGTAATATATTTATCTACTATATTTTATTGGCATAAGCCAATAAAAAAAAAAAAAACAATATACTTTTGCCAATTTTCAGCAAAAAAATTGGTTAACAAAGTACCGAAAATTTGAAAACCGTAAATATTTATTGGTAGTCAGAAAGGACTTATAAATTTATACTCACTTTTTTTTATAATTTATGTTCTTAAGATTAAGTCTACGGCCGTTAAAGTTATTTTTTTTTTCGAATTTAAAAGTCTTTTTATATTAAATCTATTAATGTTTTTCTTTGTTAAATACATCTTTTTGTAAGTGAAAAAGGGTAGGTTTTCCAGGATGTCAGATATTATTTGTTGTCTTTTTAGTTTTTTTTTTGCCGTTTCGGTTTGCTCCTTTTTCCACCTCCAAAGAGCTCTATAGGGGTAGGTTATTGGATTCCAAAAATTCGGTCTTATAACCAAGTGCCAAAATTGGTGCTATTGCTGTCGTTTTTCTTTGTGTTGATTTGGTATACCTGTGAGAAACGCATCTGAGTCACGTTGTTTAAGCTTTTCTTCCATTTTTTTGTTAGCCTATTTGTAAATTTTAAAAGTTAAGACTACAATTAAGTAAAATTAATTTAAAGTTAAAATTTTCATTGTGTATTTTTCTAATCAAATCATTTCATACTTGCCTTAATGTTTGTTGTTATTTCGTTTAATAAAACCTCCCTTAACACCCATTTTGGATGAAATCTTTGTGTTTACTTGTTTCGCTTGAATGAAACATTGCATTTTGAAGACACATTTTTCAGGGGTGCGGATGGTAGCCAAAATATTTCGGTGAAGATGGTATGACCGAGACCTGGTATCGACAACTTGGGGGAATCCAAATATAGCCACCGGATTCCCAGGTTGGGTGGGTAATAGCAACACTGTCAAAACATCAGCAGTGCTGCATTTTGACTTTACTTAATTTTATTTTTATATCTAGCGACGCGTTTCGGAGTGTATGTATATCTCCATCATCGGGCTAAGAACTTAATTTAAAATTGGTGTTTCTTGTCAAAGCCGGTGTCTCTTCTTGTGATGCTGTGGAGTTTTGCTATTGTGTCGTGTTATGTTGTTGTCTTCTTTCTTCTATTTTGGTTCTTATGGCTGTATCGTATAGTGGATTTGTTTTAAATGTCAACTTGTCGTTCATTAGTCTGTCTTGTTCTAATTTACTGGCCTTATAAATTTCATATTCTTCTGTTGCGTCAAGTATTTTCCCCTTTTTGCATATGTGCAATGGTATTAGGTTGGTGTCGAAGTCAGTGTAATTATGGTTGTTGTCGACCAGATATTGGGTGAAGTTTGATTTGGTGTTGTTTTTTGGTTTATGTTCTAGAAACCTATCGTAGAACGTTTTGCCTGTTTGTCCAATATAGTACATGTTGCAATCGTCGCATTTGAGTTTATAAACTCCGGAGCATGTTTTTGTTTCTGTTTTTAGTTTTGGTTTTAATATGTTTTGGATGTTGTTATTAGTTCTGAATGAAATGTTGATGTTTAGTTTTTTAAATTCATATTGGAGTGTTTGTGGTAATATGTTGGTGTATGTTACTGAAGTGTATTTGTTTTCTGTTGTTAAGGTTTTGCTTATTTTGTTGTTGTAAATTTTCTTTTTCTTTTTTGATATTAGTTTATCTATTATTGTAGTATTGTAGTTATTTGAATGTGCGATGCATTTTATTGTATTGAGTTCGTTGTCATAATCTTTTTTGTCCATAGGTATATTTATTAACCTATTAATAAAGGCATTATATGCAGCCATTTTTGGGAAATGTGGGTGGTGTGAGTCTTTGGGTATTGTAATGTCAGTTGTAGTTGGTTTCCTGTGTACTTTGTATTTGAATTTGTTGTTGTTCTTTGTAATGTTTAGGTCTAGAAAATTAATCGAGTTATCGTTTTCAACTTCTGTGGTGACTTTAATTTTTGTGTTTATGTTGTTAATATATTTGGTTAAAAGGTCTATTTGTCTGTGGGTACCATCAAATATGACAAAAGTATCGTCAACGTATCTTGAATACTATATTATTTTCTGGTAATGTGGATTTTGTGAAGATAAAATGTATTTATTTTCATAGTGATTTAAATATATATCTGCTAATAATCCACTTAATGGTGAACCCATTGCCAGACCCTCGTTTTGGATGTAATAGTCATTGTTGAATGTAAAGTAATTTTGATTAAGTGTTAATTGTAATAGGCATAATAATTCTTCTATTTGTTTTTTATTAATTGTTGCAGTGTTGGTGAGGTTGTCTTTTAGAATTTTAAGGGTTTCATCTATTGGTATATTTGTGTACATGTTAGTGACATCGAATGAAGTCATTTTGTGATTTGGTGATAGGTTTATGGTTTTCAATTTGTCAAGTAGATCTGAGTAATTTTTAATGCTGTTGTTGTTTCGTAGGTTAATATTGTTTTTAATGATTTTTTGTAATATTTTGGCAAGTTTGTATCCTGGTGCCGTGGTATAATTGATGAGGGGTCGTATTGGTGTTCCATGTTTATGTATTTTAGGCAGGCCTGTAAATTGTGGTGCTCTTGCGTTTGGTTGTTTGAGTGTATTTTTATTTATGTTTGAAAAAAGGTTATTGCATTTATTGATGGCGTTGTAGATTTCTTTAGTATATGTTTTCGTGGGGTCTTTTTGTAAAATTTGTATATTATTGCAATTGAAGAAAGTTTTTGTTTTTGTAATGTGTTCTTGTCGATCGATTATTACCATGGTATTGCCTTTGTCAGCCTTTGTAATGATGGCGTTATTGTCTTGTAGCTTTTGTTTAATGTTGTTTAGGTTTGTATTATCTTCTTTGTATTTTGTTTGGAGTTTCTTATTTATTTCGTTATTTCTTATTAGTTGTTTTAGTTTTTTGTTGATGATAACTCTTGTCTCGTTTTGTGTTTTGTTTGTTGGTATTGTTTTTACTGCGGCTTCTGCATTGATGACTTCTTGGTTGATGTTATTCTTGGTTATTTTGGGGATGTTATATTTTAGACCTTTGTTAAGTGTATTTATTTCAGTGTTGGTGAGTGATGGTAATAACCGATCGACAAGAATACATCACAAAAACAAAAACTTTCTTCAATTGCAATAATATACAAATTTTACAAAAAGACCCCACGAAAACATATACTAAAGAAATCAACAACGCCATCAATAAATGCAATAACCTTTTTTCAAACATAAATAAAAATACACTCAAACAACCAAACGCAAGAGCACCACAATTTACAGGCCTGCCTAAAAAACATAAACATGGAACACCAATACGACCCCTCATCAATTATACCACGGCACCAGGATACAAACTTGCCAAAATATTACAAAAAATCATTAAAAACAATATTAACCTACGAAACAACAACAGCATTAAAAATTACTCAGATCTACTTGACAAATTGAAAACCATAAACCTATCACCAAATCACAAAATGATTTCATTCGATGTCACTAACATGTACACAAATATACCAATAGATGAAACCCTTAAAATTCTAAAAGACAACCTCACCAACACTGCAACAATTAATAAAAAACAAATAGAAGAATTATTATGCCATTTACAATTAACACTTAATCAAAATTACTTTACATTCAACAATGACTATTACATCCAAAACGAGGGTCTGGCAATGGGTTCACCATTAAGTGGATTATTAGCAGATATATATTTAAATCACTATGAAAATAAATACATTTTATCTTCACAAAATCCACATTACCAGAAAATAATATAGTATTCAAGATATGTAGTACCTCGTGGCATGATGGTTGGTGCGTAGGACTGTCATGCCAAAGGTCTGGGTTCGATTCCCAGCCGCTGCCACCTAAAAATAGAAATGTTTTTTTCGCGAGGTAATGCCTCTTGCGAGGAACTGACAAATCCTCCAAGAGTATACTTGTCATGAATAAGTGCTTCTCATCTAGCCGTTCGGACTCGGCAAAAAATTGTAGGTCCCCTCCATTCCTGCCAAAAATACGCACACAGGAATGGTTGAGAGTTGTAAGTCACTAGGCCTTGGTTCTTCACGAGCTGTTGTGCCACCAAATTTATATATTCAAGATATGTTGACGATACTTTTGTCATATTTGATGGTACCCACAGACAAATAGACCTTTTAACCAAATATATTAACAACATAAACACAAAAATTAAAGTCACCACAGAAGTTGAAAATGATAACTCGATTAATTTTCTAGACCTAAACATTACAAAGAACAACAACAAATTCAAATACAAAGTACACAGGAAACCAACTACAACTGACATTACAATACACAAAGACTCACACCACCCACATTTCCAAAAAATGGCTGCATATAATGCCTTTATTAATAGGTTAATAAATATACCTATGGACAAAAAAGATTATGACAACGAACTCAATACAATAAAATGCATCGCACATTCAAATAACTACAATACTACAATAATAGATAAACTAATATCAAAAAAGAAAAAGAAAATTTACAACAATAGAAAACAAATACACTTCAGTAACATACACCAACATATTACCACAAACACTCCAATATGAATTTAAAAAACTAAACATCAACATTTCATTCAGAACTAATAACAACATCCAAAACATATTAAAACCAAAACTAAAAACAGAAACAAAAACATGCTCCGGAGTTTATAAACTCAAATGCGACGATTGCAACATGTACTATATTGGACAAACAGGCAGAATTTTCTACGATAGGTTTCTAGAACATAAACCAAAAAACAACACCAAATCAAACTTCGCCCAGCATCTGATCGACAACAACCATAGTTACACTGACTTCAACACCAACCTAATACCATTGCACATATGCAAAAAAGGGAAAATACTTGACGCAACAGAAGAATATGAAATTTATAAGGCCAGTAAATTGGAACAAGACAGACTAATGAACGACAACGACATTTAAAACAAACCCACTATACGATACAGCCATAAGAACCAAAATAGAAGAAAGAAGACAACAACATAACACGACACAATAGCAAAACTCCACAGCATCACAAGAAGAGACATCGGCTTTGACAAGAAACAACAATTTTAAATTAAGTTCTTAGCCCGATGATGGAGATATACATACACTCCGAAACGCGTCGCTAGATATCAAAATAAAATTAAGTAAAGTTGTGATAATAATTAGAAATTTAAATTTAAATTAAAAACTTTAAAATTTAGAAATCTTAGTGTTTTCTTTTTATTTATTTTATTGTTTTAATTTATTTTATATATCAGCAGTGCCTTTGAAGTGGTGATAGTCTGCTTGCAGTCTTTTTGTTTTTTTTTTTCCTACTCTGGCCTGATTTATGTTTTGTTTGCAGGTGAGGTCAAGTTTCGGGGGCAAGATCCCCCCCATTCCGGCGAGCTAATGCCGTGCACCGCAAGCAGGCCATGTCCTCGGAGCTTGACATTCCTTTCCACATTCCAAACTCATCCCTTCCGATTTTCCTAGCCTTTCCTTTTTCAGTTCCTCCTTCAATACCGACTCCTCTCGGCTCTTCCTCTTGCCTCGCAACACCACTCAATATGAGTGCCCAGCGCTGCATACGAGCTGTGGCCATTAAATGTAAGCCGTGTGTTTCACCAAAAATTGATAACAAGGGTTTATTATCTGTCAAAATAGTGAAATAGTTTCCCAATAAATATTGTTTCAATTTAGTGACAGAGAAAAATACGGCTAATGCTTCTTTTTCAATGACGGAGTAGTTCAATTCACTTTTGGATAGAGATCTCGAAATGAAAGCAACGGGTTTGAGCCCATCCGGAAACCGGTGTGATAAGACTCCTGCCACAGAATGTTTGCATGCATCAGTCGTAAGAACGATCGGAAGTTTTGGATTAAAATGAGTCATCACTTGCTCTGACGAAATGTCATGATTTATCAAATCGTATGCCTTTTCACAATCTGTATTCCATACGAACTGAACGTCTTTCCGAAGTAAAGTATACAACGGATTCATTTTGCTTGAAAAATCTTTTATGAAGCGTGAGTAATAATTAGCCATGCCAATAAATGCTCTCAATTCATGAATATCTTTAGGGATAGGTGCATCCAAAATAGTAGCAAATCTATCTCTGTTCTTATGGAGCCCATATTTATCGATGGTAAAACCAAGATAAGAAATTTGTTTTTGAAAGAAAAGGCATTTAACTGCATTCAACCTCAAACCAGCGTCAGCCATTTTCTTTAAAACTGATTTTAAATTAAATAGATGGTCTTTGAAATCCCTTCCAGTTACTGTAATAGTAAATTTTCCATGTGCATTTGCAAAATTGCAGCTGCTGGCTTAACACCGAAGGGTAATCTTTTTATTTTAAATGTACCAATGTGGGTGCTCCATGCACATAAAAGAGATGATGGTTCATCCAAACACAATTGATTATAGGCAGCACTCATGTCCAATTTTATATAAATACTTCTCCACCCTGCAACGATGTGAAGAATTCCTCAATCAGAGACAATGGGTATTTGACATCAACAAGAAACTTGTTAATTGTAGTTTTGTAGTCACCATACACGCGTAATTTGGCATCTGGTTTAGGAACGGAACCAACAGTGTTCCCCACTTTGCAGTTTCAATTTGTTCAAGAACGCCTTTTGCAACTAAATCACGCAGATTTTTTTCAATTTCAGATTTCCAAGCAATTGGAATTGACCTTGGTTTGGAAAATACTGGTTTGGTGTCACTATAAATTTGCAACGAAACTTAACACACATTATATTTGCCCAATTGGCCATCGAAAAGTTCTGAAAATTGACTTTTAATCTGGTCGACGATTACGGAAAAACTTTGATTCTCTGGCAATCGAATCGAATGAACAAGGTTCTCATGATTTTGATCCATTTGCACTAATAAAAATTTAAATGTGCGTCGAAAATTTCTACCTAATAAAGGTGGTGCGTTTGTATCGGTCACCACAACTGTAATACATTTGCTGGTGTCACCATAAGTAATACTGGCTTAACACTCACCAATTATGTTAATTTTATTTCCACCGTAATTTCTATACGGGATTTTACAAACCGTAAGGGGATACTGTGATAAATGCTTCTCGTAGAAATTCTTTGGAACAAATGTGCACGGAGCCCCGGTATCACATGCAATGTCTATCATGGTGCCGCTGAACATGACCTTCAACCAATACATCCCGCTTTATCATCATCGTTTAAACTATATAAAAAAAATCAAACGAACTGCCATTAGAAACAGAATTTACATATGGATTAGAATAAGAAAGATTATTAGAATTAATGAAATTGAAATTTTTCTTGCTGTTTTCCTGCTTGGAGCGGCAAACACTGCTTAAATGTCCCTTCTTTGAACAGGAATGGCACTTGGCTTCTTTGTATGGACATGTATTGGCTTCATGTGTCTTCCATCCACATCGCGTACACGCGGTTTTCTTTCCAGGTTGTGGTACTGTTAGCTTACGGTTGTTGTTGTTGCCTTTGTTGCGTTGTCTTTGCCCTTTCTACAAACTCATGTAGTTAACCTCGGAATCCATGTTTGTTTTCAGCGCAAATTTCGTTTCGAATATCATCGCCTTTTTCAGAGCATCGGCCAATGACAAGCTTTCGTCTTCTTCACAAATACGTGTGAAAATTTTCTCGGGCAATTGAGTAATAAATTTTTCTTTCACCATCACGTCCAAATTGCAACCATATTTATATTGTAAAGCAGGCTTCTTGATGCGAGCATACCACGATGAAACACTTTCGTTTTCGTTGCGAACGGCATCATGGACATTTTTACGTTCATGATACACAATTGTTGGAGGTGTGAAGTGCGACTCCAAAAATTTGCACAACTCACTTAAATCTGTATTCACTGGCGTCTTTGGATCATATAAACTACGTAATAGTTCATATGCTGATGATCCAATTGATTTTAATAAAATCGCTTTTTTTGCTTTTTCGTCGGTGCAATTTATTTCGGTGTATTGAATGTCCAAACGCTCTTTCCAAATGCTCCATTTGTCTTCGCTTGGATTAAACTCATTGATGGTCGTTGAATGGACTGCGGTACTTTTGTCGATGGACATTGAAAATATTCGCATAACGCGTTTTTACGTTGTAGATTTTGAAACGATTAAATAAAACTTGTGTTCAAATAAAACTAATCGAAATTCGATGCTTGCTTTTCTTTTACAGTTTCTTTTTACGATGTAAAATATTAAAATTCCTCGTCGCCAATTTTGTAGTGTATTTGATAAAGAAAAGACTACTTGTTAATGGTTCAGAGTATGCGAATAGAATGTATGTTTTATTAAGAGTAATGAAAGTATTCAGTGAAGCTGACATGAAATGTATAAGGTGAACTTGATATGTTTTACAGCGTGTGTTTAATGTAGTAGATTTCTTTTGGTCATTTACTCATATATATATAACAATATCTTTATCTGATATATTGCATCATTACTTGGACGCCTCCATGTTTCATCTCCCGATGAGTTTAGTCAATTACTAGCTCAGGCAACCTCGATCCGTTTGAAATGATTACTGGATGTTTCATTTCATAGTCCATCTCCGACCTCCCTGATCTCCCACCAACTCGAAGCAAACCATTTGCATCCAACATTGGCTTCAAACTTGCTATCGTACTCCTCTCCGGTAAGCGTTTACCCGCCTTTAATGCTGTGAACTTCTTCTTATAACTAGTTCTCCTGATGATTTCTCCTTATCAAATATTCCATAGCTGATACTTCTCCTTTAGAGTGGGTGGGGCAACTTCCTGTTGGACCCTTCTGTTGCCTGCTCCAGCTTCCTTGTATACTCCAATAATGGTACACTTGACTCAGTTCCTCTAAGTCGTGTGTGTAAAGTCTCCTTAAAAGGTGAAATTGAAAATATTTTCATTTCATTTCTTACCTCCTGAGGTATATACTTCATTATTTTGCTTTTCGGCTTTTAGTCTTGTTCCATAGCTATGCAACTAGGACCATGTAGCCATAGTTCATTATCCACCAAATCCTTTGGTGAATATTCCCTTGTCAGTAAATCAGCTGGATTCTCCTTGCCATCGATATGACGCCAGTACTTGACATCCGTGTTTGTTTGGATTGATGCGACTCTATTCGCAACGTATGTTCTTAAGTTTCTTGTTTCCTTCTTTATCCAATGATATTCTGGACTGGAATCAATCCATAGCACATACTCCGCATTTAGCTACTCTATAGACTCCATTACTCCTTTTATCATTCTTGAAAGCAATTCTGCCGCTGATAACTCCAGTCATGGAATGGGGACCATCTACAATGGTGCCACTCTTGTGTTTGATGTTAAAAGTCTACTGGTTACTACTCCGCTCCCATGTTCGACACGAATGAATATCACTACCCCTAATGCAGCTTCACTGCTGAAATGAAAAGCCATGTATTTGTATTTTTGGGTTTCTTCCTGTACCCAACCACCCATCGATTTTTAAATTCTCCAAGTGAATAAAAGAATTCCAAAACTCCAACCATCTATTTTGTAATTCAATCGGTGGTTTATTATCCTAATCAATTTTAAGTTTCCATAGCTCCTGAATTAATCTTTTTCCGATAATAGTTACCGGTGATGTGTATCCATTTGGGTCATATAATTGCGCTACATAACTCACTATTCTCCTTTTTGTTATGACTCCATCAAATTTAGGGTTCTTTACTATAAAGGTAAACTTATGTTCCTCTATCAACCATTTAAGTCCTTAAATGGTTGTGCCTTCCCTTCCGAAAATAACAAAGTTTTTTCAGACTCCAAATCTATAGCTGTTACAACCGCCGGGTTGTTTGACTTCCATTTACGAAGTTCAAAACCAGCCCCTTTTAAAACGAAATTAATTTCTTTCGCCAGCTTCATAGCTGTCTTTTCTGAGTGGGCTCCCGTCACACAATCATCCATATAAAAATCCTCTTCTGCTATCCTTAACTGCTATTGGATACTCTCCTTTTGCTCCCCTACAAGTTTATCACCGATCTTACAGCAACAAATGGTGATGCTGTCAATCCAAATGTTACTACTGTGAGCCAATACTCCTGTAATCTCTGGCTTGCATCCTCCCTCCAAAATATTCTTTGCAAATTCCATTGTTCTTTTGCCACTTTGACTTGATTGAACATTTTGCGAATATCTCCATAGACCGCTATCTTATGTCTCCGGAAACGCATGATAGTTTCATGCAAATCTTTTTGCAACTTTGGGCCTAGCATTTGAATGTTATTGAGGGACAATCCTTTGTCTGTTTTGCAACTTGCGTCGAATACAATTCTATTATCCTCTGAAATGCTGAAATCCTTGGTTTCTCCGTGGCCAAAACAAGATGGCCTACTTCTATTTCCTCCCTCATTTTTTCAGTATAAATTATCCTCATCTCCTGATTTTTAGCTAGTCGCCTTACTAAGTATAGAAACCGTTTTAAAGCTACCTCCCTTGAACTTCTTAGTCCTTTAAAATTCTCCTTTAACGGAATTTTAACAATAAATCTCCCTGATTCATTCCGTTTATATGTCTCTATGAAGTGTTTTTCAACCTTCATTTCCTCCTCCGTAAGCCTAGGGTGTGAACTGACCTGATTTTGTTGCCAAAGTCGCTCTAATAGTTTATCTAATTGTTCCTTATCTTTATATTGGATGCATGAAATTGACTGTCACCTTTTCATCAATAGTTCCAAAAGTAATTACTCCTAATAGAGTTTCCATTACAGCTATACCTTTTATATCTTCGCAAAAAATCCTACTCCAAATAACAAAGGCGTTGGACTAGGTCTCCAATATTCTGGGTCCGCCCAGGGCACTCCGGTTTTGTAAGGAACCATCGTCGGGTCTAATCCTAACGATGGCATTATGGGTTCCCAATTACTACCATTTGGTAAAACCTAACAAATCTCCTCTATGCCTTCCTGAGCCTGGGCTCCATACCATGGAAATACCTTTACTTTTATTTTTTGTTGGATTTTAAAAGGTTCCTCATCTATACCTACTGCGTTCTTAGTAGTGGTTAAAGATGAAAATTTGTACTCCTGTACTAATTTCTGGCTCATCACATTCAGCTGAGCTCCTGTATCAATAAATCCTCTTAGAAGACCAAACCTATTCCCATCATTTTCAGTGCTTACCATTACTGTTGATAAAAAACTGAAACCTGGAGAAGATAAATTCAACATATTGTCATATTTTAACCCTTGATTAGTTGTTTTTTTTTATTATTATACTCCTTTAACATTTTATTACTAGATGGATGGTTCCACACTGGCCATATATCTTCCAAGGAAAATCCAAAATTTCTCCTATCTTTGGGGGTCTCTGACGATCTTTGCAACTCCCATTGCTTTTTAGGCTTCGGGTCTAAACGATCGTGTAAGCCAAGCACGAATACCATGTCTCAATGCTCCAAAGGTACTCCTAAAGATCTTAGCTGGCTGGCGGATAGTCTCATGCGTGATATTCGTCATTCTTTGGATTTATCCCACCGATGGCTTCTCCTGAAGCACCGGTAACCGATAAAATTGGTTTAAATACTCCTTGGTTATATGATGCGGCTTTTCATATAGTTGAGAATGCCTATCCCAGGCATGTTTATAGCTGTCCTGGCTAAGATGACTCTCCCCTAATGCCTTGGCTGCCCTTCCTGTCACAGACTTTTTTAAGTAGGAATACTTAAATGCTGGCGAAACGTCCTCGTTCTCATGGATGGCCGCTTTGAAACGGTCACCGAAGCCGATCCATTTGAGGAGTAACCCATGAAACTCCCCTCAATTTTTTTGTATGTCATGTTGTTGTGTCGGAACGGTCAAACTTACGTTGAGCTGCCTCCGCAACGACTCCTTCGCTATCAGTCTCCACATTATTCTGTCTCCATGGCCTGGGTTTTGCCATCTGTTTTTCATGAAACGAGATGAGTTACATTCATTTTAGATTTTGTTAAGGAAAAATTTATTGGTGTGCAACCCCAATTTGCAACATTCACTTCATATTGCCTTCTAGCATAGTATATATATAAGTGTGGTGTGAGTGATATACCTACAGTAGCAGAATAGTTATGAAATTCAAACTCCCATTTTCTCCATGGAAAACAAAATCACATTCCTATTTGATTATGTTCTCCTCCTTTCTGCCTCCTGGTCAAAGAAATATTCTTGTTTTCCAATATAAAAGATTTTGCCTTCAATACATCCTTGTGGTTGCATGCAACCAATCATTTAATTCTCCTTGAAAAAATAAAAACTAAACGTAATTGTTTTCTTGTGTTTGTGGTCTCAGCACCAAATTATGCTACACTAAACACCTCCACTCCTTGCTAGCTAGACTTAGTTTCAAGTCCTCAAGAAACTAATTTTTTCTCCTAGTGTGTTTGCAATCTCTCTATCACAAAGATTCTAAGCTTAACACCTCCATCCAATTCTTCCTAGAATAATTCTCCTTTTAATATGTTTGCGATCCCTGCATTCCATAGATGCTACGCTAAACACCTCCATCCAATTCTTCCAAGAATAATTCTCCTTTTAATATGTTTGCGATGCCTGCATCCCAAAGATGCTACGCTAAACATCTCCATTCCGATTTAAAATATTTTATACTCTAATGCAAATTAACTATCTAAATTTTATAGGGCTTTTCACCCGAACTCCTCTCCAATCTCCTTCTCTCCTAGGTAAATTATTTATTAAACGCAATGCTTAAATTTGTTTTCTTCCTAGAGAAAAAAAAATCAAACTCCTACTCCGTTAACTCCTCAACATAGAAATTAACAAAAGAAACACCATATTTTCCCAAAATTCCACAATACTGATTTTTATTAATAACTCCAATAGGAAATATTCCTTATTTTCCATTTTTTCTCAAAAAAGGCATATTATCTACTCCACAGTATAAGCATCAATTTTGGCCAACAAAATAATGCTTTACACTCTACTGTATTTCAAACGAAAATAAACCATACACACACATACATCAATGTTGTTTTTTTCGAATATTCCATAACTGTTGGCGACCGACGACGCACATTGTTGCTTATGGATTTATGCTTTTTTTCTTCGAATTGATTTCTTCAGAATGCGCTTGAATAGTAACCATTGTTATTATTATTATTTTTTTTATTTTCCTTTTCACATTAATTTTTTTGTTTTTTCTTTCACATTTGACACTCATAATTTAATAAACTCCCTCCTTTGATTATTAAATCCTATTTATTATTTTTACAGACGTTGACGATGACAACCTACGCCAACGCCATTGCCTACCTAAGCACACACACACAATTTACTTTTTCAAAACTAACCACTTAATATTTTATTTTATATTTTTATTATTTTTATTTTTTAATATTGCTATTGTTTTATATTTATATTGTTCTTTCTATCCATTTGTAGTTTAATCTTTTAGTTTTATATTAATTTATTATTCCTCGACTTTTTTTCGACTAGTTTAACGCGACGTTCACTATTCAATGTCCGACTGCATCGATGGTGACGATCTCGTTTCGTTCCGCGGTAGTATGTATTGGTTTGTCTACGGTAGGTACATAGTGTATGTACATACCTCGTTTTCGTTTCTCCTTGAAAGATCTCTCTTTCTTGTTTATTTGTGTTTTTAATGGGGTTTTCTTTTGGTAACAAAAATTGATTTTTTTCCCCGTCCGATTTGTCAAAAAACAGATTTTAACAGTAAAAGCCTTCCAATGGTGAAAAAAATCAGTTTTTTTTAATCGAAAATCAAATTTGCAGATCTGGATTTTTCGGCAGATTTACCCCTCTTTTACTAACACCATTACACCAACAGATCAATTGACAGCCGTCATTTTGGCAAGATTTTGTTTTCAGTAATTTTGAATAGTGAAATAAAGTTGTGAAAATATACATAAACTCAAAATAATAGCTTTTCATTGAAATGGAAGCAATTTTAAGTGAATTGATGGATTCTGATTCACCTAGCTCATCTTCGTCGTCAGAAAGTGAATCAAGCGGTGAGGAATATTATGAAATAATGAAACTTTTATTTCTAAAGAAACAAAAACACCGCATTAAAGATTTCGTAAAAGACGTAATAAACAATTATACCGAGAAAGAAGTAACGGATAGGTGGTTAAAATGTAGTCAATATTTTTGTAACAAAACGTTTTATACAAAAGGTCTATACGCTTCAAGGAAAGAATCGGTTGCAGTGGAAGAGTACCTATTAGTGCTGAAACTCAATGTTTAGCATTCCTTTGGTAAATGTAATATTTTCAGTAAAAAGCTATATACTTACCAAAGAATAAAACTTGACAGGTTTGCTGGCAACAAAAATTCCTACAGAGAAGTTTCAAACCTATTCAACCTCACCATATTGAGTGCTCACAGAATATTGACAAACTTTATGGAGTTTCTGTATGATATATCGACACAATATATAAAGTTTCCAACAAATGCAGTTCAAAAAGAAAAAACCGCTGAAGAATTTGCGGAGGTATAAAGTGGATTGTTGTAGATTTCTACTAACAATTATTTTAACTTATAGCTTGCCGGTTTTGAAAATGTATTAGGCTGCATAAATAGTTCATATATTTATATCCGAAAGCCAGCTCACAAAGTAAGGTCAACCTATGTTAATCGACATGGACTGATTTCAATTACTTTGCAGGGTATTTGTGATGCCAATCAGTTGTTCCTAGATGTCTTCATTGGATCTCCAAGCAAAATTCATGATTCAAGGATATATAAACTATCTCTTATTGCGAATGATATACCTACAATTTGTGGCTCACAATATCACATTTTAGGTGATGCGGCCTATCCACTTTTTGTTTTGGAGACTTGACCGAGCATCAGAAAAGATATAATAAAAGGCATTGCACAACCCGTGTAAAGATTGAAAATTCATTCGGTTTGCTTAAGCAAATATTTAGGCAGCTTATTAGATTAGATTTTTTGAGTGTGGAACGGATGTGTAAATTCGTATTAAGCTGCTGTGTTCTTCATAATTTATGCATCATTGAAGGAGACACGTGGGACATATTCAGTCACCCATAAGAAGAAGAAGGAGAACGCCAAGAAGAGACACCACCAGGCGAGTCTCTTTCTGAGACGGTTCTACAACACTTAGGCCAGTTAAAGAGAAATGGGATCGCTGAAAATTTTTAAAATAAAACGTTATCTAAAATAAACATTCCAAAATAACACTAATAAAAAGTCTAACGAAGTTTCAATCGTGTTTTTATTTGTATGAAAAATGTAAGTATTTTTAAATAAATGATAATTCATTTTATTAGTATAAGGTATAACATCTTATCTATCTTAATTCAAAATTCATAAGGAGTTGAGGTAAGTAGGTAGCTACGTTATAAACAAAAACAAATGAAGAAAAATAATTAAGTATGTACCTATCAACATTATAAAAAAAATAAACAAAAACAACCAATAATTGGATTTATTTGTTTGTGCCTCATGAATGTCTCTTAGGATTTTCATTTTTTCTTGATGTCTTCTTTTAATATTTTTAATATTTTCTTCTTTTATTTTTTTGGCTTCTATTTCAGTTTTATTGTCTTCTTCTTTTGCTCGCTTCCATTGTTCAAGCTTACCCATGAAGGCATCAAACATTTTCTCCTGAGCTGTCCTCCATTGGCGACTTTTAGGTATGAAAACAGATTCATTTGTTTGGTTTGCGATTGATGTATTAAGTTCTGTACGTGGAGAACTCATAAGAATAACATCATTTGAAGCATTCGAGCTGGAGTCTGCAGAGGTCGAAGCCTGTGCTGAATACATATTCTTAGTTTTTATTTTTCCAGCGGATAATGTGTACTCTGGAACTAATGAATCGTCGAGCTTTATAATTTCCTCTATTTCACCATCATAATCAGTTTCGTCGCGGGCCGATCCACTCTTATTGTTTCCGTCGATAGCTTTTTTGGTACGTGTTATTACGCAATTGTACCGTGTTTCAACTTGACACCCGTTGTAAGCAAAGTTGTATTTCTTATTAATTTCATTCGCTATGAAACACCACAAGTTTTTTTTAATCGAAATTGCTTTTTTGGGCCCACATTGTCTATGTGTTTGGAGTACAAGTGAAGCAAACATTTTGTTTCTCCTACACCCCATTTGATGAATTTGCCTATAAAAAATTAATCATTTACAATAAAAAGTGTAAATGATCATAAGGATGGAAGCAGGCGTTTTTGAAGACTTAAATAGATGTTATTTCTGTTTCATGGTTGATCCACCAAAAATAAATTTCTATGAAGAAGGACTAGTTTAGTTTCAACCTAATTCAAAGTTTGAAATTTTCAATATTGCAAGTGAGACGTGACTATGAAATATGAATACTATTTATAGATTATATACAAAACATATGTAAATACAATGTTATGGCTTCAAAACTTTTGTTATATTTCTCACTTAACCGGACAAGATTCAGTCTTCAGAAAAATGTGTGCTTTCAACCTTATGACTTCGAATGTTTGTATGTATATTAAGTTTCAGGTTCTTACTTGATAAGTCTTCATGCAGAAAATCGTGGTTGAAAGTAGGATTATTTTCTTCTGGACTATGCTCTGTAAAATAAATTAAGGGATTATTTTGAGACCGTCACATAAACTCGCCTGCAAAAAACTAGTGATTCAAGGTTATTTTTAAACACTGAAATGCAATTATAAGAGCGCACAGGTCTTGATTGACTATACTTCCTAAACACTGGATTACCCAAAGTCTTGATACACTTGATTTTGCAATGAGAGACTTCGTACCAACATTTGTTATTTACCTTCTTCGTTTCTGATGTTGAAATACTCTGCCACTTCGGAATATGTCGTTCTCACTAATTGTTTACCTTGAATAAAAAAAACAGAAGTGTTGAGTGAAAAAAATTATAAAATGTTTGTGAGGGAACTTATTTATTCGATTTTCTAAAAGCACCATATTAACCTCCACTATAATGCTTCCTTCATCATTTACAACAATTTTGTAATCCTCCAAATTAATTTCGTCATTCATTTTTTAAACCTTTAAATCGCTTCGGGTAACAAAAGAAAACAAAACTTGAATGAAGAAAAAATTTTCGAGTCATTTGACAGCCGATACCGTTTCTGGTTCCTCAGACACGTATATACACCAATACCATGATAAAAAAAATCAATCTGAAATTGTATACCATTCGCGACGAAAAAAATCAATTTTTAGATCAAAATCTGAAATTCCCAAAAGAAAACCCCATAAGTGTGCATAAGTGTGGCACATAATTATTTCTCTGTTTTCTATTGAGTTCTCCTGAGCTCTTCGTATACATGTTCCTACATGTTTTCTCCGTCTCCTGTGGGTGAATAGCATTCAGTATATCTTGTCTTTTTTTTTATTTAACTGTTATTGTACTTTTTCTCCCATTTACATGTTCCAACATGTTTTTTATTTTGATTGTGTGAATTTTAAATTCAGCACAATATCTCCTTCTCCTATGCATATTCCTACATGCTTTTTGAAGTGTACATGAACCACTATATTCAATTACCTAACGGACGAGATGATGATAAAATAATAAAAAAAATACGTACGACCTAATGGTGTTTGTAAGGCACCATACGCAAAAAAATAACGACCTACCTAACGGTGGTTGTAAATCATCAAGAAAAAGCTGAAAAAGGTGGTTGTAAATCACCAAGAAAAAAGCTGAAAAAGTGATTGAAGTCACCACGAAAAATTATTATGCATTGTAAGATTATTCAATGAAATAGTTAATGGTATATAATATTAATAAATAGGATTTATTGTGGATGGGCTACACGTATCCTTATGCGTAATATTCCACCACACTCAAACCTTTCTCCTCTTGGATCCCGTTTATTCCAACCTCCTGGCTATTTTATAACCTACATTTATAACACAATTTCATTCCGATTTTATCTCCGATTTTTTTTTTTAATCCGGCTCGAAGGACCATAATGTTTAAACTCCACAGAAATAATAACAAATAGCACCTTTTGTCGTGGGAAAAATTATACAAAAAAACCCAGATTTATCTATCCGACTCCACGGAAGTAAAAACATTTGCTCTCACGGCCAAAGACCGATTGAGGCTGACTTATATAATTCATTTTACAAAGGTTATATTTTCATTTCATTGATGACTCGGAATGCCAGTGTTGCCATACGTAACAATTATATATAACTTCGATATTGTAATTGTTGTTAGTCAACTTATGTTTCTGGTTCACCTTAGTTTCGCACACATCTGGACTTTGGTCTTTCAACAATTGGAAAAGATTAGCTCTACGTTCGGTCCTAATCAATGAATTTACATTCACAGCAAGGATCCTAAGAGGCCTCTCCGACAGCGCGCCTTTAACCTCTTATTTGCGTTAAGCTAGGCAAAACAGAGTAGAGATAGTCTACTCTAGTCGCCTGCTCCTTTATCTGAGTGTGAAGTCTTGTTAACTAGCCTTGAATCACCATCAATATGCCTCTAATATCGGCCTGAGCGTCCGGAGCCCTTGGCACGAGGGCTGATTGGGCTACCTTAGCTGCAGGCTGTACCGTTTTTCCCCTCTCTCCCACCATTTGGGTGTAGGAAATTTGGGGGTTGATAGGCGTTGTTGTAGGAGCACGCGTTGATGGGCGCATCTCTACCGCTGTCTGTTTAGCCGCTTTATTAGTTCTGATTTGCTGAAAAGCTGAACAACCCCGATAATTAGCAGGGTGCCCCTCCTTTCCGCAAAGTGCAAATTTAAGCTGGGTCATGTCTTCGACCCGTTCCTTGTCGAGTTTACACTGTGGTCGTCACCACATTTAACGCAGCGTGACTGCATTTCACAGTTTGCTGCAGCGTGGCCAAACCTTTGGCAGCGCATGCATTGAAGCATGATTCCGCGTCTCTTTAATTTATCCCACGTAACAACCTGGTTGTTGTGGACGGACATACTTCTCAACCTATCCAGTTTGCTGCTGGGCGATAGCTGAACTAGGAAGAACGGCAAAGACCGCTTTTCCCGTCTGGCTCTGACTGTAGCGAACGGCTTGACCCCGATAAAGTCGAGACCGTCGCTCGCTTTTTGACGGGGCTCATTTAAGAGCACTTGTGGCTCCGTGCAGGAATCTATGCCCTTTAAAAGGACCGTTTGATATTTATCCACTTTGAGGGTAAAACTGAAGAACACAGTCGTGGATTTTTTCAACAGTTCTTTTATGATTTTGTGCTGAGCCACTGTGGAGCAGTGAATAGCATGTCTATCTTTACTCAAACGTTTAATAAAAAAGTTTTGGCCTATGGCCGCCTTACATAGGTCAATGGTTTCCTGCAGTTCCGTTTTGTATGTATTAACTTTTTCTTTTTTATTTTGGGGCGGCTGTGGCTGCTGCTGGTGTACCCCCTGCTGCTGCCCGTTCCACTGCTGGTGACTCCGCTCCTGTGGTTTTTGTTGCTACTGCTGCTGCTGTGCTGATTTCTTTTTGGCCGTTGTTCCTTCGGCTGCTGCTGTGGTTGTACTATTGGCAGCTGTTGTTGTTGCTCCTTATTTTGGTTTTGCTTTGGCAGTTGCTGTTGCTGTTGTTCTAGCAGATTTTGCTCTGGCTGCTGGCTTTTCGGTGGCAGCTCAGGCTGTGGTGCTGTCCTTTGTGGCGCCTGAAGTGCTTTTTTCTGCTCACGCTCTAGGTTTAATCTCTGGTATGGTGTGGACAGTATGGTGTGGACAGTATAGTGGATTTCATTGTACTCTTAATTCTTTTGCATAGGAGTCTTCTTGTTATCATTCCGACGATACTAAAGTAAGTGTGCTAAATGAGAGTGATGATATTGTGAACACTTCATGTTGGGTCCTCTTTCATATCTTTTTCCAATTCTGTTATCCCATACGCCTTTTCCTTAACAATATCGTTCGCTCCCGCTCCTTCTAGAATTAACAATAGTTTTTTTGATGCAATCTTTGTAAAAACATCTTTTATTGAGTCATTAAGTGCTAGACTAGGTATTTTGAAATTTGGTTGATTAAATCTTAGTTGAATATGATCCGAATCTTCGTAGAAAATATTTTGATGGTCAATTTGAAAAAGACATGGTTGAATTCAGACTCGCTACATCCCATTCTCCTGAACATTATATTTTTATTTTTGTTGGTTTCGGGAAAGAATAAAGCCACGCATTTGCTTGTGCCCATTTAATTAAGTAGTTTTGTTCATATGAGTGGATCGAATAGTTGCATTAGTTTTTATTCATTGTATGGGTTAAATAAAAGTGACATTGAGCAAATATAAGTATTTGTTCCCTTGGTTTCTGGCGATTCCAGTGGTCCTGCATACCAGGTACTATGGAGTTCAATAGACACCTTTTTAAGGAGATCATATTCTCGTTTCTTCATGAGTACGAATTCTTTCGTTCGTAAATTTTTTGCTATGAAGTCCTCTTGTATTTTAAGAATAGCCGGAATGTTTTTTTTACTTTGAATAGGGAAAAGGTGTATTTGTTGGAGGTCGAAAGGTTCCAAATTAAAAATTGGGAGTATTATTCGTTCTACAAATATTCCATTCATTACATGTGTCCCTACGAATAGTGATTTTGTTTAAGTGCTAAGTAGAATTTCTCTGTTCTCTAAAGTTGGGTTAGAGCATATTTCTAGATATGTTTGTATAATTTGGGATGGTGTTATGAGAAATGGGTTCTGTTTCAATAATGTTAGTATGTCCAATACCATTTGTTGCCTTCTTTGAATATCTAATATTTGTAGAGCTATACTGCTTAAAATTACTTGGAATTTTTGAGTTCTTTGAGCATCATTAGTTGGATTCAAAAATCTCTCAATAACTTCTGTTATATGTTTTTGATTATTTTCTAGGATTATGAGTGGCTGATTTAGACTGTCTAAGGAAGTTTTAATTACAGTTATCTGCTTCCATTGGAGTTTTCAAGGGTCTTAGTGTCAGTTCCTAGATTATCCAATTTACTGTAGAATCGTTTTTCGTCTTGGCTGTCGACAACACCGAAAAAATAGTGAAAAAGATCTTTTTGATCGATGTGGATTAAATTAATTTTTGAATAATTTTAGTATGTTGGCAAACTGATGTAATAAGGGAGCTAACTATCGACTTTTGACTACCGCAGATGTTAAAAAGAGTGAAAATGAGAGTCAAATTTGTGTTCTGCAAATCTTTAACCAGGATTCTTCAGCTCGGTTAAAGATGTTTGTTTATGCGTTAATATCCGTAATTTTGACTGCGGTCATCTGATTCCAGGTGTCGTGGTATAATAACACTTTCCCTATGTCTTTGAACACTATTCCTGTGTTGTTCAGCTGTTCTATTTTGTACGTAGGGTGTTGCTGCAACCAATGTTATTAAAAGAGTTAATTTTATTGTCTATGATATGTGTAAATATGACATATTGATGAAATGTTAAGTAATTACACTATGTCCAAACAGAAACAAATAAAAAGAAAAATTGTAAGAAATGAGTTTTAATTTATGTTAATGTTGTCATAGAAATGCTTTAAATGATTATTGTGGATGGTTACATGTTTTTTCCTAATTAATACCACACTGTTAGTTTCATAAGGTATTTCGGCGATAGTATAAGGTTCTGTCCATATTTCTGATAGCTTGTGTTGTCTCTTTTCATTTTGTATATGTAAGTACTTTATCACCAACATGAAATGCTCTCAACTGATTCCCTTATCATAGTAATTTTTTGAGTTCTTTTTACTATTAATTAGGTTTTTTTCTAGAAATAGCATACGTTTTTTGGAGTTTATGTCGTAAAATAAAGAAATAGTTTTCGTGGTCTTAAATCGGCCCTTGTAAGAAAGACAATCTATAGGTGTGAATTTAATTCCCTCGTGGATACTGTTATTGTTGACAAATGCTTGTGTTCTAAAAAACTGATCCCAAGATCTTGGATTCTCATCACAAATAGTTCTCAGATATTCTACTAAAGGTCGATGTGCACCTTCCAACGCACCATTGGATTGAGGATTTTATGCTGTTGTTTGTAACTTCTCAATTTTTAGTAGTTTACGTACTTGTTTAAACAATTTGCTTAAAAAATTCGTTCCTTGGTCAGTTACCAATTGTTTGGGTATTCTATACCTTGTTATTATTTGCTTCCTAATTTGGCATTGCATAAAAGTCTACGAATTTCGTCAGACTATCTTGGAAAATCAAGATATAGTTTTTTCCTGTGTAAGAATGTAATGGTCTATTCTTGTAATGGTCCAACTATGTCCAGATATACTTTGTCAAATGGGGTTTGGCAAGAATAGGTGATAATCATTGGCATTTTTGCTTCTGGGCTTAATTTCATCTTCTGACATTTTGGACATCTTTTTATGTACTTGGAAATGTCTCTAAACATTTTTGGCCGTTTATACTTTTTTCGTACACTCCAATGTCCACCGATTGGCGAGTCATGATAGTCTTGTAGTATTGTCTGTATATCCTTTGTGCTAAACATTTTTTCTCGAATGTTATTTGCATCTGCATCTTGTGTCGTTTGTTGTAGGTCATCATTGTTTGAATTGTCTTGAACTATGTAATTGTTGGCTAGTATTCTGTGTTATATTAGTTTGTGAATTATCGATATTTGTATTCTGTTGGGCACGCTGTGCTCTTGTTAATGCTGAACATGTTGCATTTTTAGTCTTCCCGTAAGTCTGTCGTGCTACATTTATAGGAATTCTACTTTATGTATCGGCGTTATTGTTACTTCTCCCTGGTTTGTATTTGAGAGTACAATCGTATTCAGAAAGTTTGTGATAAAAACGAATAAGTCTTGAAGTCGGGTCCCGTGTCCTAAAATTGCCAGTAAATGGTTCGTGGTATGTATAAACAGTGATCTTTCGTCCCAATAGGTAACATCTGTAATTTTTAGACGCCCATACTATGGCTGATATTTCTTTTTCACTTGTGGAGTAATTGCGTTCAGCTTTGTTAAGTGTACGACTTGCGTATGCAGTCGGTCTATCCTTACCTACTTTTCTTTGTGAAAGTACAGATCCTATTGCTTCACCACTGGCATCATTTGTAAGTATAAAAGGTTCGTTGAAATCAGGGTAAATTAATAATAGAGGGGATGACAAAAGATCATTAATTTCTGCAACGCTTCTTGACACTTGTCTGTCCATTTGAATTTGACATCTTTTCTGGTTAGGTTCGTAATTTGTGTGCCTATTTTAGAAAATTGTGATATACATTTTCTGTAATAATTTTCTAGACCTATAAAAGATTGCGTCTGTTTGAGAATTCGAGGTACAGGGAAAATTTGCACACAACTAGTTTTGCCAGTGCTCCTTCTGCAGAACATTTGTGTCCTAAGTATACAACTTCTCTGCAGAGAAATTGGTATTTTTCAACGTTTAGTTTTAGGTTATGTTCACGCAGTCTATCGAAAACTAGCCGTAGTTTCCTAGTATGGTCCTCTATGCTCTATGCTCTCATCTAAGTATACAAAGCATTCCAAACTTTGGAAGCCTGTTAATATATAGTTCATTAGTCTTTGGAAAGTTGCAGGTGCACCTTTGAGTCCAAATGGCATTCGTTTGAATTCATAGTGCCCATAAGCTGTACTGAATCCAGTTTTTTCTCGGTTGATGATATCCACTAGCTAAATCTAGCGTAGTAAAATATCTGGCGTGACCTAGTTCGTCGAGGATGTCCTCAATCCGTGGTAACGGGAAAGCGTCTCCCACTGTGCATTCGTGTAGCTTCCTAAAATAAACAACTACTCGCCATCAAATTTCTCCATCAGGGCCTGCTTTCTTAGGCACTACCAAACAAGTAAACAACTTCCCAAAAATAATTAATTTTCTATCCCCTTAGATAGACATATCATTGGATCTATGAATTTTATTGTTAGTTCTACAATAGTTTTTGTTCTACGTGGTATTCTGATGTTTTGTCTTTATTCTACATTAATTATTTTTGAATCACTGTTTGTAATAAGAGATTCTATATTATTTAGTTTGTTTTCTGATTTTGTGATTTTTAAAGTTTGTTGGCGAAAGCCAATATTTTCTTTGTTTATATTTTCTGTTGGTTGCAATATATTTTCACTTGTAATTTGATATTCTTCATTCATTGAATTATTTACTGTGTCTGCTGTTTGCAGTGGCTGGCGGCGATTGCCATTGATTTCGATGTTAATTTTAATATTTTCAGCTATATTGATGTTCGTTAATTGTTCAATTTCTTTTTTATAACTTTTTTGTAACCAGAATGATTATTCTGCTTATTAGAGCCACGTTTATGCAAAATACCTTTATCTACACACACACTGATTTTTTGCAATTCATCTCTCTGTTCCACTTTGCAAGGCGGAGTTTTTGGTGAAGATGCAGATTTGGGTGTGTTTAAAGGGTATATTAAGTTTTTGGAAATTATACTTTCAGAATGTTTGTCTAGGTCGGTTTCGTTATTGCACCGCAAGATACAATCTTCTCCAAGTGGATTATTTTCAAAATATTTTGTATGTTAACTGTGTTCTCAAATATCTTTGTGTGGGCGGTATTTATTAGGGTTGGTTTTTGTGTAACATTTGAGTTATTCATATGCGATTGAGACCTCGTGATACAGCTTCCATTGTACGAAATTGACAACTCATTTTGTTGGGTTAGGTTACATTCTATTAATGGAATACTGAATACCTCTGTGTGGAATTTTTGTATTTGAGGGAATGATAACAACTTGTTTGGTCCATCTACATTGCAGTATTTTCCAAAAAAGTTATATCCTAGAGTTACGGTTTCGTGCCGCGGTTCCTCATAAAAAAAAACAAAAGTTCTTTTTCTTTTTTTTTAATTTTATTTTTATATTGTTTATTATCATTTTTTCCTTTTTCTTATTTATTGATTTATTTACAATTTGTTTTAATTATATCTTAAAATTTGTTAATTGCTAAGGAGAAGCCGCTGTCCTAAGCAGGGCTGCACTTCTCAGTAGCTTGGTGAATTAAAGACTGAAAATATATCTCAAGCTTAGTTCGAAAGAGAGTTTAGTTATAATACAAAAAAAGATTAGGTTAGCAATTACACTTGTTTATGAAATAATCATATTTCATTGGTATGTAACGGGTGATTTTTTAGCTGGTTTGGTTTTGGCAACACTGGTTTTGACAGCTGACGTGTGTTTAGTACCTTGTGTCACTGTCAAACAGCTTCAGTTTGGTTTGCAATTTAACCATGGATCGTCTTACAAATGAACAACGCTTGCAAATTATTGAATTTTACTATCAAAATTCGTGCTCGAAAAATTATCGTTATTATCGAAAAATTGTGTTCAGCGATGAAGCTCATTTTTGGTTGAATGGGTACGTAAATAAGCATAATTGCCGCATTTGGAGTGAAGATCAGCCAGAAGCATTGCAACAGCTACCAATGCATCCCGAAAAAGCCACTGTTTGGTGCGGTTTATGGACCGGCGGCATTATTGGGCCATATTTCTTCAAAGATGATGCGAATCGCAGCGTTACTGTCAATGGTGAACGCTACCGAGCGATGATAACAAACTTTTTTTTGCCCGAAATGGAAGTTCTTGACTTGCATGATATGTGGTTTCAACAAGACGGTGCCACATGCCACACAGCACGCGAAACAATGGCGCAATTGCGAGGCGAGTTTGGTGAACAGTTAATTTCACGTTTCGGGCCGGTCAATTGGCCGCCTAGATCGTGCGATTTGACACCATTAGATTATTTTTTGTGGGGGTATGTCAAGGCTAATGTCTATAGGGACAAGCCCGCTTCGATTGACGCACTGGAAGCCAACATCCATGCATTTATTCGTGAGATACCGGCCGATATGTGTGAAAGAGTATGCCAAAATTGGACTCAGCGGATAGGCTACCTGAGACGCAGCCGCGGTCAACATTTGCATGAAATTATCTTTAAACATTAAATTGCAAGGTTCAAGCTATCGATTCAAATAAATATTTCATTCATTTTTTTGAATTTTGTGTGTTTTTTTTTTTTTTAAGTTCTAAACCTCTTAAAAAATCACCCGTTATATAGAAATGTACGAGTATTAAACGCATTTGGAAGGAAAAGGTGTGTATCCAATTGGGATTGGATTGTGCTAAGTATGCACAATGGCGTGGGAACCGTTGTTGTATAAGCAATGTGCCGTTAGGCAAAAGGGGAATACGGGTGGTATTCAGGGTAACGGTTTGGATGATCTCTATTGTTATAGGAATAATGTGCTGTTAGGCAAGGGGAGTGTGGGAAGTGCCCGGGGTAATGGTTTGGGTGGCGTCTTAGACGTAACTCTAGTATACCATCTCCGGAGATGTCTAGGTCATTTTCTACAATTTAAAATTCACAAGTGTGAAGCATTGCCCAACTAACAATTTAACTTGTTTAAGTTTTAATACAAGTTATTTTCTGGCTTATGTAGTAACTAAAACAGGCCTTACTCAAATCATTTTGGCTGACATTAAACAAGCTATTTGATTCCCTTGAAACTTGTCATCATAAGTGCTATACAATTCAATAGCCTCCCATCAACAGTGTATTTAGGCCTTAACAAGACAAATTATTGTCCACCTAAACAAGTTATTATATGACAGCAATATGGCTTGTATAATAAGACCTTTGAAAGGTCGTATATAGACTTTTCATTAAGGCCTTATAAGAGCCACTCAATGCAGTTGTATACAAAAAAATTTTTTCTTTTTTATTTTTATTTTTATTTACATAATTTATTATATTTTATTTGTTTATTTTCTCCTTATGAGAGTGCTTGGACTGCATTTTTTCTTTATTCTAAAATGTGAATAATTGTATTTTATCTGGCAAAAATGTTACCTACTTATATAACTTTTCCTAGGCTTGAACTCACGTCCTTCCAATCACCGCTCGAGTGCAATTTTTTTTTTAATTCATTTTATATATTAATTTTCTTAAAACTATCTTAAAGTTAGACAAAACCTCACAAAAACTAGCCTACTTATCAATATCTTAAAACTAACTTACTGGCTCCAATCGGGGACTCTAAGTTAAACTATAATAACTTAATGCTAATGCCTTTTGGCCTAAGAACTATTTTAATACAAAGATCCAGGTCAGTTTTATTTTTACCGAGAAGAATTTACAAAAAAACTCGGTCTCAATGTCTTTATTTTATGGTTTTATATAAACCTTACAAACTACATAAAACTTAATTAAAGCTAATTAAAACTAATTAAAACTACTTAAAGCTACTTAAAACTACTTACAACTTATTATAAACTAATTACAACCTACTTATAAGCTACTTACAGACTACTTATAAACTATAACAGCCACAGCAATCATTTTCCGGTTTTATATTTTTATTTTTTGTATTTTGGTTGATTTTATGTTTTATTCTGTGTTTTTTATAATTTTTTTGTTAGTGCCACCCTGACTGTCCTTACTTAAAACTAACTACCTAAATCTATGTAAGTCGGCCATACAAAAAGAAAAAAGCAAGGTAAACTTTTAAATGTTTGAAGGAACTTCATGTTCATTTTTTCAACCACCAGAACTGGTTCTCCTGCTTTACCTTATCTCTTCGGTCCCGTTCGGACACACTCCTACTGAACCAAAGGTGCTCAGCTCCGTGGAACCGCCGCTGGATCAGCCCTCGACTGTGTAGATAGAGCAATGCATCGGGTGGAATAAAGCCGCTTAGACGCACACTCTCGTAGTATTCGTATTTAGGGTAATAAGCCCCGAAAATTAAGCTGTTAGACGAGGACATCGCTCTTGCAATGTAACCTCGAATAAGCTTCAGCAAGAAATTATCTATCCTGTTTATGTTGGCGCCGTTGTATAGAGCCAGGTTGGAATAGTAGTGTTTGTACTCCGACTCTGGTGTTCTGTGCAATCCAAGGCAGCGTCGAAGACACTGCCTCTCAAACACCCGAATCTTTTCCATTTGAGATGGGGCAGCGTGGAACCAAACCGGGCATCCACAGGCAATCATCGGCCAGATAAGGGCCATGTAGCAAATCACCTTCAACCTGCTGTCAAGCCGGCTGCTATAAAACAACCGTTTCGTCAGGGCAAAAGCTCCTCTAGCCCTGGCCAGAGCAGCATTTATATGTCTGTCGAAATACAAATACTGATCCATCCATATGCCAAGGTACTTTACCACTTTTACTCGCCAGTGGATGTTCATTTGGCCCTACGATCACCAGCTTGCGCCACTTCTTTCTCGTATCCCTTGTGGTTCTGAGCAACGGAATCCTAAACAAGATAGATTCAGATTTCTGAAAGTTGATTTTCAACTTCCAGTCATCGCAATATCCCTGAATCTTCTCGAAGTCACGCTGCAAAAGAATCCTGATGACCTCGACTTTTGGAGCTGTTCTGTACGCAATTAGATCGTCGGCATACGCAATTGCCTGAGTTAGGCTACTTATCAGATCACTGGTATAAATAGTGAATAGAATCGGCGAGTTGACTGCTCCTTGCTGAAGACCATTTTTAATATTAAAGGTTGTGGCAGAAGTTACATTGCCACTCTTAACGACAAACTTTCTGCCATTGAGCATATCATAAAGCATATATAATAGTTGCTTACTAATGCCAAGTCTGGTCAGCTTTAGATAAAGACCCTCAAACCATACGGTGTCGATGGCCTTCTCCAAATCAACCAGACAGGCACCCGTACACTGCTTCTTAGATTTGTTCCATTGGACATCAGAAACGAGTTTAGACGCGGCATGAATGGTTTCATGTCCTGCCTTAAAACCGAACTGATTTTGCGGTATGATATTATTGTCCTCTGCCCACTTAGACAGAGCTCTATTGATAACTTTTTCGAATACCTTGCTGATACTCGGAAGAAGGCTTATGGACCGGAGATTCGCTGGATCGGAGTTGTCCTTTCCATTTTTCGGGAAAGGACGCACCACAGCTGTCTTCCACCGCACTGGATACTATGCATTATTCAGAGCGTTGTTAAACAGAGTGGTATAAATGTCTACTGCTTCTTGAGGTAAATGTCGAAGTACAACGTTGGATATGCCATCGACTCCTGCTGACTTCTTCTTCTTTAATGAATCGAAGATGAGCTGGAGCTCCACCTTCGTAATTAGCAGGGAACTGGGCCCATTTTGCTCGGCGATTGTGGCGTTTGCCAAATGATCTTCATTGAACCCGGTGAAACCAAGGTTCTCTGATCGCCATTGCGTGATGTCATTCCGAAGGTAGAATTGATGAAGCAAGGCTCTGTTTTCCTGGTCGTGATTCGGGCGAATGCACGCATTTACCATGTACACTTGCTGGAAACCAGCCCCCACAATCTCCACTTTCTCCTGCGGATCTTCGACAATAAAGAGGTCATCGTCCGAGACGGCGTCCTCTGGATTAATTCCTGCTGTCAGAAGTACGTCTCTGTGGTCTGTCGTTCTCTGAAGCTTAAGACAAGGAAGGTCGTTCTGATCATTCCTTCTAAATATCTTGTTAGTTTGGGAAAACATGCTCGGGTCGCTAGAATTAACGGCCCGAATTTTGTTATCCCAATACAAATTAATTGACAACCGATAGTTTTCTTTAATAAGTTGGTTGATGTTCTTGATCGACGACTTCAGTGTCCTGATCTCCAGATGGTGAGGGTTTTAGTCTTGTCAGCAGTCCAATTTTTTGGCTGTGAAGTGCGTCAATGGTTGCGTTCCAGTACATGTTGGTTGCGTCCCGTTGTTTGTATTTCGGTATTGTTCTGTTCATTATTCGTTTGATTGCCTCGCCCATTTGTTCTAAATATTGGTCTATTTCGTTATTTGTCAAATTCCTGTCATTTGGTGGGGATATGTTATTCGAACTGATTTCGCTCGATAAGGCGTTGGTAAAGCGTGGCCAGCGCACCTTACTGTAATTGTAAGTATGCACAGGTACATACTCATCCAACTCCACGAGGTCGTTCGGAAGCTGTATTACGGCGGCGAGTCCGCAGTGATCACTGTCGTACTCGTAAACAGTTAATTGGTCTTTGACCCACAGTGTCAGTAATTGTCAGTCTTGCGTCTATTAGCAATAATTTCAGATAGACACCGCTTCTTGGAAACGATGGCCGATCCGTAGCCAGCAGGTCGACACCATACTCAGTGTTGTATCGACTCATCCAATTGAAAAGATGAATACCTCTTTGATTTTGAATTTGATTTCCCCAATCTTGGTGTTAAGTAGTACCTCTTGGCATAATGGTTAGTGCGTAGGACTGGCATGCGAAAGGTCTGCGTTCGATTCCCAGCCACTGCCACCTAAAAACATAAATGTTTTTTTCTGAGGTACTGCCTCTTGCGAGGGACTGACAAATCTTCCAAGAGTATACTTGTCAAGAATAAGTGCTTCTCATTAGCCGTTCAGACTCGGCAAAAAATTGTAGGTCCCCTCCATTCCTTCCAACAACACGCACACATGAATGGTTGAGAGTTGTAAGTCACTAGGCCTTGGTTCTCGACGAGCTGTTGTGCCACCAAATTTATTTATTTTTAATCTTGGTGTTTGGCATTCAAATCACCGGCCATGAGAAAGTAATTTTCTTCCAAGCGCAAGCATTTGAAAAGTTTTTCAAGCTCAGTCATAAGATCAGATGGTTGAGGTGATTCCGGTGCATAAGCCGCGATTACATACATTCGCTTCCCCTGTTGGAGAGGAATGCAAACAATGCGCGCCTCTAACACCCGAAATCTGCGCAGATCACTATTATATATTACTTTATGATTAATGCCTTTTCGTATGAAGATTGTGACGCCCCCACCTTGAATGGAGTTGGGTCGATCTCTTCTAACGATATTATAATTGTTGTTAGTCAATTTATGTTTCTGGTTCAGCTTAGTTTCGCTGGCCATAAACACATCTGGACTTGGGTCTTTCAACAATTGGAAAAGATTAGCTCTACGTTCGGTCCTTATCAGTGAATTTACTTTCACAGCAAGGATTCTAAGAGACCTCTCCGACAGCGCGCCTTTAACCTCTAATTTGCGTAAAGCTAGGCAAAACAGAGTAGAGATAGTCTACCCAAGTTGCCTGCTCCTTTATCTGGGTCTGAAGTCCTGTTAACTGGCCTTGAATTGCCAGCAACATACTTCAAATTTCGGCCTGAGCGTCCGGCGCCTTTGGCACAAGGGGCGGCTGGGCTGCCTTAGCTGCAGGCTGTACCAATTTTCCCCTTCCTGCCGCCATTTGAGCGTAGGAAATTTGGGGATTGACGGGCGTTGTTGTAGGAGCACGAGTTGATGGGCGTATCTCTGCCACTGTTTGCTTAGCCGCTTTATTAGTTCTGATTTGCTCAAAAGCTGAACAACTCCGATAATTAGCACGGTGTCTCTTTACTCAATCTTTTAATTAAAAGTTTTGGCCTATGGCCGACTTACAAACGTCTATGTTTTCTTGTAGCTCCATTTTATAGGTGTTTATTGGTGGCACCTTTTCTTTTATATTTTGGGGCGGCTGTGGCTTCTGCTGGTGTTCTCCTCGCTGCTGCTCGTTCTGCTTCTGCTGACCACGCTCCTGTAGTTGTTGTTGCTGCTGCTGCTGTTGCACTGATTGTTTTTTTGGACGTTGCTCCTTCGGCTGCTGCTGTTGTTGTTTAGTTGGCAGTTGTATTTGTTGCTGCTGTTCTTGTGCATTTAGATTTGGCTGTTCTTGCTGTGGCGCTGTCTTTTTTGGCGCCTGTACCACGTTTTTTTGCTCGCGCTCCTGTCTCTCTCTCTTTCACGTCAAGCTTCTTGATGTGTCTGAGAGCTTCTGATGGCCTGCTCATCCAATCCTTCTTGCGGCTCATTTTTCTCTTCGGAGGACGCCTCTGGTGAGGTTAAATCATCAAGAACATTGCTGTTGTATTCCCCTGTAGTGTATCAACCCTCGCCACCTTCGGAAATGTATTCGATGTCGTCATCGGATGGCGAGGTATCAAGTTGTTGAAGTATTTTTGCTGCTGCTGTTGTTTTGGCTGTGTGCGCCGTCTCGTTCACCCCGGGTGGCAGCTGGGCTGAGGTGGTGGTGGAGCGCCGCTTGACGAGGTTCGGCACACAGCTAATCCTCTTCCTCCTCTTGTTTTTCACATCGGCTCTTGGTGCCGTTGCTGCTTTTGCCGTTGTTGCTACGGCACTGGTTGATGGTATGGCTGGTGGTGCCATCGCTTGCTTGGTTGTTGTTGTTGTTGCTACGGCACTGACCGTAGCTTTCGCTGGTGGTGCCACAGCTGGCTTTATTGTTGTGTTGCTGGGGCACCTTTCGATGTCCCCGCGGTGTTGTTGGTTAGCATTTGCTGCTTTTCCCACTCGATGGAGCTTTCTACTTCACGATTGTGAAAAAAAGCAGCCAAATAATTTTTGCCCAACTGGGACTCGAATCCGTGATCCTCAGATTGTCGGTCTACCACCTCCTTTTTTTTAATTAATTTTTATTTTCTATTTTCTTAAAACTATCTTAAAGTTAGACAAAAATTCACAAAAACTAGCCTACTTATCGATATCTTAAAACTAACTTACTGGCCCCATTCGGGCGCTCTAAGTTAAACTATAATAACTTAATGCTAATGCCTTTCGGCCAAAGAACTATCTTAGTACTAAATCCAGGTCGGTTTTATTTTTTACCGAGAAGAATTTACAAAAAACTTGGTGTCATTGTCTTTATTTTGATGGTTTTATATAAAACTTACAAACTACCTCAAACTAAATTAAAGCTAATAAAAACTAATTAAGACTAATTAAAACTACTTACAACTAATTATGAACTAATTACAACCTACTTATAAGCTACTTACAGACTACTTACAAACTAGAACAGGCACATCAAGCATTTTCCGGTTTTATAATTTTTTTTTTGGATTTTTGTGGATTTTTTAATTTTTTTGTGTTTTTGTATGTTTTTTTTGGTGCCACCCTGACTGTCCCTACTTAAAACTAACTACCTAAACCTATGCAAGTCGACCATACAAAAGAAAATAGCAAGGTCAACTATTAAATGTCTGAAGGAACTTCATCTTCGTTTTCAACCACCAGAACTGGTTCTCCTGCCTTACCCTATCTCTTCGGTCTCGTTCCTACTGAACGAAAGGTGCTCAGCTCCGTCTTGTGCGAGGACGTCTCGACTGTAAGGGAGCCGCCGATATACAGTTCTACGGCCGACGTGGTAGATTAGCGGAACCGCCGCTCTATCCTGGATCAGCCCTCGACTGTCTAGGTGGAGGAATGCATCGGACGGAATAAAGCCGCTTAGACGCATACTCTCGTAATATTCGTATTTAGGGTTAGGTTTAAGCCCGACAATTTAGCTGTTAGACAAGGACATCGCTCTTGCAATGTGACCACGAATAAGCTTCAGCAAGAAATTATCTATCCTGTTTATGTTGGCGCCGTTGTATAGAGCTAGGTTGGAATAGTAGACACTACCTCTCAAACACCCAAATCTTTTCCATTTGAGATGGGGCAGCTTTGAACCAAACCAGGCATCCATAGGCAATCATGGGCCAGATAAGGGCCATGTATCAAATCACTTTCAACCTGCTGTCAAGCCGGCTGCTATAAAACAACCGTTTCGTCAGGGAAAAGGCTCTCCTAGCCCTGGCCAGATCAGCATTTATATGTCTGTCGAAAAACAAATACTGATCCATCCATATGCCAACGTACTTTACTACACTTTTACTCGCCAGTGGATGTCCATTTTGCCCTACGATCACCAGCTTGTGCTAGTTCTTTCACATATCCCTTGCGGCTGAGCAACGGAGTCTTAAACAAGATAATTTCTGATTTCTGAAAGTTGATTTCCAACTTCCAGTCATCGCAATATCGCTGAATCTTCTCGAAGTCACGCTGCAAGAGAATCTGGATGACCTCGACTTTTGGAGCTGTTCTGTACGTAATTAGATCGTCGGCATATGCAATTGCCTGAGTTAGACTACTTATCAGATCAGTTGACCGCTCCCTGCTGAAGACCATTTTTAATATTAAAGGTTATGGCAGAAGTTACATTGCCACTTTTGACAACAAACTTTCTGCCATTGAGCATATCATAAAGCATATACAATAGTGGTTTACTAATGCCAAGTCAGGTTAGCTTTAGATAAAGACCCTCAAACCATACGGTATCGAAGGCCTTCTCCAAATCAACCAGACAGGCACCCGTACACTGCTTCTTAGATTTGTTTTATTGGACATCAGAAACGAGTTTCGACGCGGCATGAATGGTTTCATGTCCAGCCTTAAGACCGAACTGATTGTCCGGTATGATATTATTGTCCTCTGCCCACTTAGACAGAGCTCTATTGATAACTTTTTCGAATACCTTGCTGATACTCGGAAGAAGACTTATCGACCGGAGATTCGCCGGATTGAAGTTGTCCTTTCTTTTTTTCGGGAAAGGATGCACCGCAGCTATCTTCCACCGCACTGGATAATATGCATTATTCAGAGCGTTGTTAAACAGAGTGGTATAAATTTCTACTGCTTCTTTAGGTAAATATCGAAGTACAACGTTGGATATGCCATCGACTCCTGCAGACTTCTTCTTCTTTAATAAATTAAAGATGAGCTGGAGCTCCACCTTCGTAATTAGCAGGGAACTGGGCCCATTTCGCTCGGCGTTTGTGGCGTTTGCCAAATGATCTTCATTGAACCCGGTGAAACCAAGGTTCTCTGATCGACATTACGTGATGTCATTCCGAAGGTAACGGGTGATTTTTTAGCTGGTTTGGTTTTGGCAACACTGGTTTTGACAGCTGACGTGTGTTTAGTACCTTGTGTCACTGTCAAGCAGCTTCAGTTTGGTTTGCAATTTAATCATGGATCGTCTTACAAATGAACAACGCTTGCAAATTATTGAATTTTACTATCAAAATTCGTGCTCGGTTCGAAATGTTCATCGCGCGCTGCTTCCATTTTATGGTCGGCATTCTCGACCTTCTGAGCAGTCTATTTGGAAGATTGTGACCAAATTTCACACCAAATTTACTTTGTTGGACATTAAACCACCAACACGTTTACGTACTGTGCGTAGTGAAAAAAATATTGCGGCCGTATCAGCTAGTGTGACAGAAGACCGCGAAATGTCGATTCGGCGCCGTTCCCAGCAGTTAGGCCTTTGTTACAGCACTACGTGGAAAATTTTGCGGAAGGATTTGGGCGTAAAGCCTTTTAAGATACAGCTGGTGCAAGAACTTAAGCCAGCTGACCTACCACAACGCCGAATTTTTGGTGAATGGGCTCTTGGAAAGCTGGCCGAGGATCCGCTTTTTTATCGAAAAATTGTGTTCAGCGATGAGGCTCATTTTTGGTTGAATGGGTACGTAAATAAGCATAATTGCCGCATTTGGAGTGAAGATCAGCCAGAAGCATTGCAACAGCTACCAATGCATCCCGAAAAAGCCACTGTTTGGTGCGGTTTATGGGCCGGCGGCATTATTGGGCCATATTTCTTCAAAGATGATGCGAATCGCAGCGTTACTGTCAATGGTGAACGCTACCGAGCGATGATAACAAACTTTTTTTTGCCCGAAATGGAAGTTCTTGACTTGCATGATATGTGGTTTCAACAAGACGGTGCCACATGCCACACAGCACGCGAAACAATGGCGCAATTGCGAGGCGAGTTTGGTGAACAGTTAATTTCACGTTTCGGGCCGGTCAATTGGCCGCCTAGATCGTGCGATTTGACACCATTAGATTATTTTTTGTGGGGGTATGTCAAGGCTAATGTCTATAGGGACAAGCCCGCTTCGATTGACGCACTGGAAGCCAACATCCATGCATTCATTCGTGAGATACCGGCCGATATGTGTGAAAGAGTATGCCAAAATTGGACTCAGCGGACGGGCTACCTGAGACGCAGCCGCGGTCAACATTTGCATGAAATTATCTTTAAACATTAAATTGCAAGGTTCAAACTATCGATTCAAATAAATATTTCATTCATTTTTTCGAATTTTTTGTGTTTTTTTTTTTTCTAGTTCTAAACCTCTTACAAAATCACCCTTTAGAAGTGATGGAGCAAGGTTCTGTTTTCCAGGTCATGATTGGGGCGAATGCACACATTTACCTTGTACACTTGCTGGAAAGCAGCCCCCACAGCCTTTACTTTCTCCTGCGGATCTTCGACAGTAAAGAGGTCATCGTCCAAGATGGCGTCCTCTGGATCGATTCCTGCTGTCAGAAGTACGTCTCTGTTGTCCGTCGTTCTCTGAAGCTTAAAATACGGAAGATCTTTATGATCATTCGTTCCAAATATCTTGCTAATTTGGGGAAACATGCTTGGGTCGCTAGAGTTAACGGCCCGAATTTTGTTATCTCAATACAAATTAATTGACAACCGATAGTTTTCTTTAATTAGTTGGTTGATGTTCTTGATCGACGACTTCAGTGACCTGATCTTCAGATGTAGAGGGTTAGTAAACCGTCGGTACAAGAGTTTTAGTCTTGTCAGCAGTCCACATTTTTTTCTGTGTAATGCGTCCATGGTTGCGTTTCGGTACATGTCGGTTGCGCGTCCTGGTATAGTTCTGTTCATTGTTCGTTTGATTTTCTCGTCCATTTGTTCTAGGCATTGGTCTTTTTCGTTATTTGTCAAATTCCTGTCATTTGGTGGGGATGTGTTATTCGAACTGATTTCGCTCGATTAGGCGTTGGTAAAGCGTGGCCAGCGCACCTTATTGTAATTATAAGTATGCACAGGTACATGCTCATGCAACTCCACGAGGTCTTTCGGAAACTGTATTACGGTGGCGAGTCCGCAGTGATCGCTGTCGTACTCGATCGTTCGTGAACAGTTTCTTGGTCTTTGACCCACAGTATCAGTAATTGTCAGTCTTGCGTCTATTAGCAATACATTCAGATAGGCACCGCTTCTTGAAAACGATGGCCGATCCATAGCCAGCAGGTCCACTCCATATTCAGTGTTTTATCGACTCATCCAATTGAAAAGATGAATACCTCTTTGATTCTGAATTTTATTTCCCCAATCTAGGTGTTGGGCATTCAAATCACCGGCCATGAGAAAGTAATATTCTTCCAACTCAAGCGTAGACATTCGAAAAGTTTTTCAAGCTCAGTCATAAAATCAGTTGGCTGAGGTGATTCCGGTGCATAAGCTGCGATCACATACATTCTCTTCCCCTGTTGGAGAGGAATGCATACGATGCACGCCTCTAGCACCCGAAATCTGCGCAGATCACTATTAAATATAACTTTATGATTAATGCCTTTTCGTATGAAGATTGAGACGCCTCCCCCTTGAATGGAGTTGGATCGATCTCTTCTAACGATATTGTAATTGTTGTTAGTCAACTTATGTTTCTGGTTCAGCTTAGTTTCGCTGGCCATAAACACATCTGGACTTGGGTCTTTCAACAATTGGAAAAGATTAGCTCTACGTTCGGCCCTTATCAGTGAATTTACTTTCACAGCAAGGATCCTAAGAGGCCTCTCCGACAGCGCGCCCTTAACCTCTTATTTGCGTAAAGCTAGGCAAAACAGAGTAGAGATAGTCTACCATAGTCGCCTGCTCCTTTATCTGGTTGTGAAGTCCTGTTAACTGGCCTTAAATTGCCAGCAACATGCTTCTTATTTCGGCTTGAGCGTCCGGCGCCTTTGGCACAAGGGGCGCTTGGGCTACCTTAGCTGCAGGCTGTACCGTTTTCCCCTTCCTGCCACCATTTGGGCGTAGGAAATTTGGGGATTGACGGGCGTTGCTGTAGGAGCACACTTAACGCAGAATGACTACATTTCACAGTTTGCTGCAGCGCGGCCTAACCTTTGGCAGCGCATGCATTGAAGCATGTCGCCACGTCTCTTTAATCTATCCCACGTAACAGCCTGGTAGTTGAGGACGGAGATGTTCCTCAACCTATCCAGCTTGCTGTTGGGCGATAGCTGAACTAGGAAGAACGGCAAGGACCGCTTCTCCCGTCTGGCTCTGACTGTAGCGAACGGCTTGACCCCGATAAAGTAGAGATCATCACTCGCTTTTTGACGGAGCTCAATTAAGAGCACCTGTGGTTCCATGCAGGAATCTATACCCTTTAAAAGGACCGTTTGGTATTTATCCACTTTGGGTGTAAAACTGAAGAACACAGTCATGGATTTCCTTAATAATTCTTTTATTATTTTGTGCTGCTCCACTATAGAGCAGTGGATAGCATGTCTATCTTTACTTAATCTTTTAATAAAAAAGTTTTGGACTATGGTCGACATACATAGGTCAATGGTTTCCTGAAGTTCCATTTTCTATGTATTAATAAGTGGCACCTTTTCTTTTTTATTTTGGGGCGGCTGTGGCTGCTGCTGGTGTACTTCCTGCTGCTGCTCTAACTCCGCCCCTGTGGTTTTTGTTGCTGCTGTTGTTGTTGTTGTTGTTGGATTTGCTTCTTTGGACGTTCCTCCTTCGGCTTCTGCTGTTGTTGTTCAATTGGCAGTTGTTGCTGTTGCTGCGCTTCTTTTGGATTAAGATCCCGCTGCTTGTTTTTCAGTGGCAGCTCTAGCTGTGGCGCTACTTTTTTTAGCGCCTGTACCACTTTTTTCTGCTCGCGCTCCTGCCTTTTTCTTTCGCGTCGAGCTTCTTGTTTATTTTTCAGAGCTTGTATCAGAGGGGTCACGATGGTATTGAGTCGTTCCATCTCCCCCCGAATGGCATCAATTTTTTGGCTGATGGCCTGCTCGTCCAATACTTTTTGCGCCTCACGTTCTTCTTTGGAGGACGCTTCTGGTGAAGTAATATCAACAATAAGTGTGCTGTTACTATCCCCTGTTGTGTATAATCCCTCGCCACCCTCTGACATATATTCGATGTCATCGTCGGATGGCGAGATATCCAGTTGTTCTTGTATTTTTGCTGCTGCTGTAGTTTTGGCTGTGCGTGCCATCTCCTTCACCCCAGCTCGCAGCTAGGCTGAGGTGGTGGTGGAGTGGCGCTTGACGTTATTTGGCGCACAGCTAGTCCTCTTCCTTCTCTTATTATTTACATCGGCGGTTGATGCCGTTGGTGCGTTTGCCGTTGATGCTACGGCACTATACGATGGTATGGCCTTGTGGTATCATCGTTTGCTTGGTTGTTGTTGTTGCTGCTACGGCACTTGCTGTAGCTTTTGCTGGTGGTGCCATAGCTGACTTTATTGTTGTTGCTGGGACACCTTTCGATGTCCCTGCCGTGTTGTTCGTTGCCATTTGCTGCTTTTCCAATTCAATGAAGTTTTCGACTTCTCGATTATGGAAAAAAGCAGCTAAATATTTTTTGCCCCACTGGGACTCGAACCCGTGATCCTCAGGTTGTGGGTCTCCCTCCTCTTCCTTTGCGGTATTGGCACTATTGAAAATAGCTTGACTGTAAATAAAGTTTAACTGGTCACTGCAAAATATTTAATATAAATAAACTGGGGAAGCCGAAAACGTCTTAAAACTTCCACAGTACGAGATCGACTGAGGTCTGCCACCTCTTCCGCTGTGCTTTTAACACAATTAATATTTGCTTGCTTTAAACTGAATTTGACTACGTCACTCCAAAATAAGTAGTTTGAATTAACTTTGAAGCCGAAAACGTCTACACACTTCCTCAGTGTGTGTGTAGTAAAGGCCATGTATTGGAATTATTAAAAATCTAACTCGAATGTTTAATCAAAACTTATATTACACTATACTTGTTTACTTCTTTATTGTCTAAATCTCAACCTAGGCTAAACTGCACTTGTACTTGTTGGTACCTTTTTTAAGTTTTATACGTGAATCAATTGATCTGACAAGATCTCTGAAAATAAATAAATTAATGATTTTAAAAGATCACAAGTTATACTTCCATTTCTACTGAACCAAAACATTGATATTAAACTTTTTGGTCGTTAGAAAGAAAAACATAAATCCTTACAATCATTCATCTCGTTATATAGTTTTGGATAAACGATTATATTATTAAGTTAGCTTTAGAAACAGCTTGAACTATAACAGCAAGTACGTGCGATTCATTCATGTTTATTATTAAGTATCTTTCACAGGCAAAAGGAAATAGATCTCAAAAGAAGGAAATAATTTCTTAAAGTTTGCTACCAACATTTTATAAAACCTTATATTTCTTTACGCAGGGTAACATCTGTCACATGCAAAATAAAATAGCTAACAAAATAAGGCAATCATTTGAATAAATGTCCTAATCACATTTTATAAAAACTATCTGTCAGAAGCAAAACGAAATAGCTCACGAAAGAAGGAAATCATTGCTAAAAGTTTGCTTTACTAGCATTTAATAAAAACAAAATATTTCCTTTCAGAGGGCAACCTCTGTGCATCTGTTAGAAGTAAATCGAAATATCTCATGAAAGTGGGCAATTATTTCTTAAAGTTTGCTACCAACATTTTATGAAACCTTTATTTTCCTTACGCAGGGCAACATATGTCACACGCAAAAAGAAATAGCTCGCACAAGGAGGCAATCATCACAATAAATTTGTTTCTCAAATTCTATAAAAACCATCTGCCATAAGCAAATCAAATTAGTTTAATAAAAAGGCAATAATTTCAATAGGTTTGTTTTAAATATTTTATTTTATCTTCTTAAACAATTAACAAAATTCCTATTGATCGAAGATCAATGTAGGTTTGATGTAAAAAATAAACAAACTACAACAAAAAACTCATAACAAATATTTTAAAATGCATTTATTTTTTTTCTCATAGTTCTGTAAGATTATAAACATGTTAACGACAAAAGTTGTTAAAAGATGAAAAAAAAAAATAGCTATGCATTCTTTAAATTTCAAGAAAATTCAACACAAATTCCATTAAAAAATTTATCAATTGAGGAACACATCGGCGAGCGCGCGGTTTATATCGTTAATCGACTTTGTAGACCAGTGCCAAACCGGTTTTCAAGGGCCAAAAGTTAGAAAAATTATCAGCAGAAAATGAGTGATGAGGAGAATTAGGATAAAAAGCATATAAAAGAGGAAAAATAAATTACCCCGCAGCAGATGACTGGAAGTGGGGTGTAAAAACGAAGTTCCTTACGATTTCTGGCAAAAGCATCCTATCGAAAAAAGTTATATGGGAAAGTTGTAGATATTTAAGAGACCTACAACTTTTACTTGGATCATTTTTTCAAAGAACCTCAAAAATATTGAGAAAAAAAAAACCAAAAACCATTTTTTTTGTTTTTTATTTTTATCTTCGACAAAAATGATTCGATTTTGATGAAATTTGGTGAAAACTTATTTTATTGTAATTTTCAAGTTGTAATTTTTTTTGAAGCAAAATATACATTTTGATTTTGATTTTTGTCAATTTAATTTGAAAAAATAGACTAATTTTCAATCAAAAAAGTTGACGACAAAATTTTTTAAAAACTTAGGACAGCGTTTAAGCCACTACTTTAAGATGGTGTACAGAAAATATATCATTATTTTGAGAAACATAGTCAACAATGGCAAAAACACGTTTTTTCAAGTTCGATTTTTCCGTAAATGCCAGTAATTAATCATTGTTCAATTAAATGGGGTGTTGGAAGTGATGCAAAACGGCACTTTAAATGTAATTTATAATAAAAAAAAAACCTTAATTTACTATTTTAGGTTTTATTTACTGAAATCCCAAGCGTTTAAACAACAATTTTACCTAAGAAATCGCTTAAAATGACAATCTAATAATTTTTTTTTACTTATTTCATCCAGTTCCCCAACGTTAGTAATACGTATTTCTTTTTTTATTTTTCAGATTTTTAATTTTTTTTGCTTTTTGTTGTATTTTTTTTTTTGTTTTTTTTTTTGTTATTTTTTAATTTTTTATATATATTTATATGCTGTTAAGTTCATTCTTGAACTTATAATTTTACCAAAAAAATTGACAATTTAAGGCAAGAAAAACATCAATTTTTATTTAATTCGTTCAGTTTTTTAACGTTCCTATTTTTTTATTTTTTATTTTTATAATTTTTTTATTTTTTGTTTTGTTTATATTAATATGCTTTAAGTTCACGCTTGAAAATAGTTTTATAGCGAAAGTTTATTGGAATCCCATTTTTTTAGGGAGTTGCACTACACTTTCAGACTCAAGATCTTCGAAAAGATTTCGACTTCGTTTGGGTCCTCAAACTCATCGATATCTTTATTCTTAGTATTGCTCGTATTTCACTCATTTTGTATTGCTTCGCCATAAATATCCTCCAAATCGCTAATTTCAAATAATTGTGTTTCAGAGTTAGAGCTGTCTTTGGCCCCGTGACAGTTCGAGCATAGAATGGAGTATTTAACTCCATGCTTTCGGCAGCCACATCTTTTACTGTGACAGCTCGTTTCACAGCTACAGCAGATAGATTTGAGCAAACTTTCAGGAATTACTTCCTTTTCTGTTAACTTAGGCGTTATTCCGCTTAAATGTTGTTTTCATCCCCAATCAGTAGCCGTAAGTTTGTTACTAAGCCAAGTTTGAATTTGAAAATAGCTCCGGTAACATTGCTGTTCAGCTGCTCCCTCTGTTGGTAGTTTTTCTAGGTTGAATGAAGACCTAATTGTACCAGATTGATAAATTTCAAACTTCAATTCATTCAGTGACATATTCTCTTCATTACATTTATATATAGACGCCATGAGCTCAAATCTATTTTGGGCAATTTTTCGTTTCTGGGCATTTCTCATATAGAAAATTTCTGCCAGTTGTGATAAATTTTCGTTAGCCAGTAATGCTTTTATAAAAGTCTTTTTTCCTTTTCCGGCGAAACTGGAAGTCGTGTCACATCTAGAAAAACAGTGGAGGAATGCAACAGTAGTATAAACTAGAGGGTTCTGGGACACCGGCATCACCCTAGAGGGTTCTGGGACACCGGCATCACCGGCATCACCCTAGAGGGTTCTGGGACACCGGCATCACCCTAGAGGGTACGAGAACACCGGCATCACCCTAGATGGTACGAGAGCACTGGCATCACCCTAAAGGGTACGAGAACACCGGCATCACCGGTACCACTGGTACCAATTTGGGTTCTGATCTATGAATGCCGGCAATTAAGATTTACGATTATAATACGTGCATTGATATATCAAGACCCTGATACATCGTTACCATCATGTCACTCATCTGACTAATAGGACTTGACCATCTACATATATCTATTGCTTTAGGATTTTTCCTGGATTGAGGTAATAATTAGTGTAACAAAAGCCTAATACCTCACTATCATAGCATTCATATGTCTAATAGGGCTATACCTCCTTTATCTATTGCTTTGCTAGCATCATGTCAATAATATTACTAAACCCTGTCCCTTATCATTAAAACCCTGAAAAATGGTCCAAGGGTTATTTTCATTGCGGAATACAAATGTACGTCAATAAGGTCAACACATTGTTTTATCTATAGGGATGGATGCCGACAATTAAAATATGCATTCATGATGATCGCAATACATACATTTATCCAACTGCTTCCTTATTTACATCGATGATATCCCAAGTGACAACAATACAAATTTATGATAAGGTTAACTACATGAATGAATGCGGGGGGAAAACTCTATTGTTCTACTATTAGCAATCAATATTCAATATGATATAAGCATGCATTATTACCTCAATACTTCTTTTAATTAGTTACTTTTCACCCCAAAGAAACCTTTTGCAATGTGTAATACGACATTTAGGATCATACGAGTATCCTGTATATGACTACTTTCCTACCCTTAATAGCAAATGAATAAACATATAAATGTTATGATATTCCTATATTATTTTGAAGTGGTGATGTTAATTAAATGGAATGAGCAAATCTTGAATAATAACACATGCTTCTTTTTTTTTTTTTTTTTTTTTTTTTTTTATAATATTATATTTTATTTATATATTTTCTGGTTTTTAGGTTTACATTGAACAATAAAAAAAAATAATAACAATCCTTAGACAATTCTGTTAACAACTTGGTCAAGCGGATTATCGTAAAACTCACGTTCACGTTAGAACGTAAAAACGTAAAATTCACGTTCACGTTAGAACGTAAAAACGTAAAATTCACGTTCACGTTAGAACGTAAAAACGTAAAACTCACGTTCACGTTAGAACGTAAAAACGTAAAATTCACGTTCACGTTAAAACGCGAAAACGTAAAATTCGCGTTAAAACTAAAATTCACGTTTACGTTAGAACGTAAAAACGTAAAATTCACGTTCACGTTAAAACGCAAAAAACGTAAAGTAAAATACGCGTTAAAACGAAAAATTCTCGTTCGGAACGCAAAAATCACCATAGGAAACTGAACAAAATCATGAACAGAACATGATGTTTAAGAGTTAAGTTTTTCAGAAAAGGTGGTCCATATGAGTGAAGAGAGAAAAGAATCGTTAAGTAAAAAGACACGTTAATTTTTTAAATATTTTTTTTAATTTTTGAATTAGATCAGTTTTATATTTTATTTTCAAGTTCTATTCGAAAATGACCCCAAGCTAGTGTATTTATATTATTGCTACATATAAATCTTTTGTTATCAGAAGAACTTAAACTTAATTTGTTTATACATTCGGTGTATATAGTATGATGTTTAGATCTAAAGTTCAACATTTTACTATAGAAGCTTTGTTTGTGTAGCAAACAGTCTCTGTAATTTTGTAAAGACATTTTTTTTTACAGCTGCTGATTTAACACCCTTAGCCTTTTTTATTAGTGCTGCATCTTCTATGTCTATACTATACATTTTAGCTCTTAATCCTATAAATTCCTTCATTATTCTACCATTATTTTCATCCTTCATAAATCCTAACTTTTTCACATTGAGCTGGGCAATACCGTAGCGGTTTTGGGTTGGATAGTCTGAAGTATCAAATTTATCTATTATATCATTTCTTATATCATTATAGAAATCATCTGTTCTTATTTTATAAATAAATGAATCGGTATCCATGTAGGCCAGATGTAGGTTGTCATTAAATTTAGGTTTCATGTATGCATAATGAAAGTCGTACATTTTATACTTTGAAATCTCCAAAACACAAAAACCTAAGTATATAGGCTTATTATATACACTGTGAATTCGTTTTAACTGAATAGCAGCCATGGTTTCCGAAAATTCTAATATGCTATGAAAATTAGGCTTAGCTATAAGAGCGTGACTACCGAGATGGCTGCCTTTGCTTTCTATAGAATCGACAATTCGAACATCTTTTCGTTTGTCTACATTTTCCATAGTTTTTCCGAATACAGCATTATTGCAAAGTTTACGCTGATCCTTTTCAAACTTTGTGGTGGCTTTTTTTCTTAGTTCATTGTTTAAATCAATATATTGTTTAAGCCATTGAGATTGTTTGAATTGCATCACTCTATGAATTTTCTTAAGCACCAAACCATTATCAAGACATTGAATTAATATTTTGTAATGAATTATATAATTAACTTTATTATTCAAATCAGCAATTAATTTTTTATCGGATTTACCAGACAATGAAATGTTTGAAGGACAGAATGGTAGATCATTGTGATTATCATGTATTTCTAGGGGATACTCGAGATCCACTTCTAAAACATAACCAATGTTTATATTTGAAATAAACCAGCCTTTAATCTCATCTAAATTAGTTGGAGGTTCAACCCATTTAAAGTCTGAATGTGGGAGGTAATCAGACATGGCCCAACCGTATAGGTTATTAGCATCCAAGTACATTAAATAATCAGATGGTTTACTTGAATCATAATCAACCATATATTTATTATTTGCTTTACAATGTCGCAAGCTACATTGTGTTAAACCTCCTCTTATACCCTTAGCGAAAAAGTTATACATGTTGATGTCTGTCAAAAGTTCAAGCTTAACACCTGTTTCTTTCAACATAGCATCCCACGAAAAACCTGGCAATGTATAATAGTGACAGGGATCTAGACCATAAATTGTTCTAGAATCAATTCTAAATTTTTCAAAAATGTCTGATAAAATTAAGACGTCTGTAATTAAATAGTGTTCAAGATATTCTCTTAAATTACTACATTTAAAATGTGACCAAACTTTCTCAGCATGATTATAATCATCTTGGTTACAATCCTCTTCAACCAAAGAATTTCTAAATGATTCTATTGGAGGAAGCTCCGTCTCACTTAATTTTTCTATAGAATCTAAATAATCATAGCATAAAACACCCTTACGAGTCATAAGTTGAATAGATTCATCATCTTTGAAAAATGTTGATAAAATTTTAAAATCTTTTTTTTTCATCAAGAGTTTTTGCTATCTTATCTATACTTGAAGGTAAAAATCTAAATGAGTCTAAGAACCGTAATTCTAGAAACTCGCTCTGCTCACTATTTATTAATAGTTTTGCTGATATGGATATATATTTCTCTTTATTGAGAGGAATAATATTGATAAATCCTTTGATATTACCCAGCTCTTTTATAAATAAATGGGAATCATAACCGGTCAAATTATGGAAAAAAATTGGAATGAATTTAGGTATCTTATAGTTTAAGTTACAATTTGAATGCGCTGCTCCTCTGAATTTACCAGTTAAGTGATCATGATCTCGTACCTTTACGTCGCCCCATACTGACTTCTTACAAATATGACATCTTGTTGCCTGCTGAAATTTGATTTCATCCTGGGGTGTCATGTTAATTTTGATCTCCTTACTCAAATGATGTCGATGAATATGTTTGGAGTCTTCAATCAAGCTCGTAACAAAAACTCGTGCACAGTCTTCACCTAGAGTAAAAAAAAAAATGTATATTACAGCGCTCATAATTTTCATATAGCATAAGAGATAAATCCTTTAAAACAAATTTATTTACCGGTGTATTTGAACAATTTATTTAGAGATGGATCAAATGAGCATTTGATAAAGTATGAAACAGCAATCGGGACATGTTTTTTAATCGATGTAGTCGATGATTTTGAGGGATCAGGTTGGCGGCTATCAATATTCACCAGCATACATTCAAAATCTGCATAGATGGTAAATGGTACTTCGAGTGATCTAGATTGATGCTCAAACTGTAGTATATTATTTGTCTCATTTGGTAGGGCTGTCACAATTTTGTTGCATTCAGTTTCATGCTTCTCAAATCCTTTATCCGTGTTGAATATAAGCAGACATGAATTACACATTCTAATTGATCGTTTACCATGATTTATTTGAGCTCCTATTAATCTGGACATATTTTTTATCCACACATAGTGATTGTTTTCGCCTTCTTGTATAAGTAACAAGTTTATGTGTAGGTCTCTCTTATGGTTAGAATTATAATATGGACCTACAACGCTATAGTTTTCTCCAGTTACATTTTTTTCTACTCCGAACACATTTACACTTATTGCAGGGTTTAGAGTTTCAAAAATCGAAATATCTTTAAGTTTCAAAGGGAAAACTAAATTTGTAAATTTAACTAGAGTTCCATTCATTAAACTTATCACTCCGTTTTGAATGTTTTCAATCCGATATTTACTAGCTCTATGCGAGAGGTCATCTATGGGGGAAAGAGCTGATATAACTGCCCATTTGAAACAGAATTTATCATTATTTTGCACATTAACACAGGCTTTTTTCAATTCAATACTTCTCGGTAGTTTTAAGTAACTTGAACCCCTTAAGGGCTTATATTCGCAAATATTGACTTCAATATGTTTTATACAAAATAGCGTCCATCCAGAATCTCTATCCTCAAACTCTACACTTTTAGTCTCAATGATCTTACTCATATTTTCAAGTATATCTTCCAAGTTATCATTTTGAAGAGCTATCTGCATTGGACATTTGAAAGATTTTATACTTATCTCAGTTTTTTCTGATTCTTCATGCACTGTTATATATTTTATAAACTCTGCAAACAGCTCAATGCTGAACTTTACACTTCCTTTTGTTTCAAACGATTTTCCAATTAGTTGTATAATATCAGTCTTACAACTTTTCAAAAATGTATTAATGTCTATAACCCCCTCATCGGTATTTTCTAATGAGTACGTTTCCACTTTACCTTCAAAACAATGCCTTATTCTGTTAAACCGTGTATTAAAAACTGGAACTCTACTTTTTCTCTTATGATCATTGGTTCTACTGTGATGTGACCATTCAGAAGTACTCACGTCTATTTCACAAGTAACGCATCTACGTTTTTTCGGTGCGTTTGGCGAAGATGGAGGATCGTCATTATCAAGAAGTTTTCTTTTATTATTAGACTTTTCGATTTCATTATTAATTGCCAGATTATCGGAGGGGTTGTTCATATGCTTCTTACGGAAGTGTTCCTTCATTGAATCCGTTCGCGTATACGTTTTTTCACATTGAGGACATTTTATCTTATCACCATGTACAGCTTTTATATGCCTGTTAAGAGTACCCATTTGTATAAATTTGTTACTGCATACGTTACAAACAAAATTCTCCATAGTATTATATTAACTTTACAGTTTATACCGATTGCAAAACACACACTTTTTGGATAACTTTTCTTAGATATGACTATTCTACAAATATCTGTAATAAAATTGAAAAACTGATATGCAATGTTCTCTACTCACGATATGGAATAAGACTGTTAATTAGTTAGCATAACATTTCTACTTTTATATTACGATAGAAATACGAATTCAATCAAGTCACCCGCATACTATCTATAAAACATAAGTCCTACCGAGAGATTTTTTTTTCACTGTACATGGTGATAAGATAAAATGTCCTCAATGTGAAAAAATGTATACGCGAACGGATTCAATGAAGGAACACTTCCGTAAGAAGCATATGAACAACCCCTCCGATAATCTGGCAATTAATAATGAAATCGAAAAGTCTAATAATAAAAGAAAACTTCTTGATAATGATGATCCTCCATCTTCGCCAAACGCACCAAAAAAACGTAGATGCGTTACTTGTGAAATAGACGTGAGTACTTCTGAATGGTCACATCACAGTAGAACCAATGATCATAAGAGAAAAAGTAGAGTTCCAGTTTTTAATACACGGTTTAACAGAATAAGGCATTGTTTTGAAGGTAAAGTGGAAACGTACTCATTAGAAAATACCGATGAGGGGGTTATAGACATTAATACATTTTTGAAAAGTTGTAAGACTGATATTATACAACTAATTGGAAAATCGTTTGAAACAAAAGGAAGTGTAAAGTTCAGCATTGAGCTGTTTGCAGAGTTTATAAAATATATAACAGTGCATGAAGAATCAGAAAAAAACTGAGATAAGTATAAAATCTTTCAAATGTCCAATGCAGATAGCTCTTCAAAATGATAACTTGGAAGATATACTTGAAAATATGAGTAAGATCATTGAGACTAAAAGTGTAGAGTTTGAGGATAGAGATTCTGGATGGACGCTATTTTGTATAAAACATATTGAAGTCAATATTTGCGAATATAAGCCCTTAAGGGGTTCAAGTTACTTAAAACTACCGAGAAGTATTGAATTGAAAAAAGCCTGTGTTAATGTGCAAAATAATGATAAATTCTGTTTCAAATGGGCAGTTATATCAGCTCTTTCCCCCATAGATGACCTCTCGCATAGAGCTAGTAAATATCGGATTGAAAACATTCAAAACGGAGTGATAAGTTTAATGAATGGAACTCTAGTTAAATTTACAAATTTAGTTTTCCCTTTGAAACTTAAAGATATTTCGATTTTTGAAACTCTAAACCCTGCAATAAGTGTAAATGTGTTCGGAGTAGAAAAAAATGTAACTGGAGAAAACTATAGAGTTCTAGGTCCATATTATAATTCTAACCATAAGAAAGACCTACACATAAACTTGTTACTTATACAAGAAGGCGAAAACAATCACTATGTGTGGATAAAAAATATGTCCAGATTAATAGGAGCTCAAATAAATCATGGTAAACGATCAATTAGAATGTGTAATTCATGTCTGCTTATATTCAACACGGATAAAGGATTTGAGAAGCATGAAACTGAATGCAACAAAATTGTGACAGCCCTACCAAATGAGACAAATAATATACTACAGTTTGAGCATCAATCTAGATCACTCGAAGTGCCATTTACCATCTATGCAGATTTTGAATGTATGCTGGTGAATATTGATAGCTGCCAACCTGATCCCTCAAAATCATCGACTACATCGATTAAAAAACATGTCCCGATTGCTGTTTCATACTTTATCAAATGCTCATTTGATCCATCTCTAAATAAATTGTTCAAATACACCGGTAAATAAATTTGTTTTAAAGGATTTATCTCTTATGCTATATGAAAATTATGAGCGCTGTAATATACATTTTTTTTTTTTACTCTAGGTGAAGACTGTGCACGAGTTTTTGTTACGAGCTTGATTGAAGACTCCAAATATATTCATCGACATCATTTGAGTAAGGAGATCAAAATTAACATGACACCCCAGGATGAAATCAAATTTCAGCAGGCAACAAGATGTCATATTTGTAAGAAGTCAGTATGGGGCGACGTAAAGGTACGAGATCATGATCACTTAACTGGTAAATTCAGAGGAGCAGCGCATTAAAATTGTAACTTAAACTATAAGATACCTAAATTCATTCCAATTTTTTTCCATAATTTGACCGGTTATGATTCCCATTTATTTATAAAAGAGCTGGGTAATATCAAAGGATTTATCAATATTATTCCTCTCAATAAAGAGAAATATATATCCATATCAGCAAAACTATTAATAAATAGTGAGCAGAGCGAGTTTCTAGAATTACGGTTCTTAGACTCATTTAGATTTTTACCTTCAAGTATAGATAAGATAGCAAAAACTCTTGATGAAAAAAAAAGATTTTAAAATTTTATCAACATTTTTCAAAGATGATGAATCTATTCAACTTATGACTCGTAAGGGTGTTTTATGCTATGATTATTTAGATTCTATAGAAAAATTAAGTGAGACGGAGCTTCCTCCAATAGAATCATTTAGAAATTCTTTGGTTGAAGAGGATTGTAACCAAGATGATTATAATCATGCTGAGAAAGTTTGGTCACATTTTAAATGTAGTAATTTAAGAGAATATCTTGAACACTATTTAATTACAGACGTCTTAATTTTATCAGACATTTTTGAAAAATTTAGAATTGATTCTAGAACAATTTATGGTCTAGATCCCTGTCACTATTATACATTGCCAGGTTTTTCGTGGGATGCTATGTTGAAAGAAACAGGTGTTAAGCTTGAACTTTTGACAGACATCAACATGTATAACTTTTTCGCTAAGGGTATAAGAGGAGGTTTAACACAATGTAGCTTGCGACATTGTAAAGCAAATAATAAATATATGGTTGATTATGATTCAAGTAAACCATCTGATTATTTAATGTACTTGGATGCTAATAACCTATACGGTTGGGCCATGTCTGATTACCTCCTACATTCAGACTTTAAATGGGTTGAACCTCCAACTAATTTAGATGAGATTAAAGGCTGGTTTATTTCAAATATAAACATTGGTTATGTTTTAGAAGTGGATCTCGAGTATCCCCTAGAAATACATGATAATCACAATGATCTACCATTCTGTCCTTCAAACATTTCATTGTCTGGTAAATCCGATAAAAAATTAATTGCTGATTTGAATAATAAAGTTAATTATATAATTCATTACAAAATATTAATTCAATGTCTTGATAATGGTTTGGTGCTTAAGAAAATTCATAGAGTGATGCAATTCAAACAATCTCAATGGCTTAAACAATATATTGATTTAAACAATGAACTAAGAAAAAAAGCCACCACAAAGTTTGAAAAGGATCAGCGTAAACTTTGCAATAATGCTGTATTCGGAAAAACTATGGAAAATGTAGACAAACGAAAAGATGTTCGAATTGTCGATTCTATAGAAAGCAAAGGCAGCCATCTCGGTAGTCACGCTCTTATAGCTAAACCTAATTTTCATAGCATATTAGAATTTTCGGAAACCATGGCTGCTATTCAGTTAAAACGAATTCACAGTGTATATAATAAGCCTATATACTTAGGTTTTTGTGTTTTGGAGATTTCAAAGTATAAAATGTACGACTTTCATTATGCATACATGAAACCTAAATTTAATGACAACCTACATCTGGCCTACATGGATACCGATTCATTTATTTATAAAATAAGAACAGATGATTTCTATAATGATATAAGAAATGATATAATAGATAAATTTGATACTTCAGACTATCCAACCCAAAACCGCTACGGTATTGCCCAGCTCAATGTGAAAAAGTTAGGATTTATGAAGGATGAAAATAATGGTAGAATAATGAAGGAATTTATAGGATTAAGAGCTAAAATGTATAGTATAGACATAGAAGATGCAGCACTAATAAAAAAGGCTAAGGGTGTTAAATCAGCAGCTGTAAAAAAAATGTCTTTACAAAATTACAGAGACTGTTTGCTACACAAACAAAACTTCTATAGTAAAATGTTGAACTTTAGATCTAAACATCATACTATATACACCGAATGTATAAACAAATTAAGTTTAAGTTCTTCTGATAACAAAAGATTTATATGTAGCAATAATATAAATACACTAGCTTGGGGTCATTTTCGAATAGAACTTGAAAATAAAATATAAAACTGATCTAATTCAAAAATTAAAAAAAAATATTTAAAAAATTAACGTGTCTTTTTACTTAACGATTCTTTTCTCTCTTCACTCATATGGACCACCTTTTCTGAAAAACTTAACTCTTAAACATCATGTTCTGTTCATGATTTTGTTCTGTTTCCTATGGTGATTTTTGCGTTCCGAACGAGAATTTTTCGTTTTAACGCGAATTTTACTTTACGTTTTTTGCGTTTTAACGTGAACGTGAATTTTACGTTTTTTACGTTCTAACGTTAACGTGAATTTTACGTTTTAACGCGAATTTTACGTTTTCGCGTTTTAACGTGAACGTGAATTTTACGTTTTTACGTTCTAACGTGAACGTGAGTTTTACGTTTTTACGTTCTAACGTGAACGTGAATTTTACGTTTTTACGTTCTAACATGAACGTGAATTTTACGTTTTTACGTTCTAACGTGAACGTGAGTTTTACGATAATCCGCTTGACCAAGTTGTTAACAGAATTGTCTAAGGATTGTTATTATTTTTTTTTTTATTGTTCAATGTAAACCTAAAAATAAAACCAGAAAATATATAAATAAAATATAATATTATAAAAAAAAAAAAAAAAAAAAAAAAAAAAGAAGCATGTGTTAATCCATTTAATTAACATCACCACTTCAAAATAATATAGGAATATCATAACATTTATATGTTTATTCATTTGCTATTAAGGGTAGGAAAGTAGTCATATACAGGATACTCGTATGATCCTAAATGTCGTGTTACACATTGCAAAAGGTTTCTTTGGGGTGAAAAGTAACTAATTAAAAGAAGTATTGAGGTAATAATGCATGCTTATATCATATTGAATATTGATTGCTAATAGTAGAACAATAGAGTTTTCCCCCCGCATTCATTCATGTAGTTAACCTTATCATAAATTTGTATTGTTGTCACTTGGGATATCATCGATGTAAATAAGGAAGCAGTTGGATAAATGTATGTATTGCGATCATCATGAATGCATATTTTAATTGTCGGCATCCATCCCTATAGATAAAATAATGTGTTGACCTTATTGACGTACATTTGTATTCCGCAATGAAAATAACCCTTGGACCATTTTTCAGGGTTTTAATGATAAGGGACAGGGTTTAGTAATATTATTGACATGATGCTAGCAAAGCAATAGATAAAGGAGGTATAGCCCTATTAGACAAATGAATGCTATGATAGTGAGGTATTAGGCTTTTGTTACACTAATTATTACCTCAATCCAGGAAAAATCCTAAAGCAATAGATATATGTAGATGGTCAAGTCCTATTAGTCAGATGAGTGACATGATGGTAACGATGTATCAGGGTCTTGATATATCAATGCACGTATTATAATCGTAAATATTAATTGCCGGCATTCATAGATCAGAACCCAAATTGGTACCAGTGGTACCGGTGATGCCGGTGTTCTCGTACCCTCTAGGGTGATGCCGGTGCTCTCGTACCATCTAGGGTGATGCCGGTGTTCTCGTACCCTCTAGGGTGATGCCGGTGTCCCAGAACCCTCTAGGGTGATGCCGGTGATGCCGGTGTCCCAGAACCCTCTAGGGTGATGCCGGTGATGCCGGTGTCCCAGAACCCTCTAGTTTATACTACTTGCAACAATGTTCTTTTTTGACTCATGTTTAAAGCTGTTTGAGGTATAAAATGTATCTCTTGAATTCCCTGAATCGGTAAATCGAACCTTAAATGGTTTATTAAGATTTTTTTAATTATGAATTTCATTTAAAGTACCGTTTTGCATCACTTTTGACACTTCATTTAAATTTACAATGAAAAATGACTGGCATTTACGAAAAAATCGAACTTGAAAAAACGTGTTTTTGGTTTTTGCCATTTTTGACTATGTTTTTCACAATTATGGTATATTTTCTTTACACCGTCTTAAAGTAGTGGTTTTAGCAAAAAGAAAGCTTTTCAAAAATAAAAAACCTTTTCGTCAACTTTTTTGATTGAAAACTAGTCTATTTTTTCAAATCAAATTCACAAAAAAACCAAAAATATATATTTTGCCTCAAAAAAAATTATAGCTTTCTTGAAATACAATAAAGTAAGTTTTCATCAAATTTCATCAAACTCGAATAGCTTTTGTCTAAGATAAAAATAAAAAAGCAAAAATTGGTTTTTGGTATTTTTCTCAATATTTTTAAGGTTATGTGAAAAAATGATCTAAGTAAAAGTTGTAGGTCTCTTAAATATCTACAACTTTCCCCCATAACTTTTTTCGATAGCAGGTCTACTTTTGCCAGAAATCGTAAAAAAAACTTCGTTTTTACACCCCCACCCCACATTTTCGCCCACCCACCCCACTTCCGGTAATCTGCTGCGGGAAATTTATGTTTCCCCTTTTATGTACTATTGATGCTCATTTTCCTCATCACTCATTTTCTACTAATATTTTTTTTCAAAAATTATTGCCACTGTTCTATTGGGCACTCGAAGTTCAATGATATTTTCATTACTTCTTTTTAATTATTCACTTGTTTTTGATAATTAAGATTTTTTATGACAAATTTGTTTTTAATCTATTTAAATGAACGACGAACACTATCGAATATATTTTAAGCCCGCTGCAGAATACTTTGAACTAAAGAGAAATGTCAAATCAATCTGTATATAAAATGTTTTTATTTACTTTCAGTAAAACAACTTGGACGGGCCTTAAACAAGCCTTTTCATAAAAAAGCATACAAGTCATGTATACAGCTTGCCAATCTAAATTTAAAAGTCACTAAACAGGCTATTTTCAAAAATTTATATTGGAAAAGGGTTGACTACTAAATTAAAAAGCTATATACATTTTTTAGTTTTAAAAAAACTTTATTTAATCTTAAACTAAATTGAACAAGTCACAATGAACAACTGCCCAATATCGATATCCAAATGAACATAAAGTCATTGCACATATTTGTGCCCTATTTATACTAAATTAAACAAAGAAATCTTATTCATTACCAATTACTCATACTAATCAGTTCTTATGAACTTCACAAAATCTGTTTTCTATAATTGAAATCTGAGAACATATTTCTTTAGTTCTTAATAATTATAAATTTGATAACTTAACATATGGTTCTTTCGGTGACCAATCTCACGTAGATTATGCTGACATTAACTCCCCCCTTCGTTTAGAGAAGAACGTCCCGCTTCTTTTTGTTGTTGCTGTAATCTAACTGATCTAGCTTTAATCAGATGTATGATACATATTGTTGCGCTTATTACTATTAGTATTAATACAAAAGATGTAAAAATTGGGCTATTGATTACCTCTTCTTGTAATGATTCTATAAAGTTAATATTTTCAAATTTTAATTCTTTATTATAAGATTCAAAATAATTTTTTATCTCAAGCTTATCTAATGTATATGTTCTTAAATAGTTTTGGATCACAGATGTGGGATTTTCATAAATTTTTCCATCTATTACTGTTTTATTTTGAAAATTGATTAAATATTTTCCATTTATTGTTACATCATTTACAGTATGTTTCCCTGATAATAAAATTGATCCATCTTTTATTATTTCTATATTTAAATTCCTTTCTTTAATTTTGTTACAAACAGCTTTCTCATTATTTAATAAATTAGATAAACATGTATCGTTAATTAGTTTACAGAAGCTATATCTTAATTCTATTTTACATTTCTTAATATATTAAAAATTAATTTTCACATTTAGCAATTTCTTTTTCGATTTCTAATTTACCATCTGGTTGGCTTATGGCCCTAGTCTGAAATAGTTTACAATTTTTAACAATTATTGGATATTTAACTTGGACTGCTATAACTTCATTATTCTGTAAGATTTTAAATTCTGAAACATCCATTAAGTCGGTTATTGTCATACTACCATGTTCATGTCTTGTAATTTCTTTAATGTCTTGTAAGTTTAAAATTGCAGGATTAAGGGGTTCCTGTTTTAGCTAAAGCAATAGTTTGAATGATATTTTGTAATTCGATTAAAATTAATTTATTCCGTTCCCTAACCAATCTTAATTCCGCGTCATTTTCTATCTCGTGTAGAGATTCAGATAATTTTTGAATTGCGCTAAAAATCTCAGAGTTTGTTACAAACTGTTTATTATTATTCGTAATTAGCTCAGATATTTTATTGTCTATGAGGACTAAATCGTCATGGTGAGGAGATCCTGATATCCATTTCCAAATTGTACCTATTTCAATAATCCCTCGTTTGTATCTATTTGTTGTACGTAACTGTGCTAGAAGTGTTTTAATAATTATTACGTCAGTGTCCTTTGTAATGTCGAGACTGCTATCTTCAGTATCTTTTAGGGATGAATTAAAGTAAAGATTTCTCTCAATTTCAGCGGTAGTTTCCAATATTATTCTTTCAAAGTATGAGAGATGGGTAATATGATAAATGTTTCCAAAATCTGTATAAAGAGCTGCGTTGCCATTTTCTTACAACAAATAATTTTCTCTTGTATGATCCAATATTTCAGCTTTTGCAAATGTTACAGGTAATATTCCAATTAATAATGTTACCACCAACGCCATTTCCATGAAATGTAAATATGTAACTTTTAATATTATCCTTATGTATAATTCGTCTTCTAGTTTGTATCTTTTTTCCTTAATCTAATTCTACTTTTTGTTTCCTATACCTATTCATCATTTTATTTTTATTTCTAAATTGTAAGAATTTTTTCATAAATAATTTGCTTAGGTTTGTAGTTCTTAATCTTTCTTTTATAATTAAATCTGTTAACATTTTTTGTTAGACTTGCTCTAATTTTGCTGCGACTTCACTATGTGATATTTTGTTAAAAAGAATATCAAACGGTTTTGCGTTTGTTATTAAGTGTATGGATTGATTATATTGTTGAGCCGCCCTTAATAACGCTTCCGTTGTATCAATTATCTCATATTCCTTTTTTAAACATTTGGTTATTTCAATTAAAGTTGAATGTACTCTTTCCACTTGACCATTTGTAAGGGTATGACCTGGGTCACAAAAATAAAGCTGAATGCCTAATCTGTCCATTAAGTTCTTAAATACTGCCGATCTAATCCTCTTTCATTATCTAAAGTTATCTTCCTGCAATTAGGAAAAGTTTGAAGAAATTTTAAGACTTCGTTTTCTAAATTAAGTTTATTTTCAAGAGGTTTAATCAATAAAAATTTTGAATACGCGTCAATACATGTAAGATATTTTTGTTGTTCCGCGGAAAAAATATCGATGTGGAGGAATTCCCCCTCTTGTTTCGGAATTGGAGCCTCTGCAATTGGAACTAATTGTGGATGGCGATCGTATTTTGATTTGTTACAAATTTCGCAATTTCTGGCATATTCCTTAAACTGTTTACGCATATTTGGCCAAAAGTACACATCATGAATTTGCTTCATATTTTCTCTATAATTTCTATGAGCTCTACAATGCGTTTGTTTTACAATATCTGCTTGATCTTCTCTGCTTATTATGTCATTAGGGAATAACTTAGTAACAAGAAATTTGTTGCTGAAAGTTTTTAAAAGCGCGGATTTTATATCGTAAAGATCTTCTGGGGTACAGTAAATTGCTATTACTCCCAGCTGCAAAAATTCTTTTGGTATAACCATTAAGTTATCTGGTGTATCATATTCTATGATATGACGTGTCTTATTAGGAAAACTTTGAATTCTCTCATGTGCTGTAAAATTACCTGAAGCTATCAGTATTTGTTGCACGTTAAATGCCATTATTTATGAAACCCGATTTCTTTTGCATGGTCACCACAATTGGCGGAGCAAAATCGCATCGTCATCTCCAAGTGGTGCCCGCTGGATAGCCAATTAGGTGAACTAACGACGAGCGTTGGATCTATTGGATCCAAGAGCTGAGACACCTGAGTTACCTTCTCAGAAACTAGGAGCATAAGATAAGACATCACTCTGAAGAACCAGCTCTCCATGAAACCCAAGAGCGTCTGACGCATAATGTGCGGCTCATTGGTCAGCGTCTGATCCCATAGGGGCGGCTGTATTTAAGACCTTGAATAGAAGAAGTAACTAAGCTATTTATGGGTAGCAAACAAAAGTTACAAAAAACAAACATGGCAATGAATAAAACAAACAGATACATTACCCCAGGTGGCAATCCAGATAAACTGGTAAATCCACTCTCTTCGGAGATCGGTCCTACGGATTCTGGGGAGGACCAATTATTGCTAGCAGGAAGTAGACGGAGTTCTAAGACACTGAGGACTCCGCCAAAAATATTCCCAAGGGTTTCTCCATCGAAAACCCTTACCGAAAAATCAAATGACAAAGAAGTCATTAACGAAAAAGGAACCAAAATCTATGAAAATATCGAGATAAAAGATCCGCAGTGTTCCAAAACAAGCAACGAGATCCACCAAGTTGAATCCGAAAATTATTTCGAGGAATGGCAAACAGAAATAATAGCCAGAAAGAAACTTGAAGTCCTCGTTGAAAGTCTTCAGCAACAAATTAAGAGACTTGAAGATAAAGTCAGCTTGCTAGACAAGAAAACATCAAAAAATGACAGTAAGACTAGTCCAAAAATACTTGTGAAAAGCCCACCAAAAACCATTGAGTTTCATACTGATGAGGAAGAGCTTCTTTTTGAAATAGATGGTAACAGAAATAAACGTAAATCCAAGAAACGGAAAGCAGAGGGTAGCCCAGAGACTGTTCAAAAACTTAAACAGGTAACTTCAAAAGCGGATATTGCTGCAACAGCGAAAACATCAAACAATGAATTAAAAGATGTATCCCAAAAGAAGTCTTTTGCTAAAGGTACTAGGCAAACTGCACCACCTCCAATCATGATTTCCGGATTGACAATGTTTGGTGAGCTTAAGAACATAGTAGAAAAATGCACTAATAAGGCATGTAAATAGACATCATGCAAGAAAGGCAATTGGAAAGTCAATGTTGAAGACGCCGGTGCATATAGATCTATCACTGAAGAATTTAAAAAAAGAAAATTCAGTGGCACTCGTACGAAAATTAAGCTACAAGGCAGATAAAGGTAGTAGCACGAGGCCTCCACTCTTCATGTGTTGCCAAAGATATTGTCGAAGACCTTATTCAAAAAGGTTTCCAAACTCTCGATGCGAATAATCTTATTAAAAATGAGGTAATCAAAGACTCCACTGGGGTATCAATGACAACAAAAAAATCTCTACCTTTGTTTATACTCACCTTTGAAGATAAAGAAAGTCTCGATAAGATTTACAGTATAAAATCAATTATGGGCATAGTTGTCAAAATTGAACCACTGCTAAAGTCAAAAATTGTTCCACAATGGAAACGCTGTCAAGCCTTTGGGCATACACAAAAATACTGCAATCGTGAGTTTGCTTGTGTCAAATGCGAAGGCAAGCATGCAACTAAAAACTGTCCCATGGGCAGAGAACAGAAAGCGAAATGTGTTAACTGTCAAGGCAACCATCCTGCAAGTTGCAGAGGATGTCCAGTTGCCAAAAAATTCCAAGACACAAAAAGAAAAAACAAAACTGAGAACAAGCTAAGAAACCCAATAATCACAAAAGCAATAGTTGAAAGCAAAAAAGTAGCCGTTGAAAACAAAACTAAAAATCAACCGCCAAAAGCAATTGCACTACGCAAAAGTGATGAAAATAAATCCTATTCCCAGATTGTTAAAAATGTGTGGAAGAACGAAGAAACATCTATTAAAGAAATGCTTGAACTTATCCTGAAAAGGGTTGACAAACAAGATTTAAGCATAAAACAGTTAAGCGAAGAAGTCGCTCTTGAAAAAAAATGATGGACATAACACTCAAAATCGCAACATGGAATGCAAACGGTCTTTTACAACATGTATCAGAACTAAACATCTTTTTAGACATAGAGCATATAGACATTTGTTTGGTGTCCGAAACTCACCTCGCTATAGAACAAAATCTTGATAATAAATTACCTAACTATACGTGTTATCACGCTCCGCACCCAGCTGACAAAGCTAGGAAAGGATCAGCAATACTAATAAAAAGTGCGTATCACACTATGAAGAGCCTTAGTTTAGTAATGAAAACATGCAAGTAACAACAATTAGTATTGGTATAAAAAAGAAAGAGTTTAAGATAGCATCTATATACTGCCCTCCGAGGCGCTCTCCAACTGAAGAAGACTATGCAGAACTCCTAAATTTGTTAGGACATAACTTCCTTGTTGGTGGCGACTTCAATGCTAAACACACCCAATGGGGATCTAGGCTCATAACAACGAAAGGCAAACGGCTATATCAAGCAGGCCGCAAATACTACTGCGAATTTCATTCTTCTGGCTCACCAACATATTGGCCATCTGATTCTAACAAAATACCAGACCTTATAGACTTTTTCGTAGTAAAAGGTATTAAACAAACCATATAAGTGTCGAAGGTAATTACGATTTATCGTCAGATCATACTCCAGTAATATTATCACTGAGCGAAGCAGAAATAATAGAAAAAAGTAATCCTAAGCTCGTAAACAAAAGAACAAACTGGAAAGAATTCAGAGATAAACTTGAAAGTTTTATAAACCTAAGATCCCCTATGCAAACAATTGAACAAAATAACCATGAAGTCGAACAATTTATTGCTGATGTGCAACAGGCTGCAGAAGAAAGTACTCCAACAATTTCGAACTCAAGAGAAAAAGAAATAAAATATCCTGTCGAAATAAAGGAGCTGATCTTGGAGAAAAGAAGAGCTCGAAGAAAATGGCAAGCTACGAGATAGAAACGACGAATGTGAAATTCCTTTTGTCACGCTCAAAGAAGTAAGAAGTATGTGTCAACATAAGTTGCCTAACAAAAAATCACCAGGGTACGACCTAATAACTGCTCAGGTTTTGAAAGAAATGCCTTCTATAGCCTTCAAAAAACTCCAATTTATAATAAATGCATGCCTTAAACAAAGATATATGCCACATCATTGGAAAATTGCAGAAGTCATTGTTATACCTAAACAAGGTAAGCCACCAACAGAAGTAACATCTTACAGACCTATTTCGCTTATACCAATCATGGCAAAAGTTTTCGAAAAACTGCTTCTGAAAAGACTAAGCAAAATAATAGAAGAAAGAAGACTAATTCCGAGCCATCAGTTTGGATTTAGAAATAAACATTCCACGATAAACCAAGTGCATCGGATTACGGATGTTGTGGAAAAAGCACTTGAAGAAAAACAAGTATGCTCGGCTATATTCTTAGATGTTGCTCAAGCCTTTGACAAGGTTTGGCACTTGGGACTTGAGTACAAACTGCAAAGGGATCTTCCCAGGCAGTACTACGAAATACTGAAATCCTACGTTACGAACCGACTCTTTAGAGTACGGTACGACCAAAATTACTCGGAACTAAAGAAAATTGAAGCCGGTGTACCACAAGGAAGTGTCCTAGGACCAACCCTGTATCTGTTATATACAAGGGATATTTCAATGGACATCAACGCTATCATGGCCACCTTTGCTGATGATACTGGAATATTGGTGCCAGATAAATCCGTTACGAAGGCTACACAAAAACTGCAAAATGCAGTCGATAAAGTTAGTGATTGGACGCAAAAATGGCGAATCAAACTAAATGAAACAAAATCGACGCATATAAACTTTACAAACAAAAAAATAAACAATGTTCCAATTCTTATAAACAGTACAACAGTACCTTACTCCAATACTGCCAAATACCTTTGAATGACTTTGGATGCAAAGCTCAAATGGAAAGAGCACATCAAAAAGAAAAGAAACGAACTAAACTTGAAGTACAGAAAAATGTACTGGTTACTAGGAAAGAACTCTGACCTATCTATCCAGAACAAGCTAATGTTATATAAGCAAGTACTGAAACCCGTTTGGACATATGGCATCCAACTATGGGGCTGTACAAAGAAAACAAATGCTGAACCCATCCAAAAATTCCAAAGCAAGGTCCTTCGCGGAATAATAAATGCCCTTGGTATATAAGAAATAGCGATCTACATCGTGACCTTCAAATTGAAATGGTTACAGAAATGGTTAAAAAACCCGCTGTATCACACAATCAGCGACTGCAAAGTCATACCAACTCCGAAATGGAGACCATCTTAAATGTACGAGACAATGTTCGGAGATTAAGAAGAACCAAGCCTCATGAGCTATGGAAAGTGTTATAACTTAAGCTTCCCACAATGCGACTGATAAATTAAGAAAGAAAAATCATTTGTCGATCTTTCATAGATTGGTCCTGATTCACCGGTGGTTTTAGTGCGGTAAGAGTTCCACACTACTTGGTACCGATTCTTACCGAGTGTCTTTTGAAGATTTCCATCGGATAAAAAAAAAAAAAAAATGGAGTACGTGTGGATTGCTTCCTGACCAATACCGCATATTTTGTTTATTGACGAAGTCATTCAGCCAGAAATGAGCCTTATCGCTAAAGATGATTTTTCGATGAAAATCCGAATCATTTTCAAGTTGTTGCTCAGCCCAATTCACGAACATACGACGCTTCTAGTGGTCAAGCGGCTTCAGTTCTTGCGTCAATTTAATCTTGTAAGGATGAAGGCCAAGATCTTTTCGTAAAATTCGCCACAACGACGTCACAGAGATGCCCAACGCTTGAGAAAGACGTGTAAGACACACATTTGGGCTTTCTGCAACTGAAGCCTCAGCGGCAGCAATATTCTCATTACTACGGGCAATTCTTTGTCTCACTGGCAAGAGAACATTTTGTAGTGTGCCTGTGGATTCAAATTTTTCCACTAGAAGCTCAATTGTTGATCTGCTAAGACGATTATGACGACCATAAATTGGACGTTGCGCTCTTAACGTTGAGGCCACTGACTCCGAAGTTTGGTAGTAAATTTTAATAACTTCGACTCGTTGTTGGCTCGTATATCTTTCCATCATGAAATGGCAAACCTTACTGAAGACGAATGTCAAAAGAGTGGCAAGAAATATGGCGTCGTTTTCTGTCCCTGTCACTCTACTTTTGAAGCGTACCTGTTGAAAAACCCTTTATTACTGGAGTATGATCTGACGATAAATCGTAATTACCTTCGACACTTTTAAAGTTTCGTTGAATACCTTTTACTACGAAAAAGTCTATAAGGTCTGGTATTTTGTTAGAATCAGATGGCCAATATGTTGGCGACCAAGAAGAATAAAATTCGCAGTTGTATTTGTGGCCTGCTTGATATAACCGTTTGCCTTTCGTTGTTATGAGCCTAGATCCCCATTGGGTGTGTTTAGCATTGAAGTCGCCACCAACAAGGAAGTTATGTCCTAACAAATTAAGGAGTTCTGCATAGTCTTGTTCAGTTGGAGAGCGCCTCGGAGGGCAGTATATAGCTGCTATCTTAAACTCTTCCTTTTTTATACCAATACTAATTGTTGTTACTTGCATGTTTTCATTAGTAAACTTAGGTTCTTGATAGTATGTTAAGCATTTTTTTATTAGTATTGCTGATCCTTCCGTAGCTTTGTCAGCTGGGTACTGAGCGTGATAACACCTATAGTTGGGTAATTTATTATCAAGATTTTGTTCTATAGCGAGGTGAGTTTCGGACACCAAACAAATGTCTATTTGCTCTATGTCGAAAAGATGTTAAGTTCTGATACATGTTGTAAAAGACCGTTTGCATTCCATGTTGCGATTTTGAGTGTTATGTCCATCATTTTTTTCAAGAGTGACTTCTTCGCTTAGCTGTTTTATGTTTAAATCTTGTTTGTTAATCCTTTTTGGGATAAGTTCAAGCATTTCTGTAATATATGTTTCTTCTTTCTTCTGCACATTTTTAACAATCTGGGAATAGGATTTATTTTCATCACTTTTTCTTAGTGCAATTGCTTTTGGCGGTTGATTTTTAGTTTTGTTTTCAACGGCTACTTTTTTGCTTTCAACTATTGCTTTTGTGTTTCTAGCTTGTTCCCAGTTTTGTTTTTTCTTTTTGTGTCTTGGAATTTTTTGACAACTAAACATCCTCTGTAACTTGCAGGATGGTTGCCTTGACAGCTAACACATTTCGCTTTCTGTTCTCTGCCCATGGGACAGTTTTTAGTTGCATGCTTGCCTTCGCATTTAACACAAGCAAGCTCACGATTGCAGTATTTTTGTGTATGCCCAAAGGCTTGACAGCGTTTACATTGTGGAACAATTTTTGACTTTAGCAGTGGTTCAATATTGACAACTATGCCCATAATTGATTTTATACTGTAAATCTTATCGAGACTTTCTTTATCTTCAAAGGTGAGTATAAACAAAGGTAGAGATTTTTTTGTTGTCGTTGATACCCCAGTGGAGTCTTTGATTACCTCATTTTTAATAAGATTTTTCGCATCGAGAGTTTGGAACCCTTTTTGAATAAGGTCTTCGACAATATCTTTGAGTGGAAGCCTCTTGCTACTACCGTTATCGACCTTGTAGCTTAATTTTCGTACGAGTGTCACTGAATTTTCTTTTTTTAAATTCTTCAGTGATAGATCTATATGCACCGGCGTCTTCTACATTGACTTTCCAATTGCCTTTATTGCATAATGTCTATTTACATGCCTTATTAGTGCATTTTTCTACTATGTTCTTAAGCTCACCAAACATTGTCAATCCGGAAATCATGATTGGAGGTGGTGCAGTTTGCCTAATTTCTTTAGCAAAAGATACATCTTTTATTTAATTGTTTGATGTTTTCGCTGTGACAATATCCGCTTTTGAAGCTACCTGCTTTTTGAACAGTCTCTGGGCTATCCTCTGCTTTCCGTTTCTTGAATTTACGTTTATTTCTGTTACCATCTGTTTCAAAAAGAAGCTCTTCCTCATCAGTATGAAACTCAATGGTTTTTGGTGGGCTTTTCACAAGTATTTTTGGACTAGTCTTGCTGTCATTTCTTGAGGATTTCTTGTCTAGCAAGCTGACTTTATCTTCAAGTCTCTTAACTTGTTGCTGAAGACTTTCAACGAGGACTTCAAGTTTTTTTTCTGGCTATTATTTCTTTTTGCCATTCCTCGAAATAATTTTCGGATTCAACTTGGTGGATCTCGTTGCTTTTTTTGGAACACTGCGGATCTTTTATTTCGATCTTTTCATAGATTTTGGTCCCTTTTTCATTAATGACTTCTTTGTCATTTAATTTTTTGGTAAGGGTTTTCGATGGAGAAACCCTTGGGAATATTTTTGGCGGAGTCCTCAGTGTTTTAGAACTCCGTCTTTTTCCTGCTAGCAATAATTGGTCCTCCCCAGAATCCGTAGGACCGATCTCCGAAGAGAGTGGATTTACCAATTTATCTGGATTGCCACCTGGGGTAATGTATCTGTTTGTTTTACTCATTGCCATGATTATTTTTTGTAACTTTTGTTTGTTACTATGGGTAATAGCTTAGTTACTTCTTCTATTCAAGGTCTTAAATACAGCCGCCCCTATGGGATCAGACGCTGACCAATGTGCCGCACATTATGCGTCAGACGCTATTGGGTTTCATGGAGAGCTGGTTCATTAGAGCGATGTCTTATCTTATGCTCCTAGTTCCTGAGAAGGTAACGCAGGTGTCTCAGCTCTTGGATCCAATAGATCCAACGCTCGTCGTTAGTTCACCTAATTGGCTATCCAGTGGGCACCACTTGGAGGTGACGATGTGATTTTGCTCTGCCAATACATGTTTGATAAATCTAAGCACGCACTAAAAATTCACTAACATGGAACAGTTAAATAATTAATTTCACTTCTCAATTAAATACTTTCTATAGGAATATTTTATTAATTTGCGACATCACTACACATAAAGTTCTTGAATGTTACTATCACACATATAATACATCGTTTTAGTATTATTTTACTTTGTAATTTGTATTACACAAATCCAAACTAATACAAACAAAGTGCTGTCAAAAATGTTGCCTTAAGGATTTCTTAGTAATACACCTTGGAGCTGCAAGGCCTTACAAGCCACTGATATAAAGCTGCTTTGGAGCAAAAATTAGCTCTCAAACTCAATGAATTCGCTGTAGGTAAACTCTGCACTTGCTTTAGAAGTGCATCTAGAGCTACTTTTGAATTCAATTATCTTTAAGATTAGCTCTACAAACGCTTTAAGAGCAATAAAACAGCTAAAATTGTTTCTTGGGCTGTGGAATTGATATGGCTACTATATTTTTGTTCAACTTGTATTCTGTTAAATAAGTCCAACTAAAACTGTTACAGAGGTGGCGCCCATAGTGAAGCTTCGAATTTTACAATTCAACTTTAATTTCTAGTTACGTTTTTAAAATTCCAATACTTTTTTTTCTGCTTTCAATCCGGTTTCGGCCACAAATCACAATCACAAGCTTTATTTTGTCAACTAGTAAATCGTCCTTAATAAAAAAAGGGGGAACATAATTTTGTTAAGTTTTTGATGTGATTTTGCTTGAGGGCGATTAAAATTAAGAAAAAAAAATATTTTATATTTTCGTACTTTTATTACATTGTATGCAGGGCCCGATCTATGGGGGGGGGGTGAACCGGGCATTTTGCCCCAGGCGGCAATATTTAGGGCGGCAAAATTGGCATGAATATGGTATCACCCTGTTACGTGTTTGCTAAAAAGCTTTCTTAAAAAGCCAAAACCACACATGATGATGGTAACGACGAAAGTAACTTAGATGCCCATATAAGGATGATAAGAAGTTTAGCCACCAAGACGTCCGTATCACTCCAACTTAAATAACCTTTTTATGAAACTCTACCAATTGAATTAACTTTCTAAATTAACTTTTTTAATAAGATTTTTCGCATCGAGAGTTTGGAACCCTTTTTGAATAAGGTCTTCGACAATATCTTTGAGTGGAAGCCTCTTGCTACTACCTTTATCGACCTTGTAGCTTAATTTTCGTACGAGTGTCACTGAATTTTCTTTTTTTAAATTCTTCAGTGATAGATCTATATGCACCGGCGTCTTCAACATTGACTTTCCAATTACCTTTATTGCATGATGTCAATCCGGAAATTATGATTGGAGGTGGTGCAGTTTGCCTAATATCTTTAGCAAAAGATACATCTTTTATTTGATTGTTTGATGTTTTCGCTGTGACAATATCCGCTTTTGAAGCTACCTGCTTTTTGAACAGTCTCTGGGCTATCCTCTGCTTTCCGTTTCTTGAATTTACGTTTATTTCTGTTACCATCTGTTTCAAAAAGAAGCTCTTCCTCATCAGTATGAAACTCAATGGTTTTTGGTGGGCTTTTCACAAGTATTTTTGGACTAGTCTTGCTGTCATTTCTTGAGGATTTCTTGTCTAGCAAGCTGACTTTATCTTCAAGTCTCTTAACTTGTTGCTGAAGACTTTCAACGAGGACTTCAAGTTTTTTTTCTGGCTATTATTTCTTTTTGCCATTCCTCGAAATAATTTTCGGATTCAACTTGGTGGATCTCGTTGCTTTTTTTGGAACACTGCGGATCTTTTATTTCGATCTTTTCATAGATTTTGGTCCCTTTTTCATTAATGACTTCTTTGTCATTTAATTTTTTGGTAAGGGTTTTCGATGGAGAAACCCTTGGGAATATTTTTGGCGGAGTCCTCAGTGTCTTAGAACTCCGTCTTTTTCCTGCTAGCAATAATTGGTCCTCCCCAGAATCCGTAAGACCGATCTCCGAAGAGAGTGGATTTACCAATTTATCTGGATTGCCACCTGGGGTAATGTATCTGTTTGTTTTACTCATTGCCATGATTATTTTTTGTAACTTTTGTTTGTTACTATGGGTAATAGCTTAGTTACTTCTTCTATTCAAGGTCTTAAATACAGCCGCCCCTATGGGATCAGACGCTGACCAATGTGCCGCACATTATGCGTCAGACGCTATTGGGTTTCATGGAGAGCTGGTTCATTAGAGCGATGTCTTATCTTATGCTCCTAGTTCCTGAGAAGGTAACGCAGGTGTCTCAGCTCTTGGATCCAATAGATCCAACGCTCGTCGTTAGTTCACCTAATTGGCTATCCAGTGGGCACCACTTGGAGCTGACGATGTGATTTTGCTCTGCCAATACATGTTTGATAAATCTAAGCACGCACTAAAAATTCACTAACATGGAACAGTTAAATAATTAATTTCACTTCTCAATTGAATACTTTCTATAGGAATATTTTATTAATTTGCGACATCACTACACATAAAGTTCTTGAATGTTACTATCACACATATAATACATCGTTTTAGTATTATTTTACTTTGTAATTTGTATTACACAAATCCAAACTAATACAAACAAAGTGCTGTCAAAAATGTCGCTTTAAGGATTTCTTAGTAATACACCTTGGAGCTGCAAGGCCTTACAAGCCACTGATATAAAGCTGCTTTGGAGCAAAAATTAGCTCTCAAACTCAATGAATTCGCTGTAGGTAAACTCTGCACTTGCTTTAGAAGTGCATCTAGAGCTACTTTTGAATTCAATTATCTTTAAGATTAGCTCTACAAACGCTTTAAGAGCAATAAAACAGCTAAAATTGTTTCTTGGGCTGTGGACTTGATATGGCTACAGAGGTTGCGCCCATAGTGAAGCTTCGAATTTTACAATTCAACTTTAATTTCTAGTTACGTTTTTAAAATTCCAATACTTTTTTTTCTGCTTTCAATCCGGTTTCGGCCACAAATCACAATCACAAGCTTTATTTTGTCAACTAGTAAATCGTCCTTAATAAAAAAAGGGGGAACATAATTTTGTTAAATTTTTGATGTGATTTTGCTTGAGGGCGATTAAAATTAAAAAAAAAAATACTTTATATTTTCGTACTTTTATTACATTATATGCAGGGCCCGATCTATGGGGGGGGTGAACCGGGCATTTTGCCCCAGGCGGCAATATTTAGGGCGGCAAAATTGGCATGAATATGGTATCACCCTATTACGTGTTTGCCCAAAAGCTTTCTTAAAAAGCCAAAACCACACATGATGATGATAACGACGAAAGTAACTTAGATGCCCATATAAGGATGATAAGAAGTTTAGCCACCAAGACGTCCGTATCACTCCAACTTAAATAACCTTTTTATGAAACTCTACCAATTGAATTAACTTTCTAAATTTACTTTTTGAATTTGCTTAAATCTGCTTTAAACTATTTCGATATTAAAGTAAATAAAATTCTCTCATTTTGCTTTGAAATAAATTGAATTTAATTAAAAATCCTACACACATAAAACATAATTATTCCTATATAGCTTATAATAAAAAGACTCATTAATAATAAACTTTTTATTAAATAAACTATACAAGCTCCTCAACCGTTCATGAAAGAACAAAAATTTGAAAACTTATTTTGATAATTATTGTTAAAACATTGTTATCTCGGTATTATTTTAACCCACTATACGACTCATCTGACATACATGGATTAGAACTTTCAGATGAGATGTCGGTCTTATGTTTTTTATAGTAATTTTTCTCCTCCAATCCTTTAAAAATTTATTATTTAGTCCATATATCCAAATCATTCTTTTTCAAGATGGCATTGCTCCCCTTACCCTGGCCACCCCAAAATCTTGGGTTTTATTAAGAGGAGTTGTAGCCAAACTTAAATCGTGAAATGTGTTTGCGGAATATTCGTTAACGCAAACTGCAAAAGTCTTCTCTTAAAAAATGCAAATACAAATTTTACTGCCTTAGTATTGTGTTCAATAGTCAAGTTCGCTAAAGTCACGAATATGAATACATCATCTACGGTGCAACTGATAGTAATTAATAGTAACTGTTAAATTCGTGTTTAAAAGTCAGACAAGAATGTATGATTAGATTTTTTGTTGATTTCATTCAAACATTCCAAGCAGAGCGATGTATTTTAAATTACGTTGCGTTGGAATGAAATTAACGATAGAAAAAATATCGAACCAAAAATAAAAATGTCGACAGGTTAAAAAATCAATTTATATCAACTTTTTTTCTATGTACTAAATATTGGGAAGAAATATCGAAGATTCGATAAAAATCGATCCTTTTCTCGACTTTCTTTTTAGGCTGCTGACTTTTTGTCTAAGTTCGTAACCAAAATATGTATTCTTACATGCAAAAAAGTCGATATAAACCGACATTTCAACTAGTTAAATCGCCTTTTTTGCTGGTAATTCGTACGTAACCTATACTGAAACATGTTGGTACTGGGTTTGAGTCGGAACAGCCCTGGTGTATGGAATACGGTTTAAAGTAAAATTTTTGTTTTTCATTGTAATATTCGTATAATATAGTCTGTTAGTTTTTTTTATCCATTCATTTATTTATTCTTTTTTTTATCGAAGATATCCTTGATATTTTGAACAAAATTCTCACAAAATAAATAAGTTAAACAGATCAAAAACAATATTGAAAATTCTTTGAGAATTAAAGAGAGAGAGAATATCTGCCAAACGTAGATCTACCAAATTGATTTTGAATCAAAAAATACATCAATGCTAAAATGTTCTGAATGCAATTGGTTAAAATCGTCTATTTAATAAATCTTAACCAAAAAAAAAATTGTTTAATTTCGACAGTAAAACCCCAATAGTATTATTCGGGCAATGGCTTGTAAATGTTGATAGGAGAAGGTAAATAAACTTTACCAATAATGAGTAGGTAGCCTATTCCAAAGCTATACAAAAATAATTTTTTTGAAATTATATTTTAAGATTGCAAATATTTTTGCTTTTCTTACTATTTTTTGCGTATATCTTTTGAGTTCTCGGGGGGGGGGGGGGAGGGGGGGGGTTCATGACCCCCCCCTTGTATACGCCGTTGCACTTAATGCATATTTAGTTTTTCTGAATTTAATTTTGTTTGACAACTCAGAAGAGTTCTATTCCTTTGAATATCGTACTTTGGTGCAGAACCATAAATATCTTTCTAAAGCTTAATTGTGATTTTTATTGTTTTTTTAAGATTGATTAAATTGATCATCCGTTAAGTTTTATTGGTTTTTAATTTTTTATATTGGCATACATTTTTATATAAAATGTCACCGAAAAGAGACAAGTGTAAAGAAGGAACAAAGACTGCCCCTCGCGATACGCGTTTGACAGGTCATGGTTCATCCAGAACGGCCACAGGTACTTATAATGTAACAGGAGTTGATAGTCTTCCACCAAAACAGATAGATGATCAGGTTGGAAATCAGGTAGAAGATCAAGTTATTGATCAGGGTGTAGATAATACTCCTTCAGTCTAAGTCCCAGTGACTATGGCATTAAATGATAGTTTACATCGGTATATTGCAAACATAGTGAATGCAGCAATAGGACTAAATAGGGCAGAAGATTTGCGGGCTAAAAGAATAGAGCAAGAGGAAGAAAAAGCGAAGAGGAAATTATTAACATAATCCAGGAAAATCTAAGGGTTCCTACTCCAGCATTAGCGAATGAAGCAGCGAGAACAGCATAGCATCGCACGTCCACAAATTAGATCTGTGGATGACATTGAGCCTAATCAGGTGAGCCAGAACACCCAAAACTTTCTGAATCAGACACAGGCTCTCAATTTAAACGAACAATTACCAAACGTTAGTCGAAATACTTCCCAGGCAAATTCGAGTCGAGCAGTTGAGTTGAGGCAGTTGGAAATGGGGACTTAAATTTGATAATGTTAGGATGATCGTCGATGATTTTATCTTTCGATTGAAAAGATTAAAAGCTAGCTATAACGCTTCTTGGGAAGACATTTTCCTACACTTTAACCTTTTTGTAAAAGATTCAGTAGAATGTTGGTTCTGGACATTCCTTAAGATAAACCCTTACGCCGATTGGCAAAGTTTAGAGTTCGCTTTCATCGAATAATACAGAAGCATCGAAACTGATTCCGAACTATCCCGAAAAATGTTCGATCGTCACCAAGGAGCAAATGAAAGCTTCGATAGCTTTTATAATGACATCCTCGTAATGAATGCCCGTCTTCATTCTCCTAAACCGCTAAGGGAACTCATAGACTTAATTAAACAAAACGTCAAAAGAAGAACCGGCGAACTTTTAATCACTTTTAAGGCACAAACACTTGCTGAGATGGTTTATGTGTGTAGATGAATCGAAAAGCATGCACATGCACAAAATGAAGCTTTCAAGGCAAAGCCATCATAGCCAAACAATTTTAAAAAACAGGTTAGTGAGTTAGACCAGTCCTTCAAGGAAGATGAGCGTTTTGAAATAGATGCATTGAACTTGAACAGTCAATCCACCTTTGTGTGTTGGAACTACAAGATCAGAGATCATTCTTTCGTCCAGTGTCCGAGTCCACAACACTTTGTAGCACTGATTATCCCAGGCCGTATGCCTACAAAGCGATTCTTAGGAAAAAGATTAATAGTCAGAATGTCTGGAAATGCTACAAGATTTAAAAATTCCATATAAAGAGTTCAATTCGAACGTGAAAACGGCAAGCGGCCAACCGCATAAGATAATAGGAGAAATTACCACGACTGTGGAGTATAAAAACGAAGCAAAAGATATTAAGATATTTTAAGTTCCATCTTTGGAACAGCCCCTTTATCTTGGGATGCATTTTTGGAGACTTTCCAATTTAGCCCCTCAGATGATCTTTGAAATTAGTTTCCTGACACTTCTAATATGTAACGAAAACGCACATGAACTTTCATCAGATCAGTCATCGAAAATTGAAGGTGTTATTCGTATGTTTCCGTCTTATGCCAAAGAAGGGCTTGGGCGTACATTGCTTGAAGAACACACAATAAATGCAGGTGATACTGAGCCTATAAAACAAAGACACTATCCTGTGTCGCCAGCCATCCAGAATATAATGTATGAGGAATTGGATAGGATGATAGCATTAGACGTCATCGAAGAAAACGAAAGTGCCTGGAGTTCACCCGTGGTCCTTGTGCGCAAGCCAGAAAAAAATCGCCTATGTTTAGACTCCAGAAAGCTAAATTCAGTGACAAAAAACTGTGCTTATCCTTTTTCTCATATAGAGAATCTGCTAAGCCGTCAATCAGAGACACACTATATCAGTAGTGTGGATTTGAAAGGCGCATTTTGGCAGATTCCTCTAGCTGAAACGGCACGGGAAAAGACAGCGTTTAGTGTGCCCGATGGACCCTTGTATCAATTGAAGGTCATACCCTTTGGCCTTTGCAACGTGGCTCAACGCTTATGCATGCTCATGGACGAAGTGGTACCTAATGAATTGAAACAAAATGTTTTTGTTTATCTTGATGATGTTTTGATTGTTTCAGAAACGTTTGAGGAACATATAAAAGTACTTCTTTAATGCTACGAAAAGCAGGACTTACTATTAACCTTGAGAAATCTCGCTTTGCTCTAAGGAACTCCGATACTTAGGCTTCATTGTTGGTGGGGGTGTCATAAAAGCAGATCTCGACAAAGTTAGTGCTATCGAAAATTTTCCTGAGCCAAAAACACCCAGACAGGTCCAAAGATTCTTAGGACTTACAGGGTGGTATAGACGTTTCATCCCAAATTTTTCCACTTCTCTCTCTCGCTTCGCCCATCACTGAAACACTTAAAAAAGGGTAAGACATTTAACCTTACGCCCGAAGCGCAAAAAGGCTTCAAAGAACTTAAGTTGGCCTTAACGACATCACCGGTATTGATCAACCCAGATTATAAAAAGCCATTCATAATTTTATGCGATGCCTCTACTACCGGCATCGGCAGCGTTTTGTGCCAAAAAGACAATCAAGAGATAGAAAGACCCATCTATTATTAAAGCCATAAATTGAATCAAGCTCAACGCAACTACAGCGTCACAAAGCTGGAATGTTTAGCTGCTGTGTCAGGAGTCAAGAAGTTCTCACCTTTTGTCGATGGCCACAATTTTACGATTGTCACCGACCATTCGAGCCTCAGGTGGCTTATGAGCCAAAAAGATTTGAGTGGAAGGCTAGCACGGTGGAGTTTAAAACTCCAAAGATTCTCTTTGTCTTGCGTATATGCAGCAGATGTTCTACATGTTGATCTCGCAAACACACCCCAACTTCCTGACCTTCAAATTTCAGACAATTTTGTATACTAGAAGGTCAAGCATTGTACAGGGGATCCCAGAGAAGATGATTGCGTCTGGAAACTGTGGATTCCGGCCGCTTTTACCAATCGCTTAATTCTTTTGGCACATGATCCTCCTTGTGCCTCACATGGTGGGATTGCAAAAACTTTGTATCGGCTTCGAGAACGATTTCACTGGCCTAATATGACAGTCCAAGTAAAATTGTTCATCGGAGAATGCATCGTTTGTAAATCCACCAAAGCTCCAAATAACATTTTATGACCTCCCATGGGCAAAACTTTCGTCGTCGACCGACCTTTCCAGCACATCTTTATAGATTTTCTTGGCCCATATCCAAGATCAAAACAGAGAAATTCGTATATTGTCGTTTGTCTTGACCAAATTACAAAATTCATTCTTGCAAAAGTGTTTTCACTCTTTGGAGTACCTGAGTCACTTCTATCAGACAATGGGAAACAATTCATTGGAAAAGAGTTTTCAAAATTTCTCGAATCTTATGGTGTAAAACATGTACGAACAGCTTCCTATGCTCCTCAAGCTAAGGCGAGCGAGCAAATTGTTCAATATTGGCGGCTATACGATCATATATCGGATCAGACCAAACAAATTGGGATATACATCTGATGTCAATATTAAGTTCGTTGAGAAAAAGCGTTCATTCTGCTATCGGAATGTCTCCGCATGAGGCTTTATTCGGACAATCAAAGCTTGAACATGGTTCTGATTACGCTTTGCTTAAAGGATTAAATGTACTTAACAACTCAAAGGTGGATGTATTACCCAAAGCTATAAAAATGAATCTTATTCATAATCGTATCAAAGAAGCTTAAGCACAAGCCTATTAAGCTTATGAGAGAGTTTATAACACAAGAAGCAGATCCTCTCAATTTACTGTTGGTCAAAATGTCTTTGAAAGAAATTTTATTTTAAGCGACAAATCAAAAAACGTAACGCGAAATTATGTCCAAAATTCCTTGAAGCAAAGGTCCGAAAGATCGTTAGTAACAACTTGTATGAATCGGAAGATCAAAAGGGAAATACTCTTGTATTAATTCACGCGAAAGGTATACAATTGTAATCACAAAATTGAATACCTATATTGTTGATATCTCCTAATTGTAAGGGCGTGGGTCGACTCTCTTTAATTTCAATATTATGTCTGCGCAGACCTGAAATTCAAATATTGTGTGTAGACCGACTCTTAGAAAATTCCTTATCTGAATTCAGATATTCGAATCATGCTCAGCTAGATCGGCTCGATTTACGAGATCAAAAGTTCGAACAAGAAAAAATGTCTACCTTTTGAATAACATATTTCATTTTCGACTGTCAATTTCATTCGACTTACCTATTCACTTGAAGTGACCCTGCGCCAAAATTGTGTCTTGCATAATCTAACAGTGAGAAATATTACGAGTTTAATTAACTTATTCAAAGTCCACTTAAAATAAAATAGAATATTTACTTCTTCTAAGAAAAAGGCCTTACAAAAATAAAGCAAGTTTTAATAAAGAGAAAATTACATCGAATGTAAGATTAAATTGCAAAAAAAAAAAAATCCGGACAATTCTGTCAACTCAATCCCATCTTCTAAAAGAGAAGACCATCCCACTATATTTAGTGAGGAAAAAGGAAGACCTGTCTCTGAAACCGATCCAGGGATTATTCCTCGAGGAGATAGTCTCCTGTGATGAAACCCAAATCCATGCTGATATGCATAAATCGAGTGCAAAACTATCAAAATTCGGGCAAAAGAGTTCACCCGTCACGCCTGCGCGCGCCAAAATAGACTCAGATAAAACAAAAAGTGTTGAAAAAGATAATAAAGAACTCCGACAAAAACTTGATCAAGTAATAGAACTTTATCAAGATCTAAAGAAAGAAGTTGATCTTCTTCGAAAAGAAAATGAGATATTGAAAAGCAAAAATCCTCCAACAAACTCAAAGTCTAGCTTGCCACAAGTCAATAATTGTAGATATGAAACGGACGAAGAAGAGCCAGCACGTGAAACAGAGAAGTCCTCAAAGAAAAGATTGAGTAAAAAGCGTAAAGCTGGCTCTTCACCTGAAGCAGCCACTTCTTTTGAAATAAGAGTTTCACCAAAACATGCGACAGTATAAGAAAAACCTGATAAGGAACGGCCCCTACCACCGATAAATATTATCAGTATTGCGGAGTATAACAAGTTGCAAACCATATGAAAGGCATTATTACCATCGGCTTTTAAAATTATTTCACTTAACAACAACAAATGGAAAGTTTGTGTGAAAGACCCCGAAAGTTATCGTCTTCTGTCACGAAAACTAAACGAAGAAAAAGTAGAATGGTATACCTATGAAAATAAGTCGGAAAGACCCCTACGTGTTGTGGCAAGAGGTCTACACGCATCATGTTTAAAAGACGATATTATTAGTGATCTAAAAGAGCGTAACCTCAAAATCTTAGATGCTACGAACATTGTCAAAAGAGAGAAACAGAAAAAAGAGGGTGAAGCGACAGTGGTACAACGTGGTCTCCCACTATTTATACTTTCGTTCGATAAGACTGAAAAACTAGATTAAATTTATAAAATTAAAACAATTCTAAACATCGTAGTTAGGATCGAATCTCTGGTAACGGGCACAAGATTAATCCCTCAGTGTAACCGCTGCCAAGAATTCAATCACACGCAAACCTATTGTAAAAAAGAGCCATGGTGTGTAAAATGCGCTGGAAAACATCTAACCGTTCACTGCAACGGAAAAAGTGAAAGTCCACCGACGTGCATTAATTGTAATGGAAATCACCCAACAAGTTATAGGGGCTGTGAAGTAGCTAAAGAATTACAAAAGCGACCATCAAAATCTGCCCAAACACAAAGAAACCCACCAAGGCAATTAGAAACCGCAATTCCCAAGAATGCCAAATGTACGAAAGGTCCAAAACCTAGTATCCGTAAGAAAAAGAAAACAGTGTCAGTACCTTCGGACAAAATATCGAAGCAAGGAAATGCAGAAACATATGCCCAAATAGCGACAAAAAATATACCCGTAAATAACGACACTGAAACAGTCACGGTTTCGAAAGTCTTTTCAATATTTTTGTCAAAACTTGAAGAATAATGTGAAACAAATAAACTTATCTTTGACATGTTAAGTAACCTCGAAAATTGCTTTTGACCCAAACCTCTTTCAAAAAATATATGATGGAAAAGCTTAAAATTCTTACGTGGAATGCCACCGGATTATGGCAAAAACTTTTTTTGTTTTTTTTTTTTGTTGTGGTTATTATCCCATGGGTAGGTGCAAAACCTGCTATTCAGGCGCTATGAGTACCGAAAAACGCGTGCTCATAGAAGTGTGAGATTCTTACTACACTTAAACCGCCTGCACTTCCCGATTGCAACTAAGTTGAAACTTATCTAGCAATTTATTTTTAACGAAGTTAAGTAACGTGTTGCAGGTTACTTTCCGGTGAAAGTTCCAGCTTAATCCGCGATTTTAAAGCGGTTTTCTGTTCACCGCACCAAGTCGGAAGGTTTTGTTCTTCGTAGACAGCGTACTAAATTCGACTCGTCAAGAATCTCAATAATCGTTGAATTAGTGTGTTCTAATAGTCGATTTCTATGTTTTCGCGCGAAACTTTTTATTTCGTCCCGCACCGTAGGAATTCGGAGATCCCTGTGAAGATCTTCATTTCTTATATACCACAGAGCATTTACAAATGACCTAAGAAATTTATTTTCAAACGTTTGTAAGTTATTTAAGTTTGTATCGCAGGTACAACCACAAAGTTGTATACCATAAGTCCAAACAGGTTTAAGAATCTGTCGGTATAAAATCAATTTATTTTCAATACTAAGCTTTGAATAACCGAGTAACCAGTTCATATCTCTTAATTTACTTTATAGTTCTTCGCATTTCTTTTTCACGTGCGGCTTCCATTTTAATTTCGCGTCTAGAGTCATTCCCAGATACTTTGCCTCATTTGCAATTGGAACACGAGCGGTTTTAAGAAAGACGGGTAATCTATTTATTTTTTTATACGTACAGTCCACGTGGACTGACTTTCGTTCATTGAGCGTTATTTGCCATGTTTTCGTCAGTGTCTTACACGAAAAAATCTTTCATTTAGACATACGTTTAGAATGTTGTAAAATCCTTCAGGCAGAACTTGTCTTAATTTGAATTTGAGGCCTTCGTGCCACACCTTGTCAAATGCCTGCGACACGTCCAAAAAGACAGTCGAACAGATTTTTTTTTTCTTCAAGAGCTCTCTCAATTACGTCAGTAATTCTATGCACTTGATCAATTGTCGAATGCCTTTTTCTAAATCTGAGCTGATGTTCAGGTATTAATTGTTTCTCTTCAATTATCGGTTTCAGGCGCAGGAGTAGTATTCTCTCAAAAACTTTTGATATTATTGCAAGAAGCGAAATCGGTCTATAAGACTTCTTTTCGTGAGATGGTTTGCCAGGTTTCAAAACCATTATGACTTCCGCAACTTTCCATTGGCTCGGAACATATTCTAAACTTAGAGCGGCATTTATTATGTAAAGGAGGTTAATAAACCCTTTACGAGGGAGCATTTTTAAAATCTCTGCCGTTATTAAGTCATATCCTGAAGCTTTGATGGACTTAGGCTTCTTTATTTCTCTTTTTAATTCGGCAAGTGTAGCATTTCTCTTTATGTAGCTTTCATTTGAGGTAAAATTCATATTCTTGCCCATCGAACGGCTTAAATGTTTCCTCTAAGTAATCGGCGAATACCGTCGCTTTTTCTTTGTCACTTTCAGCCCATTCATTTTGTCTTTTCTTAATCGGGGGCACTGGAAGCTTTGGTTTTTTCGTTGTTTTAATAGCTTTCCAAAGTGAGTAGTTGGATTCTTTCCCCGCTGTCAAGCCTTCAAGGTAATTTTCAACTTCAAGGTTTTTGAAATCTGTTATCACCGTTTTTAGCATATTACTCAAGCGATTTAAATGATCTTGTGCTGAGGAGCACGGGTTTGCTGCCATTTCTTACGTGCTTTTCGTTTCTCTTTCAGTAACTCTTTTATTTCTTGCGTATATTTTATAACTTTATAGCGAGGCATTAGCCTTTGATATGGTGTGTTATCCCAAGCTGCTTCTTGTATTATATCAACAAAGGTATCTACTGCGTCTTCAAGCTCAAGAGGCGTTTGTAATGATACCCTTAACTCAAAGTTGTCCTCGATATCTTTGTTAAATCCATCCCAGTTGGTTTTACTGTTTGTTAACCTGGGTGGTTTTTCAATTTTAACAAGGCTTTCACTCATAATGAGTACGACGGCAGAATGATATGAGAAGAGGTCATAGCCCTCTGAAATTTCTAAACGGTTAGAGGGTATTCCTTTTACCATGAATAAATCAATTAGGTCAGGTATTTTCGACGGATCAGTTGGCCAGTAAGTTGGCTTGCCAGTAGAATGAAAGCCATAATTATTTTTCATTCCTGCTTCATATAACATGTGATACTTTTGATATATGCATCGTGAGGCCCAGAAGGTGTGCTTTGCATTAAAGTCACCACCAACAATTAAATTTGGGCTTAGTGACCTTATCAATGTCGTAAATTCCCTCTTATCAATTTTGCAACGCGGAGGGCAATATATGGAAGAGAGGAATATTTTTAGTTTTAACCTGAACACTACTCAATTGCATTGATTTCACCTCTATTTTGAGGCCTATCGAGTGTTCAATGCATTCTTTTATATACAATGATGATCCACCTCTTGCTTTGTTTGACGGATGAATGGCGTGGTAGTCATGAAACCCGTGGATTTTAAGATTTGATTCATTTTTGGCATGCGTTTCTGATATCAAACATATGTCACTATCATTTTCTCGCATATACATCTCCAATTCTCCAAGTTTTTGCCATAATCCGTTGGCATTCCACGTAAGAATTTTAAGCTTTTCCATCATATATTTTTTGAAAGAGGTTTGGGTCGAAAATAATTTTCGAGCTTACTTAACCTATCAAAGATAAGTTTATTTGTTTCACATTATTCTTCAAGTTTTGACAAAATTATTGAAAAGACTTTCGAAACCGGGTCTGTTTCAGTGTCTTTATTTACGTGTATATTTTTTGCCGCTATTTGGGCATATGTTTCTGCATTTCCTTGCTTCAATATTTTCTCCGTAGGTACTGACACTGTTTTCTTTTCCTTACGGATACTAGGTTTTAGACCTTTCGGCTTTCGGAGATTTAGCACTCTTGGGAATTGCGGTTTCTAATTGCCTTGGTGGGTTTCTTTGTGTTTGGGCAGATTTTGATGGTCGCTTTTGTAATTCTTTAGCTACTTCACAGCCCCTATAACTTGTTGGGTGATTTCCATTACAATTAATGCACGTCGGTGGACTTTCACTTTTTCCGTTGCAGTGAACGGTTAGATGTTTTCCAGCGCATTTTACACACCATGGCTCTTTTTTACAATAGGTTTGCGTGTGATTGAATTCTTGGCAGCGGTTACACTGAGGGATTAATCTTGTGCCCGTTACCAGAGATTCGATCCTAACTACGATGTTTAGAATTGTTTTAATTTTATAAATTTAATCTAGTTTTTCAGTCTTATCGAACGAAAGTATAAATAGTGGGAGACCACGTTGTACCACTGTCGCTTCACCCTCTTTTTTCTGTTTCTCTCTTTTGACAATGTTCGTAGCATCTAAGATTTTGAGGTTACGCTCTTTTAGATCACTAATAATATCGTCTTTTAAACATGATGCGTGTAGACCTCTTGCCACAACACGTAGGGGTCTTTCCGACTTATTTTCATAGGTATACCATTCTACTTTTTCTTCGTTTAGTTTTCGTGACAGAAGACGATAACTTTCGGGGTCTTTCACACAAACTTTCCATTTGTTGTTGTTAAGTGAAATAATTTTAAAAGCCGATGGTAATAATGCCTTTCATATGGTTTGCAACTTGTTATACTCCGCAATACTGATAATATTTATCGGTGGTAGGGGCCGTTCCTTATCAGGTTTTTCTTATACTGTCGCATGTTTTGGTGAAACTCTTATTTCAAAAGAAGTGGCTGCTTCAGGTGAAGAGCCAGCTTTACGCTTTTTACTCAATCTTTTCTTTGAGGACTTCTCTGTTTCACGTGCTGGCTCTTCTTCGTCCGTTTCATATCTACAATTATTGACTTGTGGCAAGCTAGACTTTGAGTTTGTTGGAGGATTTTTGCTTTTCAATATCTCATTTTCTTTTCGAAGAAGATCAACTTCTTTCTTTAGATCTTGATAAAGTTCTATTACTTGATCAAGTTTTTGTCGGAGTTCTTTATTATCTTTTTCAATACTTTTTGTTTTATATGAGTCTATTTTGGCGCGCGCAGGCGTGACGGGTGAACTCTTTTGCCCGAATTTTGATAGTTTTGCACTCGATTAAGATGGTGGTGATCGAGATATCCTTGCACTTTTTAGGAAGGGATTTATTAAGTGCAATAATTGTGTTGCACTTTTTCTGGATGGGGTTGTGGATCTTTATTTATTAAATTTTGGGGTATTTTGAACGAATTAAACGAATTTAAACACCGCGAGTTAATTAGATTTTATTTTTATAAATTATTAAAATTAATGTGCACTTGTGCACCACAACAAAACCTTTGACAACTAATAGGCCAAACAACGGAGAAGAGAATAAAAGAAAATACGAAAAAGTGCAAACAGCAGCACGATAAAAAGAAGCTGCTGCCACGGCTGCTCAGCTGGGTTGGGTTCAGCGGAAGAATTTGATGACAATAAAAAAAATTACCTTTGATTTTATTAATCAAAATACACGAAATGTTTTATTGCAAGTACAGTGGGATACTTACAATAAAAAGTGGGCGCCAGGAATTTTAATTAAACAAGATTAGCAAAATTCCAAATCTAATTCAAATGTGAAATAAAGGTCGAAAGAAATGAAACGCAAAATTTGTATGCCCAGATGGGGACTTTCAATAAATTTTTATTTGGGAAACCTTGGACGAACCAGGATAAAAACCCAAAATTTTTTCAATTATAATTAAGGTACAATAAGAATTTATAACTGCTCACGGGGAACCGTGAAAAGAAACAAAGAAAATAAAAATTCAAATGGGTCGTTAACGCAAAAAAAAAGGCAATTACGGGGAAGAATGATTCTTCAATCAATTCAAAATTGAAATTAGATAAAACAGACAAAATGGGCACGTTTGGAATTGAACAAAGAAAAAGAAAATTTTACTTAAGTGAATATCATTACTCTACTTATCTTTTCTATCGGTTATTTCTCCTTGAATTTCTTCCTTCCTTCCTCGAATTCTCCTGTTTTCTCAATAATTTATTTGCACCTCGAATCCCTTATATTCTTCTCCAAATTTTCTCCTTTCGAAACTACTACACTATTTCTCGATTTTTCTTTTTTTTTTAAACTTCTCGAATCTTACAACTGTTCGCTTGGTTAGCTCTCTCCAGAGTGAACTTTCCCAGCAAAAAAAACCAATCCTTCCCTCGACCATTCCAATCACTCACACATTCATACATTCAGCCATTCGTTTTCGTGATCATCGGTCACGGGACGTCGGCTTCCTGGAAGGCTTTTTCGCTCCCCAGAAAACCACCGTTGTTGAATCTCAACGAAACTTTACTCTCACTCTCACAAACACAAATTCAACTAGTTGTTGGATGTATTTCCAAAACTTGCCGAATTACTCCCACAGACACAAACTCAACAAGCTGTTGGATGTATTTCCAAAACTTGCCAATTCTTAATGGCCGAGTTCAGTCCTATCCCAAACTAAATTTTTCGAGAAAAATTAAAAAAAGAATTGAAACCGAGAAATAGCCTTCGCTAGGCATTCTCCTAGGTAATACAAATTACTCGCGAGAGATTCGAAGCGCAAAGCAACCATTCGAAAACTATTTGTTTCGAGAAGAGAGAGAAAGGCATATTTTGAACAACCTCGCGATTTACTCAACTGTTTCTTTTTCTTTTTTTTCAATTCCAAAAGAACTTTGCTCTTTACAAGGTATGGTTTTAAGAATTAGATGCGTTAACCACCAATTTTGTTTACAATAGAATATAAAGTTAAGTTAAGTTAATTATAAGGATGTTGTGTTGATTGTAGAGTAGGTAAAAGAGTCCGCCTGACTCGTTACCTCTTCAGCTCATCCGCTGGCATTTTTCTCGTTGCATGAGACCGCCCGTCTGCATGCTGAATACCCTCAAAATTTTGGAACCGCCTGTTCCATTCGATTCATCAATCGCTCGAACACCTGTTGTTGCTTTTGCAAGATCCTGGCTTAGTACACCAATGGTTGATGATACCATGGTTGCCCTCAACCTCACCAGTATTTTGCAGCCACAACGGAGACAAAAAGAAGGAAATGGAAGCAGTCAAAGACTGGTCATTGTTGCGGTAAATTTTACCGTAACAAATCCCACCCTTACCTCCCAAGAAATGTGTTTACTTTTCACAAAAAGCAAACCATTTCTTAAGGCTCGACTAGGAAGGCTTAGAAAGGTAAATAACACAACATCGGGGTTTTCATCATAAATTAATTATTAAAAGGTTCTTTAAGAGAAAAAAAATGGTGGCACATATTAAAAAAGATATTACAAAATTAATAAACAACATCTAAATGTGATAAAAACAACACTTTAAAAGAGAAAAGATTAAGGGACTTGACTCAACCATCTATAAAAGGTTTTAAATCCTTAACGTGCCACGTCCCCCGATCCTTTCCCATGTCATCCTTTAACAAATATGTCCAAGGTGACACCCGTTTAGCAATTGTAAATGGCCCCACAAATTTGGTGGCCAACTTTGCTGCATAATAATTCGCTGCATCGGACAGCGTAAAATTCCTTCTCCACAACAGATCGTCAGGTTGATACTGGGTGTCTCTCCTCCTGAGATTGTAAGTTTTTGCGGCTTTGCTGCTTGCCGCCTGTAACTTCCTAGCTATATCCTCACGCAGTTTTTTAAACTGCCTACTTATGTCCTCACTATCTTGGTCCCTATTATCAATTTGATTTCCTAAATCATGGCCACTAGTTGCCATGATCCTACCAAAATTCGCATAGTATGGCGAAACTCCTAACACTTCATGTTGTGAAGTTCGGATCGCACAGGCTACCTTTGCCAGTTGCGAATCCCAACTTCGATGGTTTTCTGAGACATATGCTCTGAGCGTCGTCTTAATAATTTGGTTTATGCGCTCCGCAGGATTTGCCTGCGGATGGTAATGCGCCGTATACCTAAGTTGTGACCCGTATGCTTCACTAAGCGTTTTCAGTTCTTTGCTACGGAACTGGGGACCGTTGTCACAGACGATCCACTTTGGAACTCCGAAAAGAAGAAAAACGTTTTCTTCCAACTCTTTACAAACCGCTTTCGCAGTTGCCGACCGCAACGCGAATAACAGTGGAAACTTCGTGAAGTAGTCTACCACCGTCAAAATATAGATGAAACCCCTAGAAGACTTCGGCAATGGACCTACCAAGTCCACGCATACCATCTCCCATGGTTTCGAATTTCCTACTCTCTCGGTCATATGACCAGCTGGTTTCTCGTTAACCGGTTTCACTTGTTGGCAAATCTTACAGTTCCTAACGTATTTGGTAATATCCTTTCTCATTTTGGGCCAGTAAAACTTTTCTGCTATCCTTGCAAAGGTTTTCTTCACACCCATGTGTCCTGCTAAGGGGCTATCATGGCACTCGCTTAAAACTTTCGACCTATCGTTTTTCCCTAACACTAGTTTCCATCCCTCACTCTCCTCGTGAACAATGACATGGTTCACCCTAACATGTTTATAGAGCCGCCCATTTTCAACTCTCCAGGTTGGGTATGCTAGTGGGCTCTCTTCTACTAAGGATTTCATTCTTATCACCCAAGGGTCTAAATCCGCATCAGAGATTCCAGCTAACTCTGGAACTCCTCGCGACAACATGTCCGGAACGACGTGTTCTTTGCCCTTTCTGTGGATGATTTTGAAATCGAATTGTTGGAGCCGAATGGCCCAACGAGCTAATCTACCCTGCGGATCCTTAAGGTTACTCAGCCAGACCAATGAGTGATGATCAGTTACGACAGTAAATCGAACACCTTCGACATACGGTCGCAACTTCTCGATTGCCCAAAGAACCGCAAAGCATTCCTTTTCGGTCGTAGAGTAGTTCCTTTCATTTCTATTCAATGACCGACTAATATAGCAAATCGCTTTTTCCCCATCTTCAAACTCCTGAGAAAGTACGGCCCCGATGCCATAATCGGACGCGTCTGTTTGAACAACAAACGGCCGAGAAAAATCCGGACAAGTCAGTATCGGCGCCGTAACTAAGCACTCTTTGGCTTTTCTAAAGTTCTTCTCAGACTCTTTTGTCCATTCGAATCTCTTACCTTTCTTTAAGAGATCGGTAAGAGGTCTAAGTAAAATTGCAAACTTTGGTACGAATCGTCGATACCAAGAAATAGTCCCTACAAAACTCCTAATTTCCTTCACATTTTTCGGTGCGGGAATCCTCAACATGCTCTCCACTTTTTCAGGGTCAACGTGAAGTCCATTCCGGTCTACTACATAACCAAGAAATTTCAAAGAAGGTCTACAAAAATTACATTTTTCCCTACCTACTTTAAGTCCTGCTTCCCTCAATCTTTTAAAAACTTCTTTGAGAATTTCAAGGTGTTTCTCAAAAGAATCGGTGACGATGATAATGTCATCCAAGTACACAAATACGAATGGTTCTAGATCAGCACCTAAAACATCGTCAATGAACCTTTGCCAAGTTGCTGGGGAGTTGTGTAAGCCGAAAGGCATTCTCAAAAATTGGTAGAGACCTCTTCCCGGCACAGTAAAGGCTGTGTACTTGCGCGATTCTTCCTCCATGGGTATCTGCCAGTATGCAGACTTAATGTCTAGTGATGACAAAAACTTCACGTTTCGAAGCTTGTCTAAAATCGCGGAGATAAAGGGGAGTGGATAAGCATCCCTATCAGTCACTTCATTAAGTTTCCTATAATCGACGCAGAACCGAAAACTACCATCCTTCTTTTTGACCAGAAGAATCGGAGATGCCCACGGGCTTTTTGATTTTTCGATCACTCCAGCTTCCAACATCTCTTGGAGCTCTTCATCGATGTGTTTTTGAATTACAGGTGACACTGGATAGTATCGCTGCTTGATCGGTTCTGCGGACGTCCTAATTTTGTACGAGTACTCAACTAAGTTGGTGCACCCTGAGCCTTCGGTCATTGATTCAAAAAGTTCCTCTAAAACTGATTCTAACTTTCTACCCTCTTCGTCGTTCAGATCCGATTTTTCCCTAATCGCTACCATGTCTGTTATCGACGCCATCATCTCTTGGCTCGAAAAACTCCACATACCTGATCTCAAATCCGGGACTATGCCTGAGAGTGCCCAAAAATCGGCACCTAAGATCAACAGGTGAGGGAGACTGGGTATAACCAGACATTCTATCAATAAGGATTTGTTCTCAACCTCCACAGGCAAAGAAACAGATCCAGCTACTCCTACACCTGCCCCATCTGCTAACACTACTGACCCAACTCTATTTTTTCCTAGTTTAAGTCCTAGCTCTTTTAAAATTTTCCACCCATCTCCTCCTACAATGGTGCGTGAAGCTCCTGAATCAAGCAATCCCAAAAACTTGATTCCATAAATTTGTATTCCTAAGTATGGCCTACTATCCCTACCATTTGCCGCTAACGTGAAACTCAGTTTTACTTGGTCATCAAGCTGGTCGTCAGCAGACGACCTGACTAACGCCGACGGGTCTCTCGTCCTGCTGATACAAGAGCCCGTTCCCCATTTCCCAAACACTGCCTACAGTCCCTACGATAGACACCTAATGCCCCACAACCAAAACAACGCTTTGCAACTGAACAGGTATGGGCGAAATGCCCTTCTCTGTTGCAGTTGTAACACCTAACAGCTTGACGGAATGGATTATCCGGAGCCGAGCTGACAACCGCCACTCGGTTTTGTCCTGAAGTACTCGGCCGGTATCCACATTCCGGTTCCAGTAAATTTTTGCCTCTAGAGGGCGGGGTGAAACTATCAACGTTAACTTTCAACGAATCTAATTCCCTACCTAACACAGCAAGTTCCTTAACCGTTTTTGGTTTAGCACTCGCGATCTGCAACTGAAAGAAAGGGTCAACATTTTTCCTCAGAATTGAAAGCATCCTTCCCTCTGACAATGGTTCCGACAATCTTCGAAACAATGTCCTCATCGTGGCCAAGTAAGCTCCAAAGGACTCGTCCTTTCCTTGCGAACGACGATTGATCTCCTCCAACAAAAGATCACCGTAATTCGCAGGTAGGAATTCTGCTCTGAGTTCCTTTATGAACTCTTGCCAATCCTCGATATCTTCCCTAACCGTCCTCAACCACATAAGCGCCCTACCAGATAAAAGCTCGGAAGCAGATTTGAAAAGATGGGTTTCTGGTACATCGTTAGCCAAACGAAGTTCCTCCACCCTCTCCAAGAAAGAATTTACTGATGCTCCGTTAGACTCACCAGTAAATTTCACCCCCCACTTTCCTATACGTTCAGGCCACCTCTGCTGAACCAAAAATCGTTCAGAGGGTACCTCAACCTTCTCTAACCTACGTTCTGGGACCCTAACAATAACTTCTCTTGCTATAGGACTGCTGTCACCACGACTTGGTGCAGCTATAGTCTCTAAAGCAGACCCTAAAGAAACCCTAGCTGAACAAGAAGCTGATGGAGAACGCGGACTTACCGTTTCGGCCCGACCAACTGGTACTTTAAGTTGGGTTTCTACCCTAGCTGGAGTCTTCTTTTTCGGTGACTCTTCTTCTCTATCGCTGATCTCACTATCCCCTGTGAGATCACCTAATAAAAATAAAACATCGTTTCGAATTGAACTAACCTCTCCCTCCTCATCTTCACCATCACACGGTGTCCTAGCTAACCTACCTATGCACCATTCTATCTTGGTCATGATTTTAATGTATTCCGAAGACTTCGGATTTTTCGGTGGATCCTTTAAAAGAGCCCTAATCTCTTCCATTTTTGCCTTAACGGCATCCCTATCTTCCTCAAAGCTAAAAGGATAAACAAAACTAACATCTATTGAGTTCCTCTTAGCGAGTAATCTCGATGCCCTCAATGCTTTGCACATTTCTTCCACTGTTCCTACTTTTAACCCCCTGACCTTAATTTCATAGGCCAGTTCGTCCTGCGCTAAGCGACCTATACTCATTTTTTTTTTTGAAGAGAAAAAAAAAGTTAAAACCAAAAAGAAAAAAAAAACTTTCTCAAAATTTTGAAAGGGTAATGCTAAGAATATCCCGAAATATGTATATTAGATAAAACCGATAAAATCTCACACAAAATTCCTTGTATCTTATTTGGTAGTTCTGTGAACCAGATACCAACTATAGAAATTCCTGATTACAAATTTAAGAAAACACGATCCTAATATAAAAGTCGCAAAAAGGAGCAAAAAGGAAAAAAAAATATGTACGCACTAATTTGAACTAAATCCGCTAACCAGAAGAGAAATTCTCCTAATTGTTTAACTTAAAACACGAAATCACGTTCATATAATTCAAGCTTGAAAATAAAACAAAACAAAGGTTGGCAACCGTATGATCTTATCAAAATAATCACTGATTGAATCAAAATTAAAGTCGCTTTAATTAATTTAAAAAAAAACAACAATTAATTCAACAATTATTATTTTAACTAAAATAGTGAGAGTTGGCAATCATGAAATGCACTTACACTCAATTCAATTTAATTTAAAATCTCAAAAAACTATCGACTCGAAATAATTACTCACTCAAATAAAATAAAATGCACTCAATTAAAACTATCACGACAAAACTATCAAAACAAAAAAAAAATATCAAGAAAAAAAAGAGAAAGAAAGTTTTAGCGCGAAACAACTACCTACTTGGTATAATTTATGAATTTACAAATCGATTAAAAAAAATAAAGAATTAATAAACATAGGCAATAATGATAAAATGAATAAAAAAGTAATAATGATATAAATATAAAAATTAAACTAAGAAGAAAAAAGTATAGAAAAAAGAGAAAAAAAAAAATACTTGCACACAACTTTGTCCTCCTCCGTCTATCACTTTGTATATCACTTGCTTTGCAATCCTGCAATTTATTTTTTTCTTTTTCCCCAGGTTTTTTCCCACACGTTTAATTAAATTAATTGAATAATTATGCCCAGATGGGGACTTTCAATAAATTTTTATTTGGGAAACCTTGGACGAACCAGGATAAAAACCCAAAATTTTTTCAATTATAATTAAGGTACAATAAGAATTTATAACTGCTCACGGGGAACCGTTGAGCCAAAGAAACAAAGAAAATAAAAATCCAAATGGGTCGTTAACGCAAAAAAAAAGGCAATTACGGGGGAGAATGATTCTTCAATCAATTCAAAATTGAAATTAGATAAAACAGACAAAATGGGCACGTTTGGAATTGAACAAAGAAAAAGAAAATTTTACTTAAGTGAATATCATTACTCTACTTATCTTTTCTATCGGTTATTTCTCCTTGAATTTCTTCCTTCCTTCCTCGAATTCTCCTGTTTTCTCAATAATTTATTTGCACCTCGAATCCCTTATATTCTTCTCCAAATTTTCTCCTTTCGAAACTACTACACTATTTCTCGATTTTTCTTTTTTTTTTAAACTTCTCGAATCTTACAACTGTTCGCTTGGTTAGCTCTCTCCAGAGTGAACTTTCCCAGCAAAAAAAAACCAATCCTTCCCTCGACCATTCCAATCACTCACACATTCATACATTCAGCCATTCGTTTTCGTGATCATCGGTCACGGGACGTCGGCTTCCTGGAAGGCTTTTTCGCTCCCCAGAAAACCACCGTTGTTGAATCTCAACGAAACTTTACTCTCACTCTCACAAACACAAATTCAACTAGTTGTTGGATGTATTTCCAAAACTTGCCGAATTACTCCCACAGACACAAACTCAACAAGCTGTTGGATGTATTTCCAAAACTTGCCAATTCTTAATGGCCGAGTTCAGTCCTGTCCCAAACTAAATTTTTCGAGAAAAATTAAAAAAAGAATTGGAACCGAGAAATAGCCTTCGCTAGGCATTCTCCTAGGTAATACAAATTACTCGCGAGAGATTCGAAGCGCAAAGCAACCATTCGAAAACTATTTGTTTCGAGAAGAGAGAGAAAGGCATATTTTGAACAACCTCGCGATTTACTCAACTGTTTCTTTTTCTTTTTTTTCAATTCCAAAAGAACTTTGCTCTTTACAAGGTATGGTTTTAAGAATTAGATGCGTTAACCACCCATTTTGTTTACAATAGAATATAAAGTTAAGTTAAGTTAATTATAAGGATGTTGTGTTGATTGTAGAGTAGGTAAAAGAGTCCGCCTGACTCGTTACCTCTTCAGCTCATCCGCTGGCATTTTTCTCGTTGCATGAGACCGCCCGTCTGCATGCTGAATACCCTCAAGATTTTGGAACCGCCTGTTCCATTCGATTCATAAATCGCTCGAACACCTGTTGTTGCTTTTGCAAGATCCTGGCTTAGTACACCAATGGTTGATGATACCATGGTTGCCCTCAACCTCACCAGTATTTTGCAGCCACAACGGAGACAAAAAGAAGGAAATGGAAGCAGTCAAAGACTGGTCATTGTTGCGGTAAATTTTACCGTAACAAATCCCACCCTTACCTCCCAAGAAATGTGTTTACTTTTCACAAAAAGCAAACCATTTCTTAAGGCTCGACTAGGAAGGCTTAGAAAGGTAAATAACACAACATCGGGGTTTTCATCATAAATTAATTATTAAAAGGTTCTTTAAGAGAAAAAAAATGGTGGCACATATTAAAAAAGATATTACAAAATTAATAAACAACATCTAAATGTGATAAAAACAACACTTTAAAAGAGAAAAGATTAAGGGACTTGACTCAACCATCTATAAAAGGTTTTAAATCCTTAACGTGCCACGTCCCCCGATCCTTTCCCATGTCATCCTTTAACAAATATGTCCAAGGTGACACCCGTTTAGCAATTGTAAATGGCCCCACAAATTTGGTGGCCAACTTTGCTGCATAATAATTCGCTGCATCGGACAGCGTAAAATTCCTTCTCCACAACAGATCGTCAGGTTGATACTGGGTGTCTCTCCTCCTGAGATTGTAAGTTTTTGCGGCTTTGCTGCTTGCCGCCTGTAACTTCCTAGCTATATCCTCACGCAGTTTTTTAAACTGCCTACTTATGTCCTCACTATCTTGGTCCCTATTATCAATTTGATTTCCTAAATCATGGCCACTAGTTGCCATGATCCTACCAAAATTCGCATAGTATGGCGAAACTCCTAACACTTCATGTTGTGAAGTTCGGATCGCACAGGCTACCTTTGCCAGTTGCGAATCCCAACTTCGATGGTTTTCTGAGACATATGCTCTGAGCGTCGTCTTAATAATTTGGTTTATGCGCTCCGCAGGATTTGCCTGCGGATGGTAATGCGCCGTATACCTAAGTTGTGACCCGTATGCTTCACTAAGCGTTTTCAGTTCTTTGCTACGGAACTGGGGACCGTTGTCACAGACGATCCACTTTGGAACTCCGAAAAGAAGAAAAACGTTTTCTTCCAACTCTTTACAAACCGCTTTCGCAGTTGCCGACCGCAACGCGAATAACAGTGGAAACTTCGTGAAGTAGTCTACCACCGTCAAAATATAGATGAAACCCCTAGAAGACTTCGGCAATGGACCTACCAAGTCCACGCATACCATCTCCCATGGTTTCGAATTTCCTACTCTCTCGGTCATATGACCAGCTGGTTTCTCGTTAACCGGTTTCACTTGTTGGCAAATCTTACAGTTCCTAACGTATTTGGTAATATCCTTTCTCATTTTGGGCCAGTAAAACTTTTCTGCTATCCTTGCAAAGGTTTTCTTCACACCCATGTGTCCTGCTAAGGGGCTATCATGGCACTCGCTTAAAACTTTCGACCTATCGTTTTTCCCTAACACTAGTTTCCATCCCTCACTCTCCTCGTGAACAATGACATGGTTCACCCTAACATGTTTATAGAGCCGCCCATTTTCAACTCTCCAGGTTGGGTATGCTAGTGGGCTCTCTTCTACTAAGGATTTCATTCTTATCACCCAAGGGTCTAAATCCGCATCAGAGATTCCAGCTAACTCTGGAACTCCTCGCGACAACATGTCCGGAACGACGTGTTCTTTGCCCTTTCTGTGGATGATTTTGAAATCGAATTGTTGGAGCCGAATGGCCCAACGAGCTAATCTACCCTGCGGATCCTTAAGGTTACTCAGCCAGACCAATGAGTGATGATCAGTTACGACAGTAAATCGAACACCTTCGACATACGGTCGCAACTTCTCGATTGCCCAAAGAACCGCAAAGCATTCCTTTTCGGTCGTAGAGTAGTTCCTTTCATTTCTATTCAATGACCGACTAATATAGCAAATCGCTTTTTCCCCATCTTCAAACTCCTGAGAAAGTACGGCCCCGATGCCATAATCGGACGCGTCTGTTTGAACAACAAACGGCCGAGAAAAATCCGGACAAGTCAGTATCGGCGCCGTAACTAAGCACTCTTTGGCTTTTCTAAAGCTCTCCTCAGACTCTTTTGTTCATTCGAATCTCTTACCTTTCTTTAAGAGATCGGTAAGAGGTCTAAGTAAAATTGCAAACTTTGGTACGAATCGTCGATACCAAGAAATAGTCCCTACAAAACTCCTAATTTCCTTCACATTTTTCGGTGCGGGAATCCTCAACATGCTCTCCACTTTTTCAGGGTCAACGTGAAGTCCATTCCGGTCTACTACATAACCAAGAAATTTCAAAGAAGGTCTACAAAAATTACATTTTTCCCTACCTACTTTAAGTCCTGCTTCCCTCAATCTTTTAAAAACTTCTTTGAGAATTTCAAGGTGTTTCTCAAAAGAATCGGTGACGATGATAATGTCATCCAAGTACACAAATACGAATGGTTCTAGATCAGCACCTAAAACATCGTCAATGAACCTTTGCCAAATTGCTGGGGAGTTGTGTAAGCCGAAAGGCATTCTCAAAAATTGGTAGAGACCTCTTCCCGGCACAGTAAAGGCTGTGTACTTGCGCGATTCTTCCTCCATGGGTATCTGCCAGTATGCAGACTTAATGTCTAGTGATGACAAAAACTTCGCGTTTCGAAGCTTGTCTAAAATCGCGGAGATAAAGGGGAGTGGATAAGCATCCCTATCAGTCACTTCATTAAGTTTCCTATAATCGACGCAGAACCGAAAACTACCATCCTTCTTTTTGACTAGAAGAATCGGAGATGCCCATGGGCTTTTTGATTTTTCGATCACTCCAGCTTCCAACATCTCTTGGAGCTCTTCATCGATGTGTTTTTGAATTGCAGGTGACACTGGATAGTATCGCTGCTTGATCGGTTCTGCGGACGTCCTAATTTTGTACGAGTACTCAACTAAGTTGGTGCACCCTGAGCCTTCGGTCATTGATTCAAAAAGTTCTTCTAAAACTGATTCTAACTTTCTACCCTCTTCGTCGTTCAAATCCGATTTTTCCCTAATCGCTACCATGTCTGTTATCGACGCCACCATCTCTTGGCTCGAAAAACTCCACATACCTGATCTCAAATCCGGGACTATGCCTGAGAGTGCCCAAAAATCGGCACCTAAGATCAACAGGTGAGGGAGACTGGGTATAACCAGACATTCTATCAATAAGGATTTGTTCTCAACCTCCACAGGCAAAGAAACATATCCAGCTACTCCTACACCTGCCCCATCTGCTAACACTACTGACCCAACTCTATTTTTTCCTAGTTTAAGTCCTAGCTCTTTTAAAATTTTCCACCCATCTCCTCCTACAATGGTGCGTGAAGCTCCTGAATCAAGCAATCCCAAAAACTTGATTCCATAAATTTGTATTCCTAAGTATGGCCTACTATCCCTACCATTTGCCGCTAACGTGAAACTCAGTTTTACTTGGTCATCAAGCTGGTCGTCAGCAGACGACCTGACTAACGCCGACGGGTCTCTCGTCCTGCTGATACAAGAGCCCGTTCCCCATTTCCCAAACACTGCCTACAGTCCCTACGATAGACACCTAATGCCCCACAACCAAAACAACGCTTTGCAACTGAACAGGTATGGGCGAAATGCCCTTCTCTGTTGCAGTTGTAACACCTAACAGCTTGACGGAATGGATTATCCGGAGCCGAGCTGACAACCGCCACTCGGTTTTGTCCTGAAGTACTCGGCCGGTATCCACATTCCGGTTCCAGTAAATTTTTGCCTCTAGAGGGCGGGGTGAAACTATCAACGTTAACTTTCAACGAATCTAATTCCCTACCTAACACAGCAAGTTCCTTAACCGTTTTTGGTTTAGCACTCGCGATCTGCAACTGAAAGAAAGGGTCAACATTTTTCCTCAGAATTGAAAGCATCCTTCCCTCTGACAATGGTTCCGACAATCTTCGAAACAATGTCCTCATCGTGGCCAAGTAAGCTCCAAAGGACTCGTCCTTTCCTTGCGAACGACGATTGATCTCCTCCAACAAAAGATCACCGTAATTCGCAGGTAGGAATTCTGCTCTGAGTTCCTTTATGAACTCTTGCCAATCCTCGATATCTTCCCTAACCGTCCTCAACCACATAAGCGCCCTACCAGATAAAAGCTCGGAAGCAGATTTGAAAAGATGGGTTTCTGGTACATCGTTAGCCAAACGAAGTTCCTCCACCCTCTCCAAGAAAGAATTTACTGATGCTCCGTTAGACTCACCAGTAAATTTCACCCCCCACTTTCCTATACGTTCAGGCCACCTCTGCTGAACCAAAAATCGTTCAGAGGGTACCTCAACCTTCTCTAACCTACGTTCTGGGACCCTAACAATAACTTCTCTTGCTATAGGACTGCTGTCACCACGACTTGGTGCAGCTATAGTCTCTAAAGCAGACCCTAAAGAAACCCTAGCTGAACAAGAAGCTGATGGAGAACGCGGACTTACCGTTTCGGCCCGACCAACTGGTACTTTAAGTTGGGTTTCTACCCTAGCTGGAGTCTTCTTTTTCGGTGACTCTTCTTCTCTATCGCTGATCTCACTATCCCCTGTGAGATCACCTAATAAAAATAAAACATCGTTTCGAATTGAACTAACCTCTCCCTCCTCATCTTCACCATCACACGGTGTCCTAGCTAACCTACCTATGCACCATTCTATCTTGGTCATGATTTTAATGTATTCCGAAGACTTCGGATTTTTCGGTGGATCCTTTAAAAGAGCCCTAATCTCTTCCATTTTTGCCTTAACGGCATCCCTATCTTCCTCAAAGCTAAAAGGATAAACAAAACTAACATCTATTGAGTTCCTCTTAGCGAGTAATCACGATGCCCTCAATGCTTTGCACATTTCTTCCACTGTTCCTACTCTTAACCCCCTGACCTTAATTTCATAGGCCAGTTCGTCCTGCGCTAAGCGACCTATATTCATTTTTTTTTTTTTGAAGAGAAAAAAAAGTTAAAACCAAAAAGAAAAAAAAACTTTCCCAAAATTTTGAAAGGGTAATGCTAAGAATATCCCGAAATATGTATATTAGATAAAACCGATAAAATCTCACACAAAATTCCTTGTATCTTATTTGGTAGTTCTGTGAACCAGATACCAACTATAGAAATTCCTGATTACAAATTTAAGAAAACACGATCCTAATATAAAAGTCGCAAAAAGGAGCAAAAAGGAAAAAAAAATATGTACGCACTAATTTGAACTAAATCCGCTAACCAGAAGAGAAATTCTCCTAATTGTTTAACTTAAAACACGAAATCACGTTCATATAATTCAAGCTTGAAAATAAAACAAAACAAAGGTTGGCAACCGTATGATCTTATCAAAATAATCACTAATTGAATCAAAATTAAAGTCGCTTTAATTAATTTAAAAAAAAACAACAATTAATTCAACAATTATTATTTTAACTAAAATAGTGAGAGTTGGCAATCATGAAATGCACTTACACTCAATTCAATTTAATTTAAAATCTCAAAAAACTATCGACTCGAAATAATTACTCACTCAAATAAAATAAAATGCACTCAATTAAAACTATCACGACAAAACTATCAAAACAAAAAAAAAATATCAAGAAAAAAAAGAGAAGGAAAGTTTTAGCGCGAAACAACTACCTACTTGGTATAATTTATGAATTTACAAATCGATTAAAAAAAATAAAGAATTAATAAACATAGGCAATAATGATAAAATGAATAAAAAAGTAATAATGATATAAATATAAAAATTAAACTAAGAAGAAAAAAGTATAGAAAAAAGAGAAAAAAAAAATACTTGCACACAACTTTGTCCTCCTCCGTCTATCACTTTGTATATCACTTGCTTTGCAATCCTGCAATTTATTTTTTTCTTTTTCCCCAGGTTTTTTCCCACACGTTTAATTAAATTAATTGAATAATTATGCCCAGATGGGGACTTTCAATAAATTTTTATTTGGGAAACCTTGGACGAACCAGGATAAAAACCCAAAATTTTTTCAATTATAATTAAGGTACAATAAGAATTTATAACTGCTCACGGGGAACCGTTGAGCCAAAGAAACAAAGAAAATAAAAATCCAAATGGGTCGTTAACGCAAAAAAAAAGGCAATTACGGGGGAGAATGATTCTTCAATCAATTCAAAATTGAAATTAGATAAAACAGACAAAATGGGCACGTTTGGAATTGAACAAAGAAAAAGAAAATTTTACTTAAGTGAATATCATTACTCTACTTATCTTTTCTATCGGTTATTTCTCCTTGAATTTCTTCCTTCCTTCCTCGAATTCTCCTGTTTTCTCAATAATTTATTTGCACCTCGAATCCCTTATATTCTTCTCCAAATTTTCTCCTTTCGAAACTACTACACTATTTCTCGATTTTTCTTTTTTTTTTAAACTTCTCGAATCTTACAACTGTTCGCTTGGTTAGCTCTCTCCAGAGTGAACTTTCCCAGCAAAAAAAAACCAATCCTTCCCTCGACCATTCCAATCACTCACACATTCATACATTCAGCCATTCGTTTTCGTGATCATCGGTCACGGGACGTCGGCTTCCTGGAAGGCTTTTTCGCTCCCCAGAAAACCACCGTTGTTGAATCTCAACGAAACTTTACTCTCACTCTCACAAACACAAATTCAACTAGTTGTTGGATGTATTTCCAAAACTTGCCGAATTACTCCCACAGACACAAACTCAACAAGCTGTTGGATGTATTTCCAAAACTTGCCAATTCTTAATGGCCGAGTTCAGTCCTGTCCCAAACTAAATTTTTCGAGAAAAATTAAAAAAAGAATTGGAACCGAGAAATAGCCTTCGCTAGGCATTCTCCTAGGTAATACAAATTACTCGCGAGAGATTCGAAGCGCAAAGCAACCATTCGAAAACTATTTGTTTCGAGAAGAGAGAGAAAGGCATATTTTGAACAACCTCGCGATTTACTCAACTGTTTCTTTTTCTTTTTTTTCAATTCCAAAAGAACTTTGCTCTTTACAAGGTATGGTTTTAAGAATTAGATGCGTTAACCACCCATTTTGTTTACAATAGAATATAAAGTTAAGTTAAGTTAATTATAAGGATGTTGTGTTGATTGTAGAGTAGGTAAAAGAGTCCGCCTGACTCGTTACCTCTTCAGCTCATCCGCTGGCATTTTTCTCGTTGCATGAGACCGCCCGTCTGCATGCTGAATACCCTCAAGATTTTGGAACCGCCTGTTCCATTCGATTCATAAATCGCTCGAACACCTGTTGTTGCTTTTGCAAGATCCTGGCTTAGTACACCAATGGTTGATGATACCATGGTTGCCCTCAACCTCACCAGTATTTTGCAGCCACAACGGAGACAAAAAGAAGGAAATGGAAGCAGTCAAAGACTGGTCATTGTTGCGGTAAATTTTACCGTAACAAATCCCACCCTTACCTCCCAAGAAATGTGTTTACTTTTCACAAAAAGCAAACCATTTCTTAAGGCTCGACTAGGAAGGCTTAGAAAGGTAAATAACACAACATCGGGGTTTTCATCATAAATTAATTATTAAAAGGTTCTTTAAGAGAAAAAAAATGGTGGCACATATTAAAAAAGATATTACAAAATTAATAAACAACATCTAAATGTGATAAAAACAACACTTTAAAAGAGAAAAGATTAAGGGACTTGACTCAACCATCTATAAAAGGTTTTAAATCCTTAACGTGCCACGTCCCCCGATCCTTTCCCATGTCATCCTTTAACAAATATGTCCAAGGTGACACCCGTTTAGCAATTGTAAATGGCCCCACAAATTTGGTGGCCAACTTTGCTGCATAATAATTCGCTGCATCGGACAGCGTAAAATTCCTTCTCCACAACAGATCGTCAGGTTGATACTGGGTGTCTCTCCTCCTGAGATTGTAAGTTTTTGCGGCTTTGCTGCTTGCCGCCTGTAACTTCCTAGCTATATCCTCACGCAGTTTTTTAAACTGCCTACTTATGTCCTCACTATCTTGGTCCCTATTATCAATTTGATTTCCTAAATCATGGCCACTAGTTGCCATGATCCTACCAAAATTCGCATAGTATGGCGAAACTCCTAACACTTCATGTTGTGAAGTTCGGATCGCACAGGCTACCTTTGCCAGTTGCGAATCCCAACTTCGATGGTTTTCTGAGACATATGCTCTGAGCGTCGTCTTAATAATTTGGTTTATGCGCTCCGCAGGATTTGCCTGCGGATGGTAATGCGCCGTATACCTAAGTTGTGACCCGTATGCTTCACTAAGCGTTTTCAGTTCTTTGCTACGGAACTGGGGACCGTTGTCACAGACGATCCACTTTGGAACTCCGAAAAGAAGAAAAACGTTTTCTTCCAACTCTTTACAAACCGCTTTCGCAGTTGCCGACCGCAACGCGAATAACAGTGGAAACTTCGTGAAGTAGTCTACCACCGTCAAAATATAGATGAAACCCCTAGAAGACTTCGGCAATGGACCTACCAAGTCCACGCATACCATCTCCCATGGTTTCGAATTTCCTACTCTCTCGGTCATATGACCAGCTGGTTTCTCGTTAACCGGTTTCACTTGTTGGCAAATCTTACAGTTCCTAACGTATTTGGTAATATCCTTTCTCATTTTGGGCCAGTAAAACTTTTCTGCTATCCTTGCAAAGGTTTTCTTCACACCCATGTGTCCTGCTAAGGGGCTATCATGGCACTCGCTTAAAACTTTCGACCTATCGTTTTTCCCTAACACTAGTTTCCATCCCTCACTCTCCTCGTGAACAATGACATGGTTCACCCTAACATGTTTATAGAGCCGCCCATTTTCAACTCTCCAGGTTGGGTATGCTAGTGGGCTCTCTTCTACTAAGGATTTCATTCTTATCACCCAAGGGTCTAAATCCGCATCAGAGATTCCAGCTAACTCTGGAACTCCTCGCGACAACATGTCCGGAACGACGTGTTCTTTGCCCTTTCTGTGGATGATTTTGAAATCGAATTGTTGGAGCCGAATGGCCCAACGAGCTAATCTACCCTGCGGATCCTTAAGGTTACTCAGCCAGACCAATGAGTGATGATCAGTTACGACAGTAAATCGAACACCTTCGACATACGGTCGCAACTTCTCGATTGCCCAAAGAACCGCAAAGCATTCCTTTTCGGTCGTAGAGTAGTTCCTTTCATTTCTATTCAATGACCGACTAATATAGCAAATCGCTTTTTCCCCATCTTCAAACTCCTGAGAAAGTACGGCCCCGATGCCATAATCGGACGCGTCTGTTTGAACAACAAACGGCCGAGAAAAATCCGGACAAGTCAGTATCGGCGCCGTAACTAAGCACTCTTTGGCTTTTCTAAAGTTCTTCTCAGACTCTTTTGTCCATTCGAATCTCTTACCTTTCTTTAAGAGATCGGTAAGAGGTCTAAGTAAAATTGCAAACTTTGGTACGAATCGTCGATACCAAGAAATAGTCCCTACAAAACTCCTAATTTCCTTCACATTTTTCGGTGCGGGAATCCTCAACATGCTCTCCACTTTTTCAGGGTCAACGTGAAGTCCATTCCGGTCTACTACATAACCAAGAAATTTCAAAGAAGGTCTACAAAAATTACATTTTTCCCTACCTACTTTAAGTCCTGCTTCCCTCAATCTTTTAAAAACTTCTTTGAGAATTTCAAGGTGTTTCTCAAAAGAATCGGTGACGATGATAATGTCATCCAAGTACACAAATACGAATGGTTCTAGATCAGCACCTAAAACATCGTCAATGAACCTTTGCCAAGTTGCTGGGGAGTTGTGTAAGCCGAAAGGCATTCTCAAAAATTGGTAGAGACCTCTTCCCGGCACAGTAAAGGCTGTGTACTTGCGCGATTCTTCCTCCATGGGTATCTGCCAGTATGCAGACTTAATGTCTAGTGATGACAAAAACTTCACGTTTCGAAGCTTGTCTAAAATCGCGGAGATAAAGGGGAGTGGATAAGCATCCCTATCAGTCACTTCATTAAGTTTCCTATAATCGACGCAGAACCGAAAACTACCATCCTTCTTTTTGACCAGAAGAATCGGAGATGCCCACGGGCTTTTTGATTTTTCGATCACTCCAGCTTCCAACATCTCTTGGAGCTCTTCATCGATGTGTTTTTGAATTACAGGTGACACTGGATAGTATCGCTGCTTGATCGGTTCTGCGGACGTCCTAATTTTGTACGAGTACTCAACTAAGTTGGTGCACCCTGAGCCTTCGGTCATTGATTCAAAAAGTTCCTCTAAAACTGATTCTAACTTTCTACCCTCTTCGTCGTTCAGATCCGATTTTTCCCTAATCGCTACCATGTCTGTTATCGACGCCATCATCTCTTGGCTCGAAAAACTCCACATACCTGATCTCAAATCCGGGACTATGCCTGAGAGTGCCCAAAAATCGGCACCTAAGATCAACAGGTGAGGGAGACTGGGTATAACCAGACATTCTATCAATAAGGATTTGTTCTCAACCTCCACAGGCAAAGAAACAGATCCAGCTACTCCTACACCTGCCCCATCTGCTAACACTACTGACCCAACTCTATTTTTTCCTAGTTTAAGTCCTAGCTCTTTTAAAATTTTCCACCCATCTCCTCCTACAATGGTGCGTGAAGCTCCTGAATCAAGCAATCCCAAAAACTTGATTCCATAAATTTGTATTCCTAAGTATGGCCTACTATCCCTACCATTTGCCGCTAACGTGAAACTCAGTTTTACTTGGTCATCAAGCTGGTCGTCAGCAGACGACCTGACTAACGCCGACGGGTCTCTCGTCCTGCTGATACAAGAGCCCGTTCCCCATTTCCCAAACACTGCCTACAGTCCCTACGATAGACACCTAATGCCCCACAACCAAAACAACGCTTTGCAACTGAACAGGTATGGGCGAAATGCCCTTCTCTGTTGCAGTTGTAACACCTAACAGCTTGACGGAATGGATTATCCGGAGCCGAGCTGACAACCGCCACTCGGTTTTGTCCTGAAGTACTCGGCCGGTATCCACATTCCGGTTCCAGTAAATTTTTGCCTCTAGAGGGCGGGGTGAAACTATCAACGTTAACTTTCAACGAATCTAATTCCCTACCTAACACAGCAAGTTCCTTAACCGTTTTTGGTTTAGCACTCGCGATCTGCAACTGAAAGAAAGGGTCAACATTTTTCCTCAGAATTGAAAGCATCCTTCCCTCTGACAATGGTTCCGACAATCTTCGAAACAATGTCCTCATCGTGGCCAAGTAAGCTCCAAAGGACTCGTCCTTTCCTTGCGAACGACGATTGATCTCCTCCAACAAAAGATCACCGTAATTCGCAGGTAGGAATTCTGCTCTGAGTTCCTTTATGAACTCTTGCCAATCCTCGATATCTTCCCTAACCGTCCTCAACCACATAAGCGCCCTACCAGATAAAAGCTCGGAAGCAGATTTGAAAAGATGGGTTTCTGGTACATCGTTAGCCAAACGAAGTTCCTCCACCCTCTCCAAGAAAGAATTTACTGATGCTCCGTTAGACTCACCAGTAAATTTCACCCCCCACTTTCCTATACGTTCAGGCCACCTCTGCTGAACCAAAAATCGTTCAGAGGGTACCTCAACCTTCTCTAACCTACGTTCTGGGACCCTAACAATAACTTCTCTTGCTATAGGACTGCTGTCACCACGACTTGGTGCAGCTATAGTCTCTAAAGCAGACCCTAAAGAAACCCTAGCTGAACAAGAAGCTGATGGAGAACGCGGACTTACCGTTTCGGCCCGACCAACTGGTACTTTAAGTTGGGTTTCTACCCTAGCTGGAGTCTTCTTTTTCGGTGACTCTTCTTCTCTATCGCTGATCTCACTATCCCCTGTGAGATCACCTAATAAAAATAAAACATCGTTTCGAATTGAACTAACCTCTCCCTCCTCATCTTCACCATCACACGGTGTCCTAGCTAACCTACCTATGCACCATTCTATCTTGGTCATGATTTTAATGTATTCCGAAGACTTCGGATTTTTCGGTGGATCCTTTAAAAGAGCCCTAATCTCTTCCATTTTTGCCTTAACGGCATCCCTATCTTCCTCAAAGCTAAAAGGATAAACAAAACTAACATCTATTGAGTTCCTCTTAGCGAGTAATCTCGATGCCCTCAATGCTTTGCACATTTCTTCCACTGTTCCTACTTTTAACCCCCTGACCTTAATTTCATAGGCCAGTTCGTCCTGCGCTAAGCGACCTATACTCATTTTTTTTTTTGAAGAGAAAAAAAAAGTTAAAACCAAAAAGAAAAAAAAAACTTTCTCAAAATTTTGAAAGGGTAATGCTAAGAATATCCCGAAATATGTATATTAGATAAAACCGATAAAATCTCACACAAAATTCCTTGTATCTTATTTGGTAGTTCTGTGAACCAGATACCAACTATAGAAATTCCTGATTACAAATTTAAGAAAACACGATCCTAATATAAAAGTCGCAAAAAGGAGCAAAAAGGAAAAAAAAATATGTACGCACTAATTTGAACTAAATCCGCTAACCAGAAGAGAAATTCTCCTAATTGTTTAACTTAAAACACGAAATCACGTTCATATAATTCAAGCTTGAAAATAAAACAAAACAAAGGTTGGCAACCGTATGATCTTATCAAAATAATCACTGATTGAATCAAAATTAAAGTCGCTTTAATTAATTTAAAAAAAAAACAACAATTAATTCAACAATTATTATTTTAACTAAAATAGTGAGAGTTGGCAATCATGAAATGCACTTACACTCAATTCAATTTAATTTAAAATCTCAAAAAACTATCGACTCGAAATAATTACTCACTCAAATAAAATAAAATGCACTCAATTAAGACTATCACGACAAAACTATCAAAACAAAAAAAAAATATCAAGAAAAAAAAGAGAAAGAAAATTTTAGCGCGAAACAACTACCTACTTGGTATAATTTATGAATTTACAAATCGATTAAAAAAAATAAAGAATTAATAAACATAGGCAATAATGATAAACTGAATAAAAAAGTAATAATGATATAAATATAAAATTAAACTAAGAAGAAAAAAGTATAGAAAAAAGAGAAAAAAAAAATACTTGCACACAACTTTGTCCTCCTCCGTCTATCACTTTGTATATCACTTGCTTTGCAATCCTGCAATTTATTTTTTTCTTTTTCCCCAGTTTTTTTCCCACACGTTTAATTAAATTAATTGAATAATTATGCCCAGATGGGGACTTTCAATAAATTTTTATTTGGGAAACCTTGGACGAACCAGGATAAAAACCCAAAATTTTTTCAATTATAATTAAGGTACAATAAGAATTTATAACTGCTCACGGGGAACCGTTGAGCCAAAGAAACAAAGAAAATAAAAATCCAAATGGGTCGTTAACGCAAAAAAAAAGGCAATTACGGGGGAGAATGATTCTTCAATCAATTCAAAATTGAAATTAGATAAAACAGACAAAATGGGCACGTTTGGAATTGAACAAAGAAAAAGAAAATTTTACTTAAGTGAATATCATTACTCTACTTATCTTTTCTATCGGTTATTTCTCCTTGAATTTCTTCCTTCCTTCCTCGAATTCTCCTGTTTTCTCAATAATTTATTTGCACCTCGAATCCCTTATATTCTTCTCCAAATTTTCTCCTTTCGAAACTACTACACTATTTCTCGATTTTTCTTTTTTTTTTAAACTTCTCGAATCTTACAACTGTTCGCTTGGTTAGCTCTCTCCAGAGTGAACTTTCCCAGCAAAAAAAACCAATCCTTCCCTCGACCATTCCAATCACTCACACATTCATACATTCAGTCATTCGTTTTCGTGATCATCGGTCACGGGACGTCGGCTTCCTGGAAGGCTTTTTCGCTCCCCAGAAAACCACCGTTGTTGAATCTCAACGAAACTTTACTCTCACTCTCACAAACACAAATTCAACTAGTTGTTGGATGTATTTCCAAAACTTGCCGAATTACTCCCACAGACACAAACTCAACAAGTTTTGGATGTATTTCCAAAACTTGCCGAATCTTAATGGCCGAGTTCAGTCCTATCCCAAACTAAATTTTTCGAGAAAAATTAAAAAAAGAATTGAAACCGAGAAATAGCCTTCGCTAGGCATTCTCCTAGTTAATACAAATTACTCGCGAGAGATTCGAAGCGCAAAGCAACCATTCGAAAACTATTTGTTTCGAGAAGAGAGAGAAAGGCATATTTTGAACAACCTCGCGATTTACTCAACTGTTTCTTTTTCTTTTTTTTCAATTCCAAAAGAACTTTGCTCTTTACAAGGTATGGTTTTAAGAATTAGATGCGTTAACCACCCATTTTGTTTACAATAAAATATAAAGTTAAGTTAAGTTAATTATAAGGATGTTGTGTTGATTGTAGAGTAGGTAAAAGAGTCCGCCTGACTCGTTACCTCTTCAGCTCATCCGCTGGCATTTTTCTCGTTGCATGAGACCGCCCGTCTGCATGCTGAATACGCTCAAGATTTTGGAACCGCCTGTTCCATTCGATTCATCAATCGCTCGAACACCTGTTGTTGCTTTTGCAAGATCCTGGCTTAGTACACCAATGGTTGATGATACCATGGTTGCCCTCAACCTCACCAGTATTTTGCAGCCACAACGGAGACAAAAAGAAGGAAATGGAAGCAGTCAAAGACTGGTCATTGTTGCGGTAAATTTTACCGTAACAATTGGCTCTCCCCAGAATCCATAGAGCCGACCTCCGAAGAGGGTGTATTTTCCATTGAACTTGGACTGCCACCTGGGGTACTATATCTTGTTGTTTTGATCATTACATAGTTATGTATACATCAGTCTCAGTATACTGAGTTTGGATTTTAGTCGCCTCTTACGACAGGCATGCCTACCTCGGGTATATTCTTTCCCCTTACCCGCAGGGGGTTAAAAACTTGAACAAACTTGAACACTTGATGGGCCTTAAAATAGAGGCGGAATCACTGCAATAGAGTAGTGTACAGGTTAAAACTAAAACATTCCTCTCAATGTCTCTTCGATATATTGCCCTCCGCGTTGCAAAATTGATATGAGTGAATTTACGACATTGATAAAGTCACTAAGTCCAAATTTAATTGTTGGTGGTCACTTTATTGTAAAGCACACCTTCTGGGCCTCACGATGCATATATCAAAAGTGTCACATGTTATATGAAGCAGGAATGGAAAATAATTATGACTTTCATTCTACTGGCAAGCCAACTTAATGGCCAACTGATCCGTCGAAAATACCTGACCTAATCGATTTATTCATGGTAAAAGGAATACCCTCTAATCGTATAGAAATTTCAGAGGGCTATGATCTCTTCTCAGATCATTCTACCGCCGTACTCACTATAAGCGAAAGCCTTGTTAAAATTGAAAAACCACCCAAGTTAACAAACAGTAAAACCAACTGGGATGGATTTAAAAAAGATTTCGAGGATAACATAGAGTTAAGGATATCATAACAAACGCCTCTTGAGCTTGAAGACGCAGTAGATACCTTTGTTCATATAATACAAAAAGCAGCTTGGGTAGCACACTTTATCAGAGGCTAATGCCTCGCTATAAAGACAACAAATATCCGGAGGAAATAAAAGATTTAGTGAAAGATAATCGAAAAGTACGTAAGAAATGGCAGCGAACCCGTGCTCCTCAACACTAAGCTTATTTAAATGGCTTGAGTAATATGCTAAAAACGGCGATATCAGATTTCAAAAACCTTGAAGTTGTAAATTACCTTGAAGGCTTGACAGCGGGGAAAGAATCCAACTACTCACTTTGGAAAGCTATAAAAACAACGAAAAACCAAAGCTTCCAGTGCCCTTGATTAAGAAAAGCCAAAATGAATGGGCTGAAAGTGACAAAGAAAAAGCGACGGTATTCGCCGATTACTTAGAGGAAACATTTAAGCCGTTCGATGGGCAAGAATTCAAGAATTCAACGAAAATATTAATATGAATTTTACCTCAAATGAAAGCTACATAACGAGAAATGCTACACTTGCCGAATTAAAAAGAGAAATAAGGAAGCTTGAGTCCAAAAAAGCTCCAGGATATGGCTTAATTACGGCGGAAATGTTAAAAATGCTCCCTCGTTAAGGGTTTATTAACCTCCTTTACATAATAAATGCCTGCTAGGTTAGAATATGTTCCGAGCCAATGGAAAGTTGCGGAAGTCATAATGATATTGAAACCTGGCAAACCATCTCACGAAAAGAAGTCTTAGAGGCCGATTTCGCTTCTTGCAATAATATCAAAAGTTTTTGAAAGAATACTACTCCTGCGCTTGCCACCGATAATAGAAGAGAAACAATTAATACCTGAACATCAGTTCGGATTTAGAAGCAAGCATTCGACAATTGATCAAGTGCATAGAATTACTGACGTAATTGAGAGAGCTCTTGAAGAAAAGAAAATCTGTTCGACTGTCTTTTTGGACTTGTCGCAGGCGTTTGATAAGGTGTGGCACGAAGGCCTCAAATTCAAATTAAGACAAGTTCTGCCTGAAGGACTTTACAACATTTTAAACGTATGTCTAAATAAAAGACTTTTTCGTGTAAGACACTGAAATGACTATTCTGATTTCAAAGAAATAGTGGCTTCCACAAGCAAGTGTATTAGGTCCAGTACCTTTTATTTACACGCGATATACCTCAAACAGATGACACTATTGTAGCCACATTCGCTGATGATACTGCAATACTAGCAGTAGGCAAAACGATTAGCGAAGCTACAATTAAATTACAAAATTCTTTGCGTATTGTTAATGAGTGGACAAAAACATGGCGAATAGCGCTCAATGAACAAAAGTCAGTCCACGTGGACCTTACGTATAAAAAAATAAATAGCTTACCCGTCCTTTTTAATCTGGGAATGATTCTGGACGCGAAATTAAAATGGAAGCCGCACGTGAAAAAGAAATGCGAAATACTAAAAAGTTAATTAAGAGATATGAACTGGTTACTCGGTAAAAATTCAAAGCTTAGTGTTACGGTAAAATTTACCGCAACAAAGACCAGGCTTTGACTGTTTCCTCTTCCTTCTTTTTGTTTCCGTGGTGGCTGCAAAATACTGGTTAGGTTGAGGGCAACCATGGTTTCATCAACCTATGGTGTACTAAGCCAGGATCTCGCAAAAGCAACAACAGGTGTTTGAGTGATTAATGAATCGAATGGAACAAGCGATTCCAAAATCTTGTGCGTATCCAGCATACAGACGGGCGAGAAAAATTCACAGATGAGGTGAAGAGGCAACGAGTCAGGCGAACTCTTTTACATACTCTACAATCAAACACAACATCCTTATGCTTAACTTAACTTAACTTATCTTTATATTTTAAGGTTTTTCTCTTTTCGAAACAAATTGCTTTTGAATGGTTGCTTTGCGCTTCGAATCTCTCGCGAGTAATTTGTATTAACTAGGAGAATGCCTAGCGAAGGCTGTTTCTCGGGTTTAATTCTTTTTTAATTTTTCTCGATAAATTTAGTTTGGGATAGGACTGAACTCAGCCATTAAGATTCGGCAAGTTTTGGAAATACATCCAACAACTTGTTGAGTTTGTATCTGTGGGAGTAATTCGGCAAGTTTTGGTGCAAATGGTGCAAATAAACTATTGAGGAAAACAGGAAAATTCGAGGAAAGAAGGAAGAAATTCAAGGAGAAATAACAGATAGAAAGATAAGTAGAGTAGAGATATTCACTTAAGTAAAATTTTCTTTTAATTTGTTCAATTCCAAAGGTGCCTATTTTGTTTGTTTGTATCTAACTTTTTTGCATCTAAATTTTGAAATTATTCTTCCCGGTAATTGCTTTTTTTTGCGTTAACGGTCCATTTGAATTTTCATTTTCTTTGTTACTTTGGCTCAACGGTTCCCCGTGAGCAGTTATAAATTCTTATTGTACCCTATTAATAATTGAAAAAATTTTGGGTTCTTATCCTGGTTCGTCCAAGGTTTCCCAAAAAAAAAATTATTGAAAGTCCCCATCTGGGCATACAAACTTTGTGTTTCATTTCTTTGGACCTTTATTTAACATTTAAATTGGATTTGGAATTTTGCTAATCTTGTTTAATTAAAATTCCTGGCACCCACTTTTTATTGTAAGTATCCCACTGTACTTGCAATAAAACATTTCGTGTATTTTGATTACTAAAATCAAAGATAATTTTTTTTATTGTCGTCTTCCGCCGAACCCAACCCAGCTGAGCAGCCGTGGCAGCAGTTTCCTTTTATCGTGCTGCTGGTTGCACTTTTTGTATTTTCTTTTATTCTCTTCTTCGTTGTTTGGCCTATTAGTTGTCAAAGGTTTTGTTGTGGTGCACAAGTACACATTCATTTTGCTTATTTAAAAAAAGAAAATCTAATTAATTCGCGGTGTTTAAATTCGTTTAATTTAATTAAATTACAACAAAATATAACAAATAAAGATCCCCAACCCTACCCAGAAAAAATGCAACAGTTGGGCATTGGCGGATATAATGGGGGGCATGGGGGTCATGACCCCCCCCCCTGGGGCTTTTCCCAGGTATAAAATATTAGACACATGAATTAATCACAAACAATTAATCATAAACAAAAAAATTCACTGCTCAAAGGATGTAATCCGCCTTCAAATTTATTTTAATTAAACGTGCGTATTCAAAGAGTTAAAACACAAAAATCAAAGTAAAAAATACATACTGTCGGCCTTCTGTCAAAATAAATTTCGAATTTGAAAAATTGCTTAGATGACACAAAACACCGATTTAAAAGGTAATAAAATAGAATTTTAAGACAATGAAAGGTTTTAAAACTGGTTGATAGAGCTAAAAGAAACCATTACACATTAATGTTCGAATTCAGTAATTCTTGTTGACCAAAAGTAAATTAAAATGTCATTTAGGGACTTGCTAGGTTTTTACAGAAGGCCGACGATATGTACATCGTTTGTGAAAAGTTGAAAAAAATAATTCTTCTGCCAGAAAAACAATAAAAGTTTTCATTTCAAGAATAATACAGAATTCATCTTTTTGTTTACTATAGTTTTACGGTAAAAATAATTTGAAATTGATTTGATGATTTTGTGAACATTTCTGACACCGTACACCGAATCACTGCTTGACCAAAATAGAGTGCTGCAAGTGGAGCTGCAATTGGAATAGCTGTCAAAAAATTATGTACGTGATTTTTTTACTCGACCACAATGTGCTGTACAGCTTTCTGACAGTTTTGGCATTTCAAGTCTGCTGTGCGAACTTAATTCAACACAAAAATAAAAATTTAAACAAAAATTAACATGAATAATGATGAAATGGAAGCTAAAATGACTGTATGTCTTTATAAGAGATTAAAAAGTGTTTGAAACTCTGTTCAACCCCCATGTAGGCACTTGGTTGCGCTCACAATTTTAAAACATCAAAAAAGCTGGATGCAAAAGTTAAAAGTTCGCCAACTTGTCCAGCTGCGTCTGCAGCTCCGTATGCAGCTGCTTTGTGTTCTGTTCGTATCATTTGTGGATTTGTGTGTATTTAACATTTTGCAGCTATTCCAGTTACAGCTCCAGTTGCAGCTCCGTCTCCATTCTGTTCAGCCAATCATATAACTCTGTACTCTTCGAAAGGTTCCTGGTCATAAAAGGACAGGTAGCAACAGTAGATAATTTTTCAGACATAGAATTTTCAAAAAGTTATACTGAAAGATGAAAAAACTTTGAAAATTCATTTAAAAAAATGAATTTAGGTGACCTTTCATAACAATTTTGTGACCTTTGATATGAAATATTTATTTCTTAAGATACCCTTAATAAGGTACCTAAAAATTTTGTTCATTGACCTGGAATGAAAAAAAATTTTAAAATCCTATTTAAACAAATGCACAACCAATTAATGTAGCAAGTTAACTTTTCATCAGCGGCCTTTTGAATTGGGCACAAATTACAAAACCGTGCAAATGAAAAACTTGCATTCGAGATCTTGCAAATAAAAATCTAATTATGTGACTACTCAATTTTGAGTAGGTATTCGAGATTTTGGTTGACATTTGCAATGTTTTATTTTTACTTAGTGTGAGATATCATTTTTCAAGATCTATAGATAATGCAGTTTCGATATTTAAAATTTTAGTATCTTGCAAATTTCTCACAGTGAAGTGCGAAAAATTGGGCGGTACTTGGAAAAACTTTTACAGTTGAATCAAAATTTTCTAAGTCCAACTCAACAAATTTCTAAAATTTAACTTTTTACTGATCGCAAGTAAATCTTGCTTAATCTCAAAATCAAGGTCTGGCAAGCATTAGGCAACTAAGTTGTAATTTGCGATCAACTTTTAGTTTCTAGCACTATGAAGTAACTTTAACACTATGAAGTAGATTAGGCATATATTTTTTATGGAAAAACTTCCTCATTTTACTTCGTTTTCCCAAGACTGTAATTGCTTACGCTTTCCCACTAACTTGGGTGCACCATTTTGGGAATACAAAGATTTTTGTTTTGTAATTTTGACATTTCATGAATTTGTTTTGTTCGGGGGATGTCATTAAGGAAAGTGGTAAGTATAACAAAGGAAGCTTCTAGTTGCCAGGCAAAAGATCTTGTACAATAAATACGATCTTATTGTAAGAGAGTTAAGATTTTAGGGGCAAAAATAAACTTTTCCTTGACAATATTTTTAGTATCTAGTGGCATGATGGTTCTGGCTTCATTTCTTTAATTAATTAATTTATTTTTCAAAAAATATTTTCAATGGAAATAAAATGTACGACTGTTGCAGGTACTTGCTCTAATGTTCAAGTTGTCTGGAATTAAGAACTTTTAAAATATGATGAGTAATTACATATATAAAAATATATAAAATGAGGGCATTTAAATTGTTCTTTTAATTGTTTAACAACTTTTCTAATAGCTTAAAGCTTAAAACCGATTTGATAACTTGAAGAAATATGAATATAAGCACAAAAAAAAATTAGAATCGTTGTAGCGATTTTCTTAAAAAGCAATTTCTTATATTAAATAAAATAATAATTAATTTTAAAAGACATTTACAAACTAGCTCAAAACATTTCATCAACGCGTTATTGAAATATTGAATTTTCAAAAAAAAAAAAATATCTTCTTAAAAGGCCAACATTTATTTTTATTTTGAAATGCAATATTATTGAATTACGTTTCGTTACCGAGCGTTTGATATAAAAAAAAACATTAATTGTTTTTTTTTTTTTTTTTTTTTTATTTTATTACAACTGACTTATTATTTAGTTGCTAAAAGAAAGGCCGCTGTCCATAGCAAGGCTGCACCTTTTCAGTTAGCTTGTCGAATTAGAACTGAAAATATATCTTAAGCTTAATTCGAAAGAGAGTTTAGTTATGATACAAAAATAGATTAGGTTAGCAATTTCACTTGTTTATGAAATATTCATATTTCATTGGTATGTATATATAAAAATGTAAAAATGTAAAAAGGCACTTGGAAGGAAAAGGTGTGAATCCGATTAGGATTGGATTGTGCTAAGTATGCACAATGGCGTGGGAACCGTTGTTGTAACTATAAGCAATGTGCCGTTAGGCAAAAGGGGAATATGGGCGGTATTCGGGGTAACGGTTTGGATGATCTCCATTGTTATTGGAATAATGTGCCGTTAGGCATGGGGAGTGTGGGAGGTGTCCGGGGTAATGGTTTGGGTGACGTCTTGGACGTAACTATTGAGATTTTTATGGAGCTTTTGCATGCAAATTTTGATTGAAATTCTTTAAACAAATCGGAGTTCAAAAACCCTTAAATGGCAGGTACCGTTACTAACAGTTTTTTGGATTTGTTTCCGGGATGTTCACCATACCTACAGTAATCCACTGGTTTTATTAAATTCAGAAAAGTAAGCTGCTTCTTAATGGTTGTATAGCAAAAACCGTAATTTTAGAAGGTAAGAAATATCCCCTCCGAAGAATTAAAAAAAATAATTTAAAAATTTGAAGAAAATCGCTTCAGTGGTTTAGGCTGTAGCTGTAGACCAAGGAATATACAGACAGACTACCAGACAGAATTGTGCCACCCACTTTGCTCGAATACAAAACTTGCCTTATATCGTAAGTACAATTTTTTTTTGGGTGCAGTACTTTATTGAAATTTTAAGAAACGTGACCCCCCCCCCCTGGGGCAAAGTCTGGATCCGCCCTTGCAATTGGAGTCCAACGTGTGTTGCAAACGTTTGGAAGAATTTGTTGTTTTTTTTTTGCTGTAACGTTTGATTGTTTTGGTTTTGTATTATGTCGTGCAAAGTGTTCTTTTTCTTTAGTTATTCCTTTTCTGTGAACAGATAATACTGCCGTTTTATTTTTTTTTATCATTTACCTAGGCTTTGTATATAAACTTTATAGTAATATCATGAACATTGCTGATTTTAGCGTCAACTAGCGGTCAAACAGCTTGCCTACTCTCAACACAAAATGTTGAGGGAAACATTTGGATGTTTTTTGTTTCATTTTTCTTCTACTTTTGTGTGTTTTTTTATTTTTATTTTCAGTCATAAGAATGCATTGGTTAAGAATGGGTCGCCGCTCAGCGCTCCAGTAATGAATACATTTTTTGTTGTTTACTGCAGGTAGGTCGTATACACAGTACATAAATAGAAGGTATTATATTGCGCAGGTTGTCTAAAATTAGAACCGTCAGAAGAAACTTAAGATGGCCGTTCTCCTGATATTTTTGCCGCATTACAACAACAACAAACACAACAAACACGAAAGAAATTATTTCAATAACACTAGAAACCAATTTTCTTATTGCCAAGTAATGAAATAATTATTATAAACGTTAAATATGTCGAAACAATTTTATTTTCTTATCAAGTAACAAAGGAATACACACATAACATACAATAATTTTCAGTCAAATAACACGGGATCCACCATTTTCCAGTGATTTTGAGATATGCGCAGAACTGAACAAAAATGAAAACGCTAATGATATTCCGTGCGTTCAAGGATCCAGAAATCTGAATTTTTGGGGCTTCTGATTGGTCAGCTGTCAAAAAAATCTGAAAATTCAGATGACTTTTCGTTACGTTTGCTTACGTTTTTCAGATAAAAATTTTCATCTGAAAATTCAGATGACAACTAAAAAACAAGACACAAAAAAAGAATCTGCACATAGAAGCTGAACTTAATAGTAAATGCAGCTATTTTGTGTTCTGTTTTCGGTTTGGTACGGCTTGTTGGTTTTTTTTTTAAGTTTTGTTTTCTTGTAAGTGAATAAAATAAAAAATAAGGTTGAGAAGTAGTTTTTCCATGGCATTTTGGCTTTAGTTTTTCCTTAACAAAAAGTGAAAGTTTTTATTTAAAATAATTACATTTGGTGGAAAAACGTGAATAAGACGTGTATTTGGGAGTAATAACTGTCAAAGTTGACAGTAACTTCTGATTTCTGTATAAAGCTTTCTGAAAGAAAGTTGCAAGTGAAAAGTGTGGCTTCAACTATTTTCTTAGGTATTATAATCCAAGTAAAAACAACGAACGAGCTTTTCCAGTCAACTAACATAGTAACTTCCTCGTCAGAGTCACTTATTATGCGACAAAAAAAGTTCTTCCTTATATTACTTTCAGTAAAATCAGCAGGTAAACACAAGATTTTGGCAGAAAAAAAAATATGACATTTGGCTGAAATTTCAGATTTTTTGTGCGTTCAACGTTACGTTTCAGTACTGAATTTTCAGATTTTTGCCGATGAACGCACCCATTACCTTCAATATGTGTATCGTGGGTCGTATAGGCAGGCTGGTCGCCGTCTGTGGTTTGTTCTGTTGGATGGTTGGTGGGGTGGATGGTTGGTTAAGTGAGGTTTTCGTTCTAATGATTTTTTTTACTTGCTCTATCCCTTTTTTGTGCATCTGCGTGTGTATGTGTATATTTTATTTTCGTATGCCTCGATCTTGACAAGAATTTCATTTCGTATTTTCTTTTCAGAATTTTTGTGAGGCATACAAATATTTTAAAGAAAATTTGGTGGATTTCTCTCGTTTGCGGGGGGAAAACATGGTAGCCTTGTTGGCGGTTGTTTTTTTTTTTTTTTAATTTTTAGCTTTCCCGGTATGAATATATTATGAAGGTAGGTTGGTACCTAACATATACAATGGTGATCCAGTAAAACGAATGATATAATGTCCAAGTTCCATTCGCTATATTGAACATTCGTTTTATTGAATACGTTTTTCCTTTAAAGAAGTGGGTGTTGTTTAATTTTCAACACCTATCTTATATCATTTTTCAATGCAATCCAAGTTAATCCTCAAACCCGTAACATAAAATAAAAATTCAAGCATTTTCATAGTTCAAATAAGTAAAGATGAGAGATTTAATTGAACACAACAAAACAAATTTCATGTTATAAGGATACATTAATTCATCGTAAGTCAAGAGTTAATTTACACAAATTAAATTTCTGAATTCAGGAAAAATTACTATTCTCAGAAATTTTTGGGTGTATTTTTGAAATTCGTATTTATTCGTTATATAGAATACCTAATAGACTTCAAAAAATTGTTCGTAATATCGATCATTCGTTATATCAGCATTCGTTATACTGGGCCTCCACTGTATTGTAGAGTTGTTTTGAAAAATGTCTCCGTTTTGAATTTTAAGGGTGAGAAGTGGGTGTGTTTGTTTTATTTGCTTATTTATTTCTTCAGTTAGTAACGAAAATTGCTTAAAGAAATGATGTAGCCATAAGTTAATGAGAAAGTTTTTTAATAAAAAAATAGAAGGTAATATTTTCATTTACAATTTGAAAAAGAAAATATGTAGGTAACTTATAAAAATTAATAGATGTAATTCTGTAGAAATTTCTGTAAATTCAATAAATACCTACCTACCTTCATACATAATAACAATTTCCTAAATAAAGATATAAATTAGTTGTAGGTACGTTATTAATAAGGTTGGTGTGGACTTTTCATTCTTTGACAATTTAAAAAACAAATTAATTAAAAATTTTTATTTTTGTTTAAAATAACATACATACATAGATATTTCTGCTTGATCTTTTTCATTGTAGATGGGTTGCCAAAATTATTTATTTGCAGTTGCGAAAGACAGATTTAGTAAGTTCATTTCAGACCTGGAGGTACCTATTTTAGGACATTTATAAACACAGAAAAATTTGAAAATGTTTTCTATACTCAATCCGCGCTTTGCTAATATACACTATGTTGAGTAATTAAGCGATTATCTTATTGGAAAGACATTTTAATTGCTATTGAAACTAAGGATTAATATTTATAGAAAGGGTTTTTCGGTTTTATTATAACAAATTGTATTGTACATATACATAGAGATACTAACTACTAAAAAAATTATTATTAAAATTTGTTGCAGTAAGTAGAGGTACCTATGAATGTAATGTAGGCACGTTGGCTGTTGGCGATGGTGGTTTGTACTGGAGTACTCGCGTGGACTTCTATAGTAGACCACAGTCAGATTATAATTTTTGTTTTTAATAACTAAATGATTTTGAATTTATATTTTCTTCTCAATATGAATGAGTTAAAATATATAAATGTTAAACGTAGTTATTGGTTTGATGTAAAAGTTATCAACAAAAAAATTATTAACATTTTAAAATGGACTACCGTGGTAGTCCAAGGGGGGAGCGTGTACTCTAGTGTTAAGTTTTCATTTTCATACATTCTGATATAATTTTTGTTTTTTTTTTTTGGGGTATTTGTGAGTTTTTGATTTTAATATTTTTAAAAACTGAAGTGTATTACAGATCCGATCTCGAAAATTTTCTTTATAGCTTGAAAAGCTATTCTCAGCTTCGTGTTAAAATTTTGTACACATTTTTAATTGTAGGGTGAAATGGGGGTTAAACACGATTTGAATTTCTTTTTGTGTTATGAAATTGATATTTGTAGGATGGGGCTTACTGCTTAATATCTCAGATCTCAGAGGAATCAGAAATATAAACACGATTCCTCGGTGTTTTTCTTGGTTTCATTTCTCATTAAACTGTGATGCACATCGCGATGTTACAACCCAAAAATTAATTTTTATCTTTAAAAAATCGATTTTATTCTTTCGAAATGGTAATCTTGCATTTTGAGCAAGATTTCAGATAGATTTCACACACTGTGGAAACCCCATGTATTTTGTACGATGTAAACGTTAACCGATTTCTATTTAATTTTACACAAATTTGATTTAATAACCTTCATTACTTTTCTCATTGATGGTTATAGTTTAGAAATTCAAATAAAATTATATACCTAAGAATAAAAATGAATTTTAAATCGTACGTGTCTCCTCCGTTACCATCTTTAATATTTTTTGTTAAAGTAAAATGAAATTAAGCATTACACCAAAGATGGTTCTTAGAATATGTAAGCTTAGTAAAAGTGTGCAAGAAAATCTACTTCTATATTGATGGACTGCGCACAATTTTTAACTGTAAGAGTGTTCCCAACTGAACAAAACCAGTAATTTGCTAACTTTTTTTTTGCATATATATAAGGTCGTTTTTCACTTTCATTACATACTCTGCTTTATAAAACTTTTTATTTTTTACTAATTGGTCACTTGTAGGGGTATTTTTGCACTAAAAGAATCATTTTGTAAAAGGAACTGATTCTAACTTCGAAATTTACATGAATTTTCTGTCAAAAAGTGCCTTTTAAGAACTTAAAATATCAATGTCAAATGATATAATTACAATTATATACTAAATGAAAATCGTCAATAAATTGAATTTATATCAACTAGAAAAAAAAAACTTAAAAAAATACCGTTAACTATAGGAAACTGACTGTCAAAGATGCGTTTTCATTTTGATCGGACAACTACGCGCTTCACAATCTTTTTTCTCAAAATCGCCATCCGGAACACTCTTAAGAAAAAGGCCGGAAATCTATAAATTGAACGTGTCTACTCCGTAACCATCTATTTTTTTGTACATAGGTATAAACTTGCTACATTTAATTATTTTTTGGGGAAGCATATATAAAATTGGTTTCTCCTGAAGAAATGTTTGTATCTAAAACACACCTACTAGATCTGACTTTCTCGCAAATACAAATAAATTAATCTAATTCAGGTAGGTACCTAACCATTTACGAAAAGAAAATCAGGTAGAGACATCCACATACATAATTTTTTTGAAGTTTAAACTAATAGTTAAATACTTTTTTGAAATTATTAAGGTATTTGTATTCTTTTCTTTTCCAAATTGTTAATTGAAACATTTTTTTTTTTTCAATCAAATCACCTCTGTCATTTACCTAAAAGGTATACCTATTCATTATAATTTTCATACCTACTGAAAAAAAAAATGAAAGGAAATAAATATTCTCCACCCCCAGAAGTCAAAATACACAAATTTATAAAATAAAAAAGTTTACCTTGAAACAAGAGATTATTAATTATTATTATATTTATAATCTCTGCTTGAAACCATCATTCATATATTTTTCTGTTTTACAAACAGAAGAAATATCTAAATACAAAAAAAAATTCATTCATCAAGAACGAAAGAAAAGACGAACGCGGGGAAAAAAGAGGATCGAACAAAAAACAAAGAAAAAAAACAACCACCATTGCATTTCGAAACTGTTTCATAGCAAAAGAAAAAAGAGAATCCATACTCATAAACAAACAACCAAACCAGATACAAATGCCATTGTTATGAACTCAATTTTCAAAATGTTGAAGCAACTTTAGCGATGCGAGGGCACCACTGGACAAGCAGCGCGTAAATAAAAACGACTCCATGATATTACTATGAAGTTTATATACAAAAATATTTCTTCTGTTTGTAAAATCGTTTGTAAATGTAAAAACTGTTTGTAAATACCTTAATATTTTCAAAAAAGTATTTACCTATTTGTTTAAACTTCAATAAAATTATTTATGTATGTGGATGTCTCTACCTGACTTTCTTATCGTAAATGGGTAGGTACCTACCTGGATTAGATTAATTTATTTGTATTTGCCAGAAAGTCAGATCTAGTAGGTGTGTTTTAGATACAAACATTTCTTCAGGAGAAACCAATTTTATATATGCTTCCCCAAAAAATAATTAAATGTAGCAAGTTTATACCTATGTACAAAAAAATAGATGGTTACGGAGTAGACACGTTCAATTTATAGATTTTCGGCCTTTTTCTTAAGACTGTTCCGGATGGCGATTTTGAGAAAAAAGATTGTGAAGCGCGTAGTTGTCCGATCAAAATGAAAACGCATCTTTGACAGTCAGTTTCCTATAGTTAACGGTATTTTTTTAAGTTTTTTTTTCTAGTTGATATAAATTCAATTTATTGACGATTTTCATTTAGTATATAATTGTAATTATATCATTTGACATTGATATTTTAAGTTCTTAAAAGGCACTTTTTGACAGAAAATTCATGTAAATTTCGAAGTTAGAATCAGTTCCTTTTACAAAATGATTCTTTTAGTGCAAAAATACCCCTACAAGTGACCAATTAGTAAAAAATAAAAAGTTTTATAAAGCAGAGTATGTTATGAAAGTGAAAAACGACCTTATATATATGCAAAAAAAAAGTTAGCAAATTACTGGTTTTGTTCAGTTGGGAACACTCTTACAGTTAAAAATTGTGCGCAGTCCATCAAGATAGAAGTAGATTTTCTTGCACACTTTTACTAAGCTTACATATTCTAAGAACCATCTTTGGTGTAATGCTTAATTTCATTTTACTTTAACAAAAAATATTAAAGATGGCAACGGAGGAGACACGTACGATTTAAAATTCATTTTTATTCTTAGGTATATAATTTTATTTGAATTTCTAAACTATAACCATCAATGAGAAAAGTAATGAAGGTTATTAAATCAAATTTGTGTAAAATTAAATAGAAATCGGTTAACGTTTACATCGTACAAAATACATGGGGTTTCCACAGTGTGTGAAATCTATCTGAAATCTTGCTCAAAATGCAAGATTACCATTTCGACAGAATAAAATCGATTTTTTAAAGATAAAAATTAATTTGCGATGTGCATCACAGTTTAATGAGAAATGAAACCAAGAAAAACACCGAGGAATCGTGTTTATATTTCTGATTCCTCTGAGATCTGAGATATTAAGCAGTAAGCCCCATCCTACAAATATCAATTTCATAACACAAAAAGAAATTCAAATCGTGTTTAACCCCCATTTCACCCTACAATTAAAAATGTGTACAAAATTTTAACACGAGGCTGAGAATAGCTTTTCAAGCTCCAAAGAAAATTTTCGAAATCGGATCTGTAATACACTTTAGTTTTTAAAAATATTAAAATAAAAAATTCACAAATACCCCCAAAAAAAAAACAAAAATTATATCAGAATGTATGAAAATGAAAACTTAACACTAGATTACACGCTCCCCCCTTGGACTACCACGGTAGTCCATTTTAAAATGTTAATAATTTTTTTGTTGATAACTTTTACATCAAACCAATAACTACGTTTAACATTTATATATTTTAACTCATTCATATTGAGAAGAAAATATAAATTCAAAATCATTTAGTTATTAAAAACAAAAATTATAATCTGACTGTGGTCTACTATAGAAGTCCACGCGAGTACTCCAGTACAAACCACCATCGCCAACAGCCAACGTGCCTACATTACATTCATAGGTACCTCTACTTACTGCAACAAATTTTAATAATAATTTTTTTAGTAGTTAGTATCTCTATGTATATGTACAATACAATTTGTTATAATAAAACCGAAAAACCCTTTCTATAAATATTAATCCTTAGTTTCAATAGCAATTAAAATTTCTTTCCAATAAGATAATCGCTTAATTACTCAACATAGTGTTTATTAGCAAAGCGCGGATTGAGTATAGAAAACAATTTCAAATTTTTCTGTGTTTATAAATGTCCTAAAATAGGTACCTCCAGAACAAAAATTCTTGTCTGAAATGAACTTACAAAATCTGTCTTTCGCTACTGCAAATAAATAATTTTGGCAACCCATCTACAATGAAAAAGATCAAGCAGAAATATCTATGTATGTATGTTATTTTAAACAAAAATAAAAATTTTTAATTAATTTGTTTTTTAAATTGTCAAAGAATGAAAAGTCCACACCAACCTTATTAATAACGTACCTACAACTAATTTATATCTTTATTTAGGAAATTGTTATTATGTATGAAGGTAGGTAGGTATTTATTGAATTTAAAAAATCAATATCCTACAAAATTACATCTATTAATTTTTATAAGTTACCTACATATTTTCTTTTTCAAATTGTAAATGAAAATATTACCTTCTATTTTTTTATTAAAAAACTTTCTCATTAACTTATGGCAACATCATTTCTCTAAGCAATTTTCTTTACTAACCGAAGAAATAAATAAGCAAATAAAACAAACACACCCACTTCTCACCCTTAAAATTCAAAACGGAGAAATTTTTCAAAACAACTCTACAATGCATATATGTTAGGTACCAACCTACCTTCATAATGTATTCATACCGGCTCATTCCGAACAGAAATCCTTTAAATTATATATTTAAAAAAATGAAAACTCTTGCCATTTTTTAAGGATCGAGAAGAACAATAATAAAGGTATACCTGCAAGTGTACACATGCACCTGCAACAAAAAGGACAAGGGAAAGCTAAAAATAAAAAAAAAAAAAAAACAACCACCAACAAGGCTACCATGTTTTCCCCCCGCAAACGAGAGAAATCCACCAAATTTTCTTTAAAATATTTGTATGCCTCACAAAAATTCTGAAAAGAAAATACGAAATGAAATTCTTGTCAAGATCGATGCATACGAAAATAAAATATACACATACACACGCAGATGCACAAAAAAAAGATAGAGCAAGTAAAAAAAATCATTAGAACGAAAACGTCACTTAACCAACCATCCATCCCACCAACCATCCAACAGAACGAACCACAGACGGCGACCAGCCTGCCAATACGACCCACGATACACATATTGAAGGTAATATCATTAGCGTTTTCATTTTTGTTCAGTTCTGCGCATATCTCAAAATCACTGGAAAATGGTGGATCCCGTGTTATTTGACTGAAAATTATTGTATGTTATGTGTGTATTCCTTTGTTACTTGATAAGAAAATAAAATTGTTTCGACATATTTAATGTTTATAATAATTATTTCATTACTTGACAATAAGAAAATTGGTTTCTAGTGTTATTGAAATAATTTCTTTCGTGTTTGTTGTTGTTGTATTGCGGCAAAAATATCAGGAGAACGGCCATCTTTAGTTCCTTCTGACGGTTCTAATTTTAGACAACCTGCGCAATATAATACCTTCTATTTATGTACTGTGTATACGACCTACCTGCAGTAAACAACAAAAAATGTATTCATTTCTGGAGCGCTGAGCGGCGACCCATTCTTAACCAATGCATTCTTATGACTGAAAATAAAAATAAAAAAACACACAAAAGTAGAAGAAAAATGAAACAAAAAACATCCAAATGTTTCCCTCAACATTTTGTGTTGAGAGTAGGCAAGCTGTTTGACCGCTAGTTGACGCTAAAATCAGCGATGTTGATGATATTACCTTTGTATATAAACCTTATAGTAATGTCATCAACATCGATGTTTCACCAGCCCCTGGTGGTGGAACACCTTGCCTGCTCTCAACATCAAGTGTTGTGGGAAACATTTGAATGTTTCTTGTTTAGGCTTTCTTCTTCTACTTTTGGGATTACATGTTTATAAGTTCAGTCGTAAGAATGCATTGGATATGGGAGGATCGCCTCTCAGCACTCCAAAAATGAAAACAAATGTTGATGGATTTTTTAGGTAGGTAAGTCACGCTGCGCCGCGCGCGCCGCCGACCGTTCGTGTTGTTGGTTGATACACAGACGGTGGGGTGGGTAGTTTTTTATTTTTAAGTGTCATTTTCATTGTCATTTTCATTCTTGTGGTTTTTCGTGTTGTTTTTTATTTTCTTCTTTTTTTCGATCTGCGGCTTGAGAATAATATAGTTAGGTATTCCAATGTACATATGTATGTAGTATCGTAGTGCATAATTTTGGTTTGATAGAAGAGATTTACATCGTGTTTTTTCATATAAAATAAAAGATATTATTTTAAATAACTAAAAACACTTTTGATTCAAAATAGCTTTTTTATGGCCTTTTGTCCTACAAATTGGTGTATCGTCCGGCTTGAATTTTGAATCAATAATTCAACAGGTCCAATCCCTTAATGCTAAGTCTTCTACTTGGCTGATTTATTTCAGTAGTATATAGAATTTGTATTATTAAAAAAACCTTCTTATAAAAACACTTTTTTTTTTAATTTATCTACTAAAATCCAGGCATAATTTTGTATAATATTTTTGAATACTATACTAATCGCTTTGGCAAACAATATTTGCCTTGACCTCATGAATTTACCATTGATTAATGAAATATGGAAATAATGAAAAATAATTATTTTACGATAGAAAAACCATTCGCATGCAAATAATGCTGTGAGATGCATACCTATATGTATATATTTTTTTTAAGTTTAAACTGACCATACGAAAAAAAAATAGTTTTTACTAACCACGCTGTTTCCCAGCACACAAAACAATTGCCGGGTAATTGTTTCGTAATTCCATGTAAGCAATGTTTTTTTTTGCATGAAACTGAAAACCAAATAGGTATGCAAAAAAATATAATTTGTAGGTAGTTCATCTCAATATTTTGTTTACATGCAAAAATATGTTCATGGACTTTTTTCGCATGGGACCTGTAAACTGTTCTTAGCAACGAATTTTTCGCTTCTAAGAACAGCTCTTGGCATTTGTGTTTGCTTTTGCATAGTATAATTTTTTTGAAAACTGTAAACTGAAGACCTACCTACATAAATTTCGTTTGCAGCACGGACATTATTTATTTAAAGACAGTTTTTTTCTCACCAATAAACTTTTTTTTACAAAAACTGTATACTTAATTTGCTTAATGATTATTTTTTTTTTCTCGGAAAAATAGTTAAAATTCATACGTACCTTAAAAGTATATAATTATTCCATTCTCTCCTAGCAAATTATGTAGGTAAGTGCTACGGAATGACAATTATTTACCTTTTTCAATTCTTTTATTTTCTCAATTGTTAATTACGTAACTATTTTTTTTTTTTCAATTTAACAAACTACCTATGTTTTTGTTTGTATTAACTGGATTAATAGAAAAAAAAAACAGATAAATAAATAAAACAAGCTAAATAATTATTCTCCATCCCCAAAATTCAAAACAGAAAAATTTATTATTTTAACAAACTTTTCCTTCGTCATTAAAATTTCCTTACCTACGTAGGCACATATTTTTGTATACCGCACACAAATTTTCGAAACTTACAAAACGAAAATTCATGCCATTATTAGAAAATCGAGAAGAATGAATACATGTACCTGCAAAAGTACCAGCACAAAAAAAAGACAGCATAAAATGACAAAAACAACAACCACCACTAAGTCTACCATTGCTTTATTTTACATCATAACAAAACAAAATACATGTAAGTATATATATTATCTTTAAATGAAACGTAAAAACAGATCAATCAAAAAAAGAAGATATTTTCTTGAAACCTTCATTCATATTGAAGAAGAAAAAAACCACCACCATTGCCTTACAAAATTCATACGTAGCAAAAAAAAAGACAATTCATATGCGCTAACCAACAACAACTCCAATACTTGCGGCTGTTGAGCAGCTACACCTTGAAAATAAAAAATGTTTCCGATTCTCCTGTCAAAATCGTAAACATGTTGAAGATTTTTTTTCGCAACATGGGTATTCACTAGCGCCACCATCGGTGATACACCGCGTAATTAAAAACAGCTCCATGATAATACTATAAAGTTTATATACAAAGATATTACTATAAAGTTTATATACAAAGACTTGAGTCTATAGTTTTCTTGTATTTTAATTTGAATTGAATTCAATGTAAGTGCATTTAATGATTGCCAACTCTCGTTATTTTAGTTATAAAAATTATTTTCGTCTAGAGGGTGGAATTTTTTAATTGATTAAATTTAGTTAAATTTTATTGCAACTAATGATTATTTTGATAGCGTCGTAGGGTTGCCATTTTTTTCTTTTTAAGTTTTCATTACTTGAACGTTATTTTGTACTTTAGTTATTTAAAAGGAAATCTCCATTCTGGTTAACAGATTAAGACGTATATATTTCTTTAAGAAATTTTGTATTCTTTCTTTACCTAGTTTAGTGTCGTGTTTCCTTTAGCTTAATTCGGGGTTTCTGATTTTGGATTTAACCTAAATTTGTAATATTTGATTTCTTGTAGTTGGTTTCTGGTTCACAGAAGTACCAAACGTCGTTTTTCTTACGATTTTGTCGGTGCGTATCTAATAAATTTCGGGATATTCTTAGAGGCACCCTTTCACAATTTTGAGAAAGTTTTTTTTCTTTTTGGTTTTCACTTTTTTATTTTTTTTTTCTCAAAAAAATGAATATAGGTCGCTAGCGCAGGAAGAACTGGCCTATGAAATTAAGGTCAGGGGGTTAAAAGTATAGGTAGGTTATCTAGGACACCGTGTGATGGTGAAGATGAGGAGAGAGAGGTTAGTTCAATTCGAAACGATGTTTTATTTTTATTAGGTGATCTCACAGGGGATAGCGAGATTAGCGATAGAGAAGAAGAGTCACCGAAAAAAAAGAATCCAGCTAGGGTAGAAACCCAACTTAAAGTATCAGTTGGTTGGACTGCTTTAGAAACTATAGCTGTACCAAGTCGTGGTGACAGCAGTCCTATAGCAAGAGAAGTTATTGTTAGGGTCCCAGAACGAATGTTAGAGAGGATTGAGGTACCCCCTGAACGATTTTTGGTTCAGCAGAGGTAGCCTGAACGTATAAGAAAATGGGGGGTTGAAATTTACTGGTGAGTCAGACGGAGCATTAGTTAATTCTTTCTTGGAGAGGGTGGAGGAACTTCGTTTGGCTAACGATGTTCCAGAAAACCATCTTTTTAAATCTGCTTCCGAGCTTTTATCTGGTAGGGCACTTATGTGGCTTAGGACGGTTAGGGAAGATATCGAGGATTGGCAAGAGTTCATAAAGGAACTCAGAGCAGAATTTCTACCTGCGAATTACGATGATCTTTTGTTGGAGGAGATCAATCGTTATTCGCAAGGAAAGGACGAGTCCTTTGGAGCTTACTTGGCCACGATGAGGACATTGTTTCGAAGATTGTCGGAACCATTGTCTTTCAATTCTGAGGAAAAATGTCGACCCTTTCTTCCAGTTGCAGATCGCGAGTGCTAAACCAAAAACGGTTAAGGAACTTGCCATGTTAGGTAGGGAATTAGATTCATTGAAAGTTAACGTTGATAGTTTCACCCCGCTTTCTAGAGGCAAAAATTTATTGGAACTGGAGTGTGGATACCGGCCGAGTACTTCAGGATAAAACCGAGTGGCGATTGTCAGCTCGGCTCCCGATAATCCATTCCGTCAAGCTGTTAAGTGTTACAACTACAACAGAGAACGGCATTTCGCCCATACCCGTTCAGTTGCAAAGCGTTGTTTTGGTTGTGGGGCGTTAGGTGTCGATCGTAGGGATTGTAGGCAGTATTCGGGAAATGGGGAACGGGCTCTTGTGTCAGCAGGACGAGAGACCCGTCTGTGTTAGTTAGTTCGTCTGCTGACGACCAGCTTGATGATCGAGTAAAACTGAGTTTCACGTTAGCGGCAAATGGTAGAGATAGTAGGCCGTATTTAGGAGTAAAAATTTATGGATTAAAGTTTTTGGGATTGCTTGAAGAGCTTCACGCACCATTGCAGGAGGAGATGGGTGGAAAATTTTAAAATAGGTAGGACTTAAATTAGGAAAAAATAGAGTTGGGTCAGTAATGTTTGCAGATGGGGCGGGTGAGAAGTAGCTGGATCCGTTTCTTTGCCTATGGAGGTTGCGAACAAATCCTTATTGATAGAATGTCTGGTTATACCTAGTCTCCCTCAACTGTTGATCTTAGGTGCCGATTTTTGGGCACTCTCAGGCATAGTCCCGGATTTGAGATCAGGTGTGTGGTGTTTTTCGAGCCAAGAGATGGTGGCGTCGATAACAGACATTGTAGCAAAATCGGATCTGAACGATGAAGAGGGTAGAATGTTAGAATCAGTTTTAGAAGAACTTTTTGAATCAATGACCAAAGGCTCAGGGTGCACCAACTTAGTTGAGTACTCGTACAAAATTAGGACGTCCACAGAACCGATCAAGCAGCGATACTATCCAGTGTCACCTGCAATTCAAAAGCACATCGATCCAAAGCTCCAAGAGATGTTGGAAGCTGGAGTGATTGAAAAATCAAAAAGCCCGTGGGCATCTGAATTTCCTCTGGTCAAAAAGAAGGATGGTAGTTTTGGGTTCTGCGTCGATTATAGGAAACTTAATGCAGTTACTGTTTGGGTAGCTTATCCACTTCCCTTTATTTCCGCGATTTAGACAAGCTTCAAAACGCGAAGTTTTTGTCATCACTAGACATTAAGTCTGCCTACTGGCAGATACCCATGGAGGAAGAATCGCGCAAGTACACAGCCTTTACTGTGCCGATAAGAGGTCTCCACCAATTTTTGAGAATGCCTTTCAGCTTACACAACTCCCCAGCAACTTGGCAAAGGTTCATTGACGATGTTTTAGGTGCCGATCTAGAACCATTCGTATTTGTGTACTTGGAAGACATTATCATCGTCACCGATTCTTTTGAGAAACACCTTGAAATTCTCAAAGAAGTTTTTAAAAGATTGAGGGAAGCAGGACTTTAAGTAGGTAGGGAAAAATGTAATTTTTGTAGACCTTCTTCTTCTTGGTTATGTAGTAGACAGGAATGGACTTCACGTTGACCCTGAAAAAGTGAAGAGCATGTTCAGGATTCCTGCACGGAAAAATGTGAAGGAAATTAGGAGTTTTGTAGGGACTATTTCTTGGTATCGACGATTCGTACTAAAGTTTGCAATTTTACTTAGGCCTCTTACCGATCTCTTAAAGAAAGGTAAGATATTCGAATGGACAAAAGAGTCTGAGGAGAACTTTAGAAAAGCCACAGAGTGCTTAGTTACGGCGCCGATACTGACTTGTCCGGATTTTTCGGATGAGCTGGATTTTTCGGATGAGCTGCAAAAACTTACAATATCAGGAGGAGAGACACCCAGTATCAACCTGGCGATCTGGTGTGGAGAAGGAATTTTACGCTGTCCGATGCAGCGGGGTGCTAAATTGCTAAACGGGTCTCACCTTGGGCATATTTGTTAAAGGAGGATATAGGACAAGATCGGGGGACTTGGCACGTTAAGAATTCAAAATCTTTTATAGATGGTTGAGTCAAGTCCCTAAATCTTTTCTCTTTTTTAAGTGTTGTTTTTATCACATTTTGATTTTTGTTTATTAATTTTTTTTGTTTATTAATTTTGTAATATCCTTTTTTTTCTCTTTTTTTGTCTCTTAAAGAACCTTTTAATAATTAATTTATGATGAAAACCCCGATGTTGTGTTATTTACTTTTCTAAGCCTTCCTAGTCGAGCCTTAAAAAATGGTTTGCTTTTTGTGAAAAGTAAACACATTTCTTGGGAGGTAAGGGTGGGATTTGTTACGGTAAAATTTACCGCAACAAAGACCAGTCTTTGACTGTTTCCTTTTCCTTCTTTTTGTTTCCGTTGTGGCTGCAAAATACTGGTGAGGTTGAGGGCAACCATGGTATCATCAATTATAGGTGTACTAAGCCAGGATCTCGCAAAAGCAACAACAGGTGTTCGAGTGATTTATGAATCGAATGGAAAAAGCGGTTCCAAAATCTTGAGCGTATCCAGCATGCAGACGGGAGTTAATACCACATCACGTTCAACGTATAAAAATAGAATCCAGAATCGCTAAGATCATCAAACTGAACCAACACCCTAGAACGTGACTCATATTCCAAAATATAATATAAACCAATGGAAAAATACCAGACAAGCCAAACGATCAAATATCAATTAGTACAATACAATATACAAGGACATTAAAGTATTAATACACAAAGTCATCAATGGAAAAATACAAGAGTCCAGACAAGCCAAACTATTAAATATCAATTAGTAAGAACACATCCTTGGATAACAGATGTTTTTATTTGTCAAACAGTATAAATAGGAAGATCAGACCAAAGCAAAGTCAGTGAATTAGTATAAGTTTGAATAAATAAAATAAAGTTTTTTTTTATCAAAATTATGTGTTACATACTCGTATATTAATTGGGGGCTCAACTAGGATAACCTTACAAAGCGATTTAACGTAAATAAAAATTGAAAAATAATAAGTAAATTTAACATAAAATCAGTGAGTGCTATCAAGTGCCAGAAATATGTCCTTCAAGTAATACAAATGAACAATTGTATGAAGACATATTAAGTGATCAGTGAACATCAAAAAAATCTGAAAATAAAAGTAAGATAGTGTTAACAATACATCACAGACAAGTAAGTATCGAACATTGTATCGAGAAAAATTGAAGAAACGAAATAGTGAGTCATCACGAAAATATTTCATTTCAACCAACGCCAAAAGAAGATAGAGAAAGATAATTCTACACCAAAGAATCCCAGAGAGGTACAGTGCGGAATTGCAGACAAAGAATCCCAGAGCGGTATTGCAGTTTTAAGTAAGAATTATATATATATTAAGTATGATAGATTATATAAAAAGGTGTTGTGAATAGATTAACCAAATATAAAGAATCATTTAAAAGTAAACTTAAGTTGCAAATTGTTAAAGAACATCAAGATAATTTTGAATTGCAAGAGTTAAGTAAAATTAAATTAAATTTTGAGAAATCGGAAATTAGTGAATTAATAATCATGGAAGTTTTACAATCACAAATAGCGGATTTAACAGCAAAATTAGATAGTCTCATGACTGGAAAACCTGCAATCAAAGAATTCGAAACAGAAGAAATTAAACCAGAAATTACAGATACAATGAGTTAAGATGTAATAAAATCGGTGCCGACTTTTACAGGCGTCGCCCAAAAATATGTTTCATGGAGACAAGCTATTGGTCATGCTATGAAGATATATAAAAAAGGTAGTGTACAGTACTTTTTAGCACTAGTAACACTTCGAAATAAGTGTATAGAACAAGCAAATGACATTTTAACTAATCACGGTACGGTATTAAATTACGAAGCAATTTTAGCAAGGTTAGACTTTGCATACTCGGACCAACGTCCAATACATGTTTTAGAACAGGAAATGAGTATCTTAAGACAAGGTAAAAATTCTTTGATGGAATATTATAATATAATAAATCAAAAACTCACAGCGTTAATTAACAAAACTATCATGGCGCACGGTGACGGTAAGGCAATCACAAACGAATTATGTGAAAAATATAGAAGAGATGGACTTAGAGTTTTTATTTCGGGACTGAACGGTCAGCTCTCAAACATACTCTTTAGTATATGTCCAGATAATCTTCCAAGTGCACTAGCAAAAGCACAGGAACTAGAAAGCAACAATAAAAGAGCATTATTTGCTTACAGATATGAATGTCCAACTACTGGGAATAAAAGTGAAACATTGAGGTTTTCACATAAAGATAAACCTATTCATAAAGATAATAATGTCTTCAGGAGAGGTGATTTAGCTCCTCAATACAAACAAAACTCAAATCTGTTTAAACGAATGCAATGTAGTACAATCAATCAGCTGATCCCAAACACAAACGAACAAAGAAATACATATCAAAATGCTAATAATAGGAATTACTTATCCTATAATAACCAAAACAGGTACAGTAACCCATTCAAACAAAACAGACCAGTTTTTAAAAGAGAGAGGGAACAAAGTGTTCAAGTATCGGGGCAAGCCACACCCAATAAAGTTGAAAGAATCAGTAATTTGAACGAGAAGAATGAGATAGGTAGTCTGACCGGCTAACCATACTTATACAGAGAGATAGGCAGCAAAAATATAAGAATTAAGAATTTTGTTAGATACAGGCGCAACAAGCAATTATTGTCGACCAGGGCTACTCAGTGAAAAAAAAGAATTAGTCGCAAAGAAACTGGCAACGACTGGGAGCAGTAATAATTGAATATTATTACGAAATTAAAATATATAATAAAACAGTGATAGTATATGAGTTAAATAATTTCGGTTACGATATATTAATCGGTAACAAATTCTTAAAAGATAACAAAGCAGTTATTGATCTTCAAAATAATAATATAAATGTAAATAATGAAGAAGAAAGAATTTATTTTGACGAAGAAGTCATAAATAATATAATTATGAACAAAAGTGAGAATTTAGAAGGTTTGAGAAAATGTGTCAGTGAACAGATTAAAGTGGAACAAAAAAATATAAATATAAATCGGCCATTCAGAACAGATATACTCGTAGTTGCTGAAATAAATACAGTAGAAGACAAAGCAATATGGACAAAACAATATCCATATCCTCACAGTGCCAATGAATTCATAAATAAAGAAGTAAACAATTAATAGAATCAGGAATAATTAGAGAAAGCAAAAGTGCTTATAATAGCCCAGTATGGGTAGTGCCCAAAAAAGGATTTAACGAAGACAATACACCAAAAATGAGAATGGTGATCGATTTAAAAAAACTAAACGAAAATATAGTTGTGGATAAATGTTCAATACCAGACACAAATGTCATATTAAGCTATTTAGGGAAAGCAAAAGTATTTTCTAGTATAGATTTGGAAAGTGGTTTCCACCAAATAAAAATAAAAGATTCAGACATAGAAAAAACAAATTTCAGCGTCAATAATGGCAAATATGAATATTTGCGAATGCCATACGGGCTACGTAATGCTCCGAGTATATTTCAGAGGGCAATGGACAACATGTTACGTCCATTTGTAGGAAAGTTTTGCAACATTTACATTGATGTCATCATAATCTATTCGGAATCAATAGAAAGTCATAAAAAACATTTAGCTTCGATTATAAAAGTTTTAAAAGAAGCTAATATGAAAATCAGTTTAAAAAATTCATAATGTTTTAAAGATTCAATTAAGTTTTTAGGATATGTAGTTGCACAAAACATTATAAAACAGATGATGAAAAGGTAAAAACAATTAAACAATACCCTTTACCAGAAACTCTTAGACAACTTACATCATTCCTTGGTATGATAGGGTATTATCGCAAATTTATAAGGAACTATGCACAAATAGCAAAACCATTAACAAAGCATTTACAGAATGAAAATGGTCAAGTATCAACATACTTAGCAAAGAAAACTAAAATAAATTTAGATAAAAAAGCAATTGAAGCTTTTGAAATATTAAAAAATAATCTAATAAAAGAAGTTGAATTAAATAAACCAGAATTCAATAAGAAATTCATTTTAACCACAGACGCCTCAGACGACGCTGTCTTTCACAGAACGGAAAACCAATAACATTTATTAGCATAACATTGCAAAATCAGAACGCAGTTATCCGGCAAACGAAAAAGAACTATACGCAATAGTATATGCTTTAAGAAATTTGAGAAACTATTTATATGGTGTAAAAGATCTTGAAATATTTACATACAGATCGCCAACCATTGACGTTTTTATGCTCAAAGAAAAATCCGAATGCCAAAATGAAGAGATGGTATTCACTAATAGAAGAATATGGCCCTAAAATAATTTACAAGCCAGTAACCAATGTAGTAGCAGATGCATTGAGTAGACAGAATTTAAATATGTAAGAAGATAACAATGGACAACATAGTGCAGAAAGTAGCGAAGAATATTCGGAAAAACTAAGTAAATGTGTGAATAAATTCAAACAGCAAATAATATTTGAACAATCAGAAACAGAATCTGATGAAATAATAAATGTTTTTAACAACAAAAGAATAATGATTTACTTTAGGAATAATGAAAATATAGTCAATATTTTAAAAAAATATAAAACCCCAGGAACCGTAGGAATTTATGGAAAAACAGAAGAAATTTATCAAGTAAGAGATAAATTGAAGGAATTTAATAATAAATTTATAGAATGCGAATTTTTAGCACAAGACATAATATATAAAAAAGATCAAGTAGAAATCGTAGAACAAATACACATAAGAGCACATAGAAATGCTTAAGAAAATATTAAACAAATAGAGAAGAATTACTATTGACCAACAATTAGGCGAGATTTTAAAGAATATGTTATATTTTACGACATATGCAATACAAATAAATACGATCGCAAACCACATAAAGAAAAGATTGGTGAGGCAACAATTCAAAAAGAGGAAGGGAAAATGCTACACATAGACATCTTCTGCATAAATAAAAATTTATATTTAGCGTGCATCGATAAATTTAGTAAGAATGCAAGCATCCCGGAATTGAAAGACAAATCTAATTTGAAGGAAAAAGTATTAGAAATACTACATAATAAGTATGTATGTATGAAAAGTGTAAAAAAAATAGTTATGAAACAAGTTTTAAATCACAAGTATTCTAGTCTTTAATGAAAAGAAATAATATAGAAATATTTTATACAGACCCTTGTCACAGTAAGACAAACGGACAGATAGAAAGATTCCATTCTACTTTACAGGAAATAATAAAATGCATTAAAGATAAATATAAATTATTAGACTTCACAGAAATAATTTTTAGATTAATTAAGGAATATAATAATTCTATACACAGTACTATTAATAAGAAACCAACAGAAGTTTACTTCGATAAAATAGGGAAAGAAGTAATTAGTAAAGAACTACAAAATAAACAAGAAAAAATGTTAGAAGTTCATAATAAATGAAGGAGAGAAATTCGAGTTGAAGAAAACCAAATAGGTTATAAAAAGGAAGATAAAAGAAATAAAATGGAACCTAAATTTCAAAAGGTTGTTATAAAAGAATAATTAGGTCTTGCAGTTAAAAACCGCACAGGTAGACTTGTTCATAAAGATAATTTAAAAATAAAACCTAAACGTAAAACTATTCAATCTCCTTATTACAGGAATTCAAAATGAATACAATCATAATAATAATGAGTATCACTGCAACACTAAGTAAAGCAGAATTAGAAGTAGTAGATTATAGCAGAGAAGAATACATCCTAATAGAAGATGGAGAAGGAGATACAATAATAACTCAAGGAACGAATAATATATTCCATATAACTAACTTAACAATAATAGAAGAAACACTTAAGCAAAGCGATGAAGCAGTACAAAATGATATAAATTATACACAAAAAACAAATAAGCATTATGCAGAAATTGAGATAGTTAATAACTTACTTGAACAGCTCAAAGAGCATTATTCTAGAACTAAACGTTCATTAAATTTTATAGGTACAGTTTGGAAATTCATTGCCGGAACTCCAGATCATTATGATGAAGAAATTTTAGAAGAGAAAATAAATGATTTAATTATAAATAATAATCAACAAATGATTACTAATTCAAAAATGTTTAAAGTAATAAAAGATTTTGTCTATACGGAAAACGAAGAAATAATTTCAAGACAATTAAAAGTAATAAGTTATGAACTACAAAATATAATAAATACATTAACTTTTGCAAAGCTAGGAAAATTGAATCCACCAATTTTAAGTAATAAATATATTAAAGAAATACTAAAACATGAGAATAGTACATTTTCAGTTACAGATCTAATTGATGTAAGTAAATTTAAATTATATCAGAAAGATAATATTATTGTAATAATGATTTAATATCCGATTATTAAAGAAACATGTAAAACATATATTGCTAAAAGTATTCCACAAAAGGATGGAAAATTATTAATTAAAAATAAGATTGCTAAATGCAATAAATTTATTAATTCACAAAATTGTAAAACTGAAACACAAAGTAGATATTGTGAATATAACACAACAGAATCATGTTTTACTAAACTATTGAAAAAGAATTATACTAAGTGTAATAAGATAAAGGAAAATAATTATCCGTTAGAAAAATTAAAAGAAGGAGCAATATTAGCTACCGGAAATCATATTATAAGCAACATTGCTTATAAGGGTACATATTTAGTAACTATTGATAATCAATTATTTTCAAATGATAAAAATATTATACAAGCATACCTTAAGGGTTACTCAAATACTTTATAGGAAGTAGATACATATATAGATTCTTTGAATGAAGATCTAAAATTTAAAAATATTAATTTTATAGAAAACATCAAGACCAATGCAAAAGAAAATATTGGCATATCAATTCTATTTATTATTATACTAACAATTGTAATACTGTATATCATTAAATAAGTCATATCATTGAGACGACAAAAACATCAAAAAATTCAAGTCAACATTGAACTGGAAAGAAAACAAGCAGAAGACCACTTCAATGTATTAGTTGAAAAAGCAAAAGAAAAATATGCAGCAGAAGGAACATCGGGGCGACCTTTTTAGAAGTACGGGGGAAGTTAATACCACATCACGTTCAACGTATAAAAATAGAATCCAGAATCACTTAGATCATCAAACTGAACCAACACCCTAGAACGTGACTCATATTCCAAAATTATAATATACACCAATGGAAAAATACCAGACAAGACAAACGATCAAATATCAATTAGTTCAATACAATATCCAAGGACAATAAAGTATTAATACACAAAGTCATCAATGGAAAAATACAAGAGTCCAGACAAGCCAAACTATTAAATATCAATAAGTAAGAACACATCCTTGGATAACAGATGTTTTTATTTGTCAAACAGTATAACTAGGAATATCAGACCAAAGCAAAGGACACTTCATTTAAGTCAGTGAATAAGTTCACAACACATATTTTTTAAGTCAATTTAGAACCTTAAGACATTGTAACCATTTATGTATTTAGATTAAGTTTGAATAAATTAAATAAAGTTTTTTTTTATCAAAATTATGTTTTACATAAATTAATTCGGGTGGTCTCATGCAACGAGAAAAATGCCAGTGGATGAGCTGAAGGGTAACGAGTCAGGCGGACTATTTTACCTACTCTACAATCAAACACAACATCCTTATTTTTAACTAAACTTAACTTAACTTTATATTTTATTGTAAACAAAATGGGTGGTTAACGCATTTACTTCTTAAAACCATATCTTGTAAAATGCAAAGGTCTCTTTGAATTGAAAAAAAAAAAGAAAACAGTTGAGTTAATCGTGAGGTTTTTCAAAACATGCCTTCCTCTCTCTTTTCGAAACAAATTGTTTTTGAATAGTTGCTCGAAAAATTTAGTTTGGGATAGGACTGAGCTCGGCCATTAAGATTCGGCAAGTTTTAGAAATACATCCAACAACTTGTTGAGTTTGTGTCTGTGGGAGTAATTCGGCAAGTTTTGGAAAGACATCCAACAACTGGTTGATTTAGTGTTTGTGAGAGTAAGAGTAAAGTTTCGTTGAGATTCAACAACGGTGGTTTTCTGGGGAGCGAAAAAGCCTTCCATGAAGCCGATATCTCGTGACCGATGATCACGAAAACGAATGGCTGAAAGTATGAATGTGTGAGTGATTGGAATGGTCGAGGGAAGGATAGGTTTTTTTGCTGGGAAAGTTCACTCTTGAGAGAGCTAACCAAGCGTGTAGTTGAAGAATTCGAGAAGTTTTGAAAAAGGAAAAAAAATCGAGAAATAGTGCAGAATTTAAAAAGGATAAGGAGAATCGAGACAATTTGGAGAAAGATATGATATTGAGGAAAACAGGAAAATTCGAGGAAAGAAGGAAGAAATTCAAGGAGAAATAACAGATAGAAAGATAAGTAGAGTAGAGATATTCACTTAAGTAAAATTTTCTTTTAATTTGTTCAATTTCAAAGGTGCCTATTTTGTTTGTTTGTATCTAACTTTTTTGCATCTAAATTTTGAAATTATTTTTCCCGGAAATTGCTTTTTTTTGCGTTAACGGTCCATTTGAATTTTCATTTTCTTTGTTACTTTGGCTCAACGGTTCCCCGTGAGCAGTTATAAATTCTTATTGTACCCTATTAATAATTGAAAAAATTTTGGGTTCTTATCCTGGTTCATCCAAGGTTTCCCAAAAAAAAAAATTATTGAAAGTCCCCATCTGGGCATACAAACTTTGTGTTTCATTTCTTTGGACCTTTATTTAACATTTAAATTGGATTTGGAATTTTGATAATCTTGTTTAATTAAAATTCCTGGCACCCACTTTTTATTGTAAGTATCCCACTGTACCTGCAATAAAACATTTCGTATATTTTGATTACTAAAATCAAAGATAATTTTTTTATTGTCGTCTTCCGCCGAACCCAACCCAGCTGAGCAGCCGTGGCAGCAGTTTCCTTTTATCGTGCTGCTGGTTGCACTTTTTGTATTTTCTTTTATTCTCTTCTTCGTTGTTTGGCCTATTAGTTGTCAAAGGTTTTGTTGTGGTGCACAAGTACACATTCATTTTGCTTATTTACAAAAAGAAAATCTAATTAATTAGCGGTGTTTAAATTCGTTTAGTTTGTTCAAATTACAACAAAATATAACAAATAAAGATCTCCCAGAAAAGGTGTAAATAAATACATTGATTTTATACCGACAGGCTCTTAAACCTATTTGGTTTTATGGTATACAACTTTGGGGTTGTACCTGCGATACAAACTTTAATAACTTACAAACGTTTGAAAATAAATGGCTTAGGTCATTTGTAAATGCTCCCTGGTATATAAGACACGAAGATTTTCACAGGGTTCTCGGGATTCCTACGGTCCGGGACGAAATAAAATATTTCGCGCGAAAACATAGAAATCAACTTTTAGAACACGTTAATTCAACGATTATTGACATTCTTGACGAGTCAAATTTATTACGCCGTCTGCGAAGAACAAAACCTTCCGACTTGGTGTGGTGAACAGCAAACCGCTTTAAAATCGCGGATTAAGCAGGAACTTCCACCGGAAAGTAACCTGCAACACGTTACTTAACTTCGTTAAAAATAAATTGCTAGATAACTTCAACTTAGTTGTAATCGGGAAGTGGAGGTGGTTTTAGTGTAGTAAAAATCTCACACTTTTATGAGCACGCGCTTTTCGGTCCTCATAGAGCCTGATATGCAGGTTTTGCACCTACCCACGGGAAAATAAATACAAAAAAAAAGAAGAGAACTTCTGACAGTTCTCACAATCTGATCCCATCTTCCAGAAGAGAAGACCATCCCACTATCTTTAGTGAGAAAAAAGGGATACCTATCTTTGAGTTCGATAGCTCGATTAATGAAAAAATTGAAAAAAAAATATTTAAGTGAAAAGCACAAACAAATTGAATTATAAAAAAGTTAATTTATTGAATAGTAAATTGTGGAAAAAAGTTATCTTTACTCGAAATGGTGTGCTGCAAAAGTGAGCGATTGGTAGAGTGATAATTTGACATTTGACAAAGTTTATATTTCTGATAACAGGAACAAAATGAAAAAAGAAGTATAATAAGTATTGCCAGTAAGGTAAGATTCTAGATAAAAGATTATTCAGATATATATTGTAATAGATCTTACACACTTGCCTAATGAATTTACATTTTTTGTCCAATTTACAACACTGGTATGACTTTTTTTTTTGCTGCCAACTTCTTTATCTGTAGCGCTTTGTATTCGCGGCCGTATGGGTATTATAATAAAACGTTGCTTAAGGAAGCTCCAAAAAATGTAAGTATGTTCTCGATTTCTTTCGGAAACAACATTTGGGTGCAACTACGTCAAATATAAAATAATAATTCATGGTTAAGATATTTATTAGTAGCCAGTGATGTTAACCCCGGATTAATTAATTTTTTTTAGATTAGATTGTTATTTATATTTAGATTATTAATATAAACTTTAAAATAAAATGGTGTTACACAATTATTTTAAGACAGGTCTATAAAAGCCGTCTGTCCAAGCTTGACAAAATTAATAAAATTTACACTTAAAAAGATTCCTCAATAATAGATCTTCTATATTTAAATGCTTTTTGGCAATTATTGTGTAGATTGTTCCAGTCAGTGCCATTCAATATCGTTTTTAACTCAGCTTCCTCCAATATTATTTTTCCAAAGAACTGAACCTGAACTCTCTTAAGACAGGGAAGCTTACCAAGAAATGATATATGTTCTCCCTTTCTCCCATATTACACACAGTGCAAATGATTGGCAGATCTTCCCTATGTGGAATAAAGTTTAAGCCCATAATTTCACCTCTAGCCTTAGAAACAGTATATTTTTCAGTATTTTTCATTAGATAGATATTTTCACAAAGATTATGGTTAAGGCTGGCATATATCTCACGATGGGTTGAAGTGCTAAATTCATCGACATCGATAGTTAAGTTAAAAAACTCTTCTTTACATGTGTTTTCACCCTGCACTTATAGCTGATTCAGTTGAGACGAGCTTCTCCTGGAAATGATGCTCTATGTTCATGTTGCTGCTGATGTGAATACCCAAATATTTTAAAGATCTCACTGTTTCTATTTCCTGACCTTCGAAAAACATTTTCTCATTTCTGGCGTACCACCCTCCACATCTTCTGCAAATCATCGTTTTGAATTTAGAAATGTAAACTTTCAACCTCCACTTTTCGCAGTATTTTTGCAGCTAGTTAATCATTCTCTGTAGTCGCTCTGGTGTGGCAAACAACACCAAATCATCTGCATACATCAAAACTTTAATGAGGATTCCCCCAATCCTTTCACCATCACATAAATACCCTGAAATGTCGTCGGTGAACATTATAAATATTTGCGGGCTAAAGTGGCATCCTTGTTTAACACCATTGTAAGTTTCGAAAAAAATGGACCGCTAATTACCGTACTAAACAGCAGATGATATCTTTTCGCAGGAAACTGGGAATAAATTTTAAAAATTTTATATCCAATCGATTCCTCAAATTCTATTTATATATCACTTATATTTTTTCTATAGCCATAAAGACAACCAACACTTGCGCGTCCCATTATTTCTACTGCCAGATGTCCAACAGAGTACATAATCCTTGAAATAACGGGTGATTTCTTAGCTGGTTTGGTTTTGGCAACACTGGTTTTGACAGCTGACGTGTGTTTAGTACCTTGTGTCACTGTCAATCAGCTTCAGTTTGGTTTGCAATTTAACCATGGATCGTCTTACAAATGAACAAAGCTTGCAAATTATTGAATTTTACTATCAAAATTCGTGCTCGGTTCGAAATGTTCATCGCGCGCTGCTTCCATTTTATGGTCGGCATTCTCGACCTTCTGAGCAGTCTATTCGGAAGATTGTGACCAAATTTCGCACCAAATTTACTTTGTTGGACATTAAACCACCAACACGTTTACGTACTGTGCGTAGTGAAGAAAATATTGCGACCGTATCAGCTAGTGTGACAGAAGACCGCGAAATGTCGATTCGGCGCCGTTCCCAGCAGTTAGGCCTTTGTTACAGCACTACGTGGAAAATTTTGCGGAAGGATTTGGGCGTAAAGCCTTTTAAGATACAGCTGGTGCAAGAACTAAAGCCAGCCGACCTACCACAACGCCGAATTTTTGGTGAATGGGCTCTTGGAAAGCTGGCCGAGGATCCGCTTTTTTATCGAAAAATTGTGTTCAGCGATGAGGCTCATTTTTGGTTGAATGGGTACGTAAATAAGCATAATTGCCGCATTTGGAGTGAAGATCAGCCAGAAGCATTGCAACAGCTACCAATGCATCCCGAAAAAGTCACTGTTTGGTGCGGTTTATGGGCCGGCGGCATTATTGGGCCATATTTCTTCAAAGATGATACGAATCGCAGCGTTACTGTCAATGGTGAACGCTACCGAGCGATGATAACAAACTTTTTTTTGCCCGAAATGGAAGTTCTTGACTTGCATGATATGTGGTTTTAACAAGACGGTGCCACATGCCACACAGCACGCGAAACAATGGCGCAATTGCGAGGCGAGTTTGGTGAACAGTTAATTTCACGTTTCGGGCCGGTCAATTGGCCGCCTAGATCGTGCGATTTGACACCATTAGATTATTTTTTGTGGGGGTATGTCAAGGCTAATGTCTATAGGGACAAGCCCCCTTTGATTGACGCACTGGAAGCCAACATCCATGTATTCATTCGTGAGATACCGGCCGATATGTGTGAAAGAGTATGCCAAAATTGGACTCAGCGGATGGGCTACCTGAGACGCAGCCGCGGTTAACATTTGCATAAAATTATCTTTAAACATTAAATTGCAAAGTTCAAACTATCGATTCAAATAAATATTTCATTCATTTTTTCGACTTTTTTGTGTTTTTTTTTTTTAAGTTCTAAACCTCTTAAAAAATCACCCGTTATTTCAAATAATTTTGTTCATTCCCTTCTTAAAGGTGTGTTTCAAATAAACAGAAAACTTCAAAATTATTAACATATTGTAACGACTGTCACATTTGTACTATAACAACTCTGGAATAAACTATAACCACTCTCTAACATCGAACAAAAGAAACACCGAATTTCGAATTAGACAGGACACAAACCAACCTTCGGAGAGTTTTGGTGAGCTTTCGAACTTTCAATACTAAACGTCAAAATGAAAGCTTTGGAAAAGGAAATGTATGGGAAATTTCCCCTATGGAAAGCACTAGAAGCAAATACTGGAACCTTCCAGTTTTTTTCGGGAACCTTGTGAAAAGTATAAAACCACATGTCTGACCGGCAGAATACGCAGTTTATTTTTAATCGTGAATGAGTAAAGTTGGTTGTAATAAAAGTCAAGTGAATTAATTTCAGTGGTGAAAAATAAATTTTGTTGTAGTAAGAAAAGTAAAGTGTTTTATTTTGTAAAGTAAAGTGGAGAGTTGAAATAAAGTGAATTAAGTTTTATCAACGAACCTGAGAAAATATTACATTGGTGTCAGAAGTGGGATAAAAATTAGTTTATTTGTGTTTAGATAGTTTATTGTGCTTTAACAGACAATAATTACAAAAAGTGAACGTGACTGTGAAAGTGAAAATAAGAAAAGACAATGGGTAAGACTCTTAATGATTTAAATTTAGTTGAACTTAAGGCAGAGCTGAACAAGCGAGGTCTTGCTACTGCTGGAACAAAGAATGATCTTATAATTCGTCTGCAAGAAGGTTCAAGAAAACGTGGAGAAAACCCAGACACGTTTATATTCGACATTGAAATGGAGGAAGAGCAAGAACAAGCAAGACCTTTCGACATGAGCAGTATGCTGTCTCAGCTGCTCGCCAAATTTGAAGAACAACGCAATGAACAACGCAATGAACAAAAGAATCTTCTCGAACGATTCGAGCAACAAAGCCAAGAGCAAAAGAATCTTCTAGAACAACAACGCCAAGAACAAGAGAATCTACTAGAACAACAAAGCCATGAGCAACGCAATGAACAAAAGAACCTTCTTGAACGATTCGAACAACAAAGTCAATAACAAAAGAATCTTCTTAAACAACAAGGCCAAGAACAAAGAAATCTTCGAAATCTTCTCGAAGGTAAGTTAGAAGCCTTTGACAATAGAATTATTGCACTTGACGAGCGTGTCGATAAACAATTATCGACAATAGAAGCAAAGTTCGAAGATAAAATCGAATGCATTACAAAGGAATTGGATAAAGTAAAGAGAATGAAGGTTCGAGAAAGTTCTGGTGAATGTTCAAAGAGTAAGGAGATGCATCCACCACCCTTTGATGGACAAACTTCTTGGTCAATCTACAAGAAACAGTTTGAGGCAGCCGCAGCAACGAATCGCTGGGACGAAGAGGACAAATATTAAGCTCTGACGCTTGCCCTTATAGGAACTGCTGCTGAACTGCTACAAACCATACCAGCAGATAAGAATGGGAACTTCAGTGCTCTTGCTCAGGCCATTGGTAAACGCTTTGGAGATGGCCATATGCAAGAAGTCCTCCGCGTTCAACTCAATACTAGAGTCCAGAAAAGAGGAGAAACTCTGCAACAGCTCCAAGCAGACATCGAACGGTTGGAACATCTGGCATATCCGGCTGCAGGGGATGAAATCATCAACTAATTCGCAACAGAAGCCTTTGTCAGTGCTATATCTGATGTCAACCTTCATCGAGCAATTCGAACTGCTGGAAAACACACACTTCCTGAGGCATTTGCGTTCGCCCTGACTATGGAAGCAGCAGAACAGACTTCTCAAGAAGTCCATCGAGTAAGGGAAATAGAAATTGAGGAGTGTTCATGCCAGAGAACAGCGTTGCAAGGAAACCAGTGAGATGGACCTGCTCGATGCTGGAACTGTAACAAGACTGGACATCTCCAACGTCAGTGCAGCTTACCATCTAGAAGACCTGCATGTCAACATTGTGGACGCAGAAATGGCAACAATAACACTAATACTCCAACTCTGCCTGTTTCCCAACCGGGAAACGAGTAAGAACCAACTTCGAGGGGCAGAAGCTGGTTTCTGGTATCGATGGCCCCAGAACCACTATTCAGGTCTCACAGACTAAACGAAACAATAAAAGTCTGACTGTGGAGGCAACATTAAATGGCAAGAAACAAGTGGCTACGATCGACACTGGTGCCACTGCCTCTATTATTCGAAGAGACTTGGTGAAGATAACATGGCTGCATAACACCAACACCTACCGTCTGAAAACTGCAACATGAGAGGCAGCCAGAGTGTACGGGGAGGTTCGTCTTACGATCCTTTTGGCAGAACTGGAATTTTCACATGTGTTTCTGTTAGAATCGACTTTATGAAAGAGCACGAAGGAATCCTTGATATCGGGAAGCAAGTTCTTAAGCACCGAAATGTGGAGATTCCTATGGTTTATGGCAATGAAAGCACATCAACTCTAAGAAGTGTTCGTTTGGACTTAAATAAATGCTGATTTGGAAAGTCATCGATACCTTATGGTGGAGCCAGACTCTGAGCAGTCTTCCCAAAACATCATCCTGGGGAAGACTCTTGTGGTACCAAACAACAACATGGTGTCCATATGGATACTTAACATCAAACCGTTCGAAGTCAAGCTGAGAAAAGGAGCAGTTGTGGGAAAGTGTGAATCAGTGTCCACTATAACTAAGATCACAGAAGTGGACACTCAACAATCTGTGGATTCGAGGAAATTGAACTCTATAAAGGCAAAAATTGTCAAGTCATCCAATTTAAGTAAACAACCGCTCAGTGTCGCTGGAAGCCTCCTTCACGAGTACGCTGATATACTCTCTTCACCCTGTAGGCAGTATGGTGGAACACAACTGGTGCAGCATCGAATCGACACAGGAGACGCTAGACCAATTCGACAACCAGCAAGACGTTTCTCATTAGCCAAACAAGCCGAAGTTGAAGAGATGATATCGATGATGAAGACAGATGGGCTAATTGAAAACTCTAAAAGCCCTTGGGCATCCCCAGTCGTCCTTGTCAAAAACAAGGATGGAAGTACTCGATTCTGTGTAGACTATCGGAGGCTGAACGATTTGACAAAGAAAGACAGCTACCCTCTGCCAAGAATCAGCGATACTTTGGATGCAATGGAAGGAGCAGAATGGTTCTCAACATTGGACTTGAAGAGTGGCTACTGGCAGGTAGAAGTCAATTCAGAAGATCGAGAAAAGTCGGCTTTCACCACAGGAAATTGTCTGTGGCAATTCAAAGTAATGCCTTTCGGACAATGCAACGCTCCGGCAACATTTGAGCGTTTGATGGAGTGCGTTTTACAAGCACTTACTTGGAAGTCATGCCTGGTCTATCTGGATGATGTCATCGTTTATGGTAAAACATTTGATGAGCATTGTGGAAACCTTAAGGCCGTGTTCCGAAGGCTTTGAGAAGCAAACCTAAAATTAAATCCAGACAAGTGTGCATTCTTCAAGTCTGAGGTAAAATACTTGGAACATATCTCGTCCCAAGGAGTGAAGACTGATTCTGAGAAAGTGGACACTGTTAAGAATTGGCCAACTCCACAAGATAAACATCAACTTTCAGCTTTCTTGGTCTTGCCACGTACTATCGTCGTTTTGTTAAGGATTTTGCTGGGATCGCGAAAAGTTTGCATCAGCTTACCGAAAAAGGCAAACCATTCAAATGGTCAAGTGAGTGCGAGAACACCTTTCAGGCACTCAAGCAGCGCCTCTGCAATACACCTGTTCTGGCCTATCCGACACCAGGAAAACCATTCATCATCGACGCTGACGCAAGTAACGTGGGAATTGAAGCCGTACTGTCGCAAGTTCATGATGGAGAAGAGAAGGTCATCGCCTATTACACCTATTACAGCAAGGTACTCGCCAGAAGGATATTATTGTGTGACCAGAAGAGAACTTCTAGCTCTAATATCGGCAACAAAACACTTCCATAAGTACATCTATGGACAGAAGTTCCTTCTTCGAACAGACCATGGTGCACTTAATTGGCTTTTGAACTTCAAAAATCCAGAAGGTCAAGTGACAAGGTGGATCGAGAGATTGTAGACACACGACTACCAGATTCAACATCAAATAGGATAGTTGCACTCAAACGCAGATGCCTTGTCTCGGAGACCCTGCAAACTGGTCTGCAAGCCCAAGTAACAATTTTCCTCTCATAAGAGTTTCCTAGAGGCTTGTGAGACTTTATTCCGGGAGTTATTCTCACTCTAGAAGAGTACTCCTACATCCTTATAAAAACGTTAAAAGCCTTAAATGGCCCACTTATAGGAGTTAATTTCCTCTTATAGAAACATTTTTATTGTTCCTATGGGATGACAAATGCTCCATTAATCTTGTTAGGAGAATGCGTCACTTCTTGTGGGAGTTGATGAAAAGAGAAAGAGTATGCGCATAATTAAAAAAAAAACAGATACTTATCTTTCACATTTGTATACTTCTCTCGCAAACTTGGTACGAAGTATTTATGTCTGTATGTGTCATCGTCATTGTCTCATGTTGAAAAATGAATGTGTGAATTTATATTTTCATTTCATGGCGACGTTAGTATAATTATAGTTTGTCACATATGTGGAGTTAAATCTTAGTGCGATTGAAACTTTTTGTACTAACTTACACATTTTACTTCGAAAATAACGAAGCGCTTTCAAAATAATTGATATTTAAATTATTTTAATTTTATTTTGAATTGCAAAAAGGGTTACCTTGATGTTTGCTTTTAATAAGAATAGAACTTTTTATGCTGACATTATTTATGGTATTTATTCATGTTATATGACGAAAAAGATATAATAGCAGATAATATATCGAATTGATTATCTTATTCTTGTATGCCTGTTTTTGTAATCTAAGAATTTACAAGAGGTTAAGAGACGTTTTAATGAAAAAATAATAAGTCAGAGCTAATATTTTTAGACATTTGTTATTAGAACAAATACTTCTTTTGCATTTAATGTTGAACCAAATAATCATCAATATCAATACACGTATATACGTAAGTAGACGTTAAATAGATTCATCATAATGGAAAACCTAATAAATTATTTCAAAATTTAATTTCATATCACGGTAACCCTCAAGCTATACAAAAAACACTTCGTTCAAATTTAAATATGGCTGCTGTCGTATCGATACTTTTAACTCTTAAAAAGACATTTTTATGAGAGTATTGTCCATTTATGTTGGTATGTAAATAAACACTTTTTTATGAGAAGTCTGATGCTTTTATGCGACTTTATTTTGACATTTATCAAACGAACCAAGAACAAATCGGTGATGCGTTCCCTTTTTTCTTAAGAATGTGAATTATTGTTGATGTTTAAAAAAAGATGAAATCTCAAAGTTTGAAATATTAAATTTTATGCATTACCTTTTCTGAACAATAAATCTTCATTATAACGTCATAATTTTTGGAATGAATGGACAAAGAATATCAAAAAAATTAACATTCCGCAACAAAACTATAATATTTGATATTCGTAGTAAAATTTTAAACTGCGTAAATCTGTCTGATTTTCCAGACAAATTCTGACAAAGTTATGAAGTTTAAAACATTAAAACGTTTACAACGGGCTAACGCCGTAAAAAAACCTTATATTACATCGAAATAAAATAAAAAGAAAGTCTATCACCGAAAGTTCACATTTGTAACAAAATAAAATACATTTTAAACAGTAATCGGCATCAGCATCCAATGTTTCCTTCAGGTAGACAGACCAATAGAAAACTGAACGCCAGAAAACAATGTACATACAAAACGTTAAAAAAAAGAACGACTGTTGTAAAAATCAAATAAAGCAGCTGTCAGTGCAACATCTCATATGAATCCTATAGTAAGACTTTTGTAGTTGTTACTTTATTAGCTCTTGTTAAGAGATTTTAAAGACTTAAAAATGACGTTTAGAGTTAAAATTTGAAAACAAAATTATTATAAGACTTTCAATTTACATACAGGAGTAATAATTGTTCTAGGTATAAGATTAAAGTGATTTGATCCAAGAAAAATGCTTACATCATTTAATGAAAACACTATGAGACAAATTTATGTTTCATTATGACAGATCATTTCTTAAGTTAAGCAATAAGATCTAAAAAAGTACTATGAGCGTTTTTTTGAGAAAATGGGAGCTTAGCTCTCGAGAGTATGTTAGTTGGGAGCATTGCACACGTCAAGAACAAAAGGAGGTAGCATTTACGGTTGAAGTAGTGAAGAACTGAAGACCGCCCAGCAAGAAGACTCGGATATTGAACCCATTCTCTCATGGAAAGAACACCAGGAGAAACCAGAATGGGGTGACATCTCCGATAGAAGTCCAACTCTTAAGGCGTATTGGGCACAATGGGACTCACTTCATGTGCAAGAAGGAGTGCTAAGACGTAAGTGGGAGTCCACAGACGGCAAATCATATATGATGCAGCTAATCGTACCTCGATCCAAAGTTAATGATGTTCTTCAAGAGATGCATGAGGGAGCTTCCGGAGGACATTTGGGGATCAATAAGACACTGGAGAAGGTAAGGCAGCGATTCTACTGGCTACATGCAAGAGAAGATGTTGAAAAATGGTGCCGAAAATGTGATGCATGTGCTGAAAGCAAGGGACCAGGCAGAAAAATCCAAAGTAAAATGCAGCAGTATAACGTGGGCACGCCTTTTGAGAGGATTGCAATAGAAGTTGCGGGACCTTTTCCAGAAACCAAAAGTGGAAGCCGATACATCCTGGTAGTAATGGACTACTTCAGCAAGTGGCCTGAGGCATTTACCATCCCAACTAAAACAGTCGTGGATCAGATCGTTTTCAACTGGATTAGCAGGTTTGGTGTGCTGATGGAACTTCATTCAGATCAAGGAAGAAACTTCGAGTCCAAAATTTTTCAGGAAGTTTGTACACTCCTTGGCATTAAAAAAACGAGGACAACACCGCTTCATCCACAATTTGATGGAATGGTTGAACGATTCAACAGGACCGTTAAAGAACACCTTTCCAAAGTGGTAAGCGGCAACCAACGATACTGGGATCGGCATATTCCATTATTCTTGATGGCCTATCGAAGTGCAGTACATAGCTCAACAGGACATACACCATCAGAAATCCTGCTCGGGAACACAATACGACTGCCAAGTGAAATAAAATTTGGATGTTATGGTAATGAGCCCCAAGAAATAGACGACTACGTGGAAGACCTGAAAGAAAAGCTTCTTGACATTCACGAAAAAACAAGGGCAAATATAAAGCTATCAAGTGATCGGATGAAGACACGATACGACACAAAAGCAACAACCAACGGATTCCAAGCGGGAGAACTTGTATGGTTTTATAATCCCCACCGTCGGAAGGGACTTTCACCGAAACTTCAGCAGAATTTGGAAGGCCCGTATACTGTTGTAACTCGAATAAACGATGTCGTCTAGCGCATTCAGAGAGGACATAGAGGCAAAATGAAAGTTGTTCACAGTGACCGTTTACACCGTTATAATGGTGAAGGATGTGATAGATTTGATCGGGACGATCAATCTTAAGGAGGGGGCAGTGTCATATTTGTACTGTAACAACTCTGGAATGAACTATAACCACTCTCGAACATCGAACAAAAGAAACACCGAATTTCGAATCAGACAGGGCACAAACCAACCTTCGGAGAGTTTTGGTGAGCTTTCGAACTTTCAATACTAAACGTCAAAATGAAAGCTTTGGAAAAGGAAATGTATGGGAAATTTCCCCTATGGAAAGCACTAGAAGCAAATACTGGAACCTTCCAGTTTTTTCGGGGACCTTGTGAAAAGTATAAAAGCACATGTCTGACCGGCAGAGAACGCAGTATATTTTTAATCGTGAATGAGTAAAGTTGGTTGTAATAAAAGTCAAGTGAATTAATTTCAGTGGTGAACAATAACTTGTGTTGTAGTAAGAAAAGTAAAGTGTTTTATTTTGTAGAGTAAATAAGTGGAGAATTGAAATAAATTTCATTAAGTTTTTTTAACGAACCTGAGAAAATATTACAATATTTAAAGATGAATAAAGATGGTGAACCTTAGTAAATCTAAGGTAATGATTTTTAAAAATGGATTGGGTAGATTATCAAGGAAGGAGAAATGGTGTTATGGCAGAGAATCAATTGAAGTTGTAAAAGCCTACAAATATCTTTGAGTTCTTATAACAATTAACCTAAATATGGAACTGCACCTAAGAAGTAAGCTTATACAAGCTAAAAGTGCTATAAGTGCAACATGGAGAAAGTGTTTTTGAAATAAGCTGATGTCACATATTGTTAAATACAAAGATTTTGTTGCCGTGGCGGAATCAATTGTATTGAATGCTGCTCAGATCTAGGGATATCAAAGATGCGAGACCGTAGAAAAGTTATTATAAGTTGATGACGCCTTCATGTTGATGACGCATTTCTTCCACTACGACTTTGTGTAACAGGTGGTGCGGCAACTGATTTTGTTTGTGAGTGATTCAATATTTCTGAAGGAGCATAGTTCTTTTAATTTTGTCCTCATACTGTATATGCATTTGTAGCACTTAAGAGTGATACAAATTCGGTTTTTTGATTCTTTCTCATTATAGTAAGTAGGTGTAGCGATTTGAAGACCTTACTGCTGGCTGTTTGTGGTTTTGCTTATGATTATTTTAAACAGCAAAATTGTTGAAATACTATCCCACATATTATTGTTGTTGGGTGTATTGGCTTTTGTTTGTTGCTGATGGCGCTTTTGGAGTCACGCGAAACTGTATGTTTGGGAATCTAAAAGATGAAGTTCCTATTGTCGACATAATAGGACTGATTGCTGCACAAGTATTATGTTAAATTTTTGAAATGAGTTCATGAGATCGCATGTTTGAAGTTTGCATTTTGGAGTTTTTTGCTGCATATTTTGTACATTTGAACAGTTTTTGTTCAAAGTTGATATTTGCCCAAATAATACAGATACATTTGCCACACAGAGTAAATGGTTTGCTCTTCACCAGTGATGTATTACAACAACAACAGAAACCACAATATTAAGCCCAAGATAGGAAGCAATAGCTTTGAGACGCATTAGGAAACAGAAAACAAAAATGTCTCGATAATGATGGAGGATTTGGCATATGAATGGCGATCATCTGAATATACAACCATCGCACAATAAAACATTTTTGCTCACGGGCTGATGATCTCAATATGTTTGGATATGAACATTATTTTTTTTGTGATGTTTTGAAGATTTTCTACGTTTTCATAAACGATACAAAATATTTTGGTTTAAACACAACGTTTGCTAAGTAATAAAACGAATAAAACGTACAGACCCTTATAGGGTTTTTACACCAAACCCCAAAACCTGTTTTCGCTGAAAACTTTTCAAAACCCATTCACACCGAACAATAAACTTTTTCGTTTGACATTACAGTTTTTCTCTAACCAACCACTCACAATTTTCTTTTCTTTTTGTTGTTTTCCTCCACTTTATGAATTTTAAAAGGTGATTAATTATATATATTTGATACATATGAACAATTTTATTTACTACAGGCAAAATATTATCAGTTTTAAATAAATTTAACAATTTTGGGAATGGAATTTTATATTTGATATGGCAGAATTTCGTCAGCTGTTTTTAATTTATTTTTGAAAGGATTCAATCAGTTTCATTTTTGACATTTTATTAGGCAATGAACTTTTTAAGAGGTACGTTTGATCCGTTCATCTCAGAATTCCAACATGTTTTTGACTGGTTTAATATAAAACTTGTGTTTTACGAGAACCTGAAGTATATTTTTTATACTTGTGTTCTCGATTAGGTTTTTCTCCAAAACCGATATTTTTGCAAAAACCGTGTTTTGGGTTCGGTGTGAAAAGCTTATTATACTCTTATTTTGGCTATGTGCTTTCCCACTCTTACACTATTAAGTCTTATAGAAGTTTTCAACATTATAAGAAACTGAAATCATAAACAGAAACACCCCTTTTTATTTTTATTATTAATTCCTTAAATCTATTGTGTTCGCATTTCATTCGTGCCATTAATGTGTTTTAACATTTTCTGTATAGCAGCATTGTCCATAATAGGCGTTTTCCTTTGGAGCTGGCAAAGTACTTGCAAGTACTTTGCCTGCTTTTTTCAATGGAACACATCAAACTGCTTTCCCATGTAAAATGTATCTACTCGCCATGAAAGCATGTGCAGTTGATAGTACTAGATTAGTGTTTTCATCTACTCACAAGTACTTTACCACCACCAAAGGAAAACGGCTAATAATGTGCAATTCGATTGACTTGATGCCAAAAGTTCAAATGGCCATTAAGGCATGAAGGTCCACATGCATAAAGTCAAATGTCTATTTCAATTTTGCTTTATTGATCATTTCTATTTACAATTGGCTTAAAAATAATTTATAACTGTAAGATAAAGTGATAAATAAAAAGATTTTGTTAGCACATAAGGGGCCTTACGTTAAACATTGAAAACAAATCTAAATACAAACAAGATTTATAATTTTTGAAAACTTAACATATGAATGAATGATTGAAATGAAATATTGGGGGTTGTTGCACTGCGACAATATTGTGAGGTTGCTCATTCTACAGTTTTTCCTTCAATTTTATTTCCCTAAGAAATTTAAGTATTTGGAGGACTTTTAGAGAGGAAATATCACTCTCTCTGCCTGGTAGTTTCCCAGGTGTTTTTTCCTTTGGTGCATAATTGCATCACATTTTCCTAGTATATGGTCTGGTGTTTCGTCATGTGTTCAGCAGAATCTGCATGTTGGACTGCTAACTACACCAAGGATATTTAGGTGTCTATTAAGTTAACAGTGCGTGGTGAGGAGACCAGATATTATCCCAAGGTTATTCCTAGTTAGGTTTATGCATCGTCTTTAAATCGTGCTCGGTTGTAACTACCAAGAAATATTTTTGCTTACCTTAGCTTGGGGAGTTCTTTCCAGTTTTTGGATCTTTTGGCCACCTCCGGTTCTTTAATTTTGTGTTTTATAACATTTTCTCCTAAGCCACATTAGGGTTCAGGCCCCATTAAGGGAGTCATTGCCCTTATTATTGCTAAGGAATCTGCTTCTTCATTATCTTGGACACCAACGTGACCAGGTACCCAATGAAGTGTGACACTGGGGTGGAATCGGCTAAGGCGTGTTTTGATTGTCAATTTTGATAATAACCTTTTCTTTATTCTGCGTAAGGTGATCGCTAAAAATATTATAATTTATATATAAACATGACATTGGTGAACAGCCATAGAAGATCTTATAGGAACATTGGGTTGGGGAGTGCCGAAATATTTGATTTATTGATTAAGTTGATTCTGAGAAATTATTTATGTTTTTATAGTAATTTTTTTCATTTCTCGTACTGCGCACATAGAAAATTTGAATAAGAATATACATTGCTATTCACTTATATTGTATTTTAACTTTGATAAATATTCTTTTTTTTCTACAAAACTTTCGATTTTAAGTGGGGCTGAAGCTGGCAAAACTTATTTTTCTCAAAAAAATTGAACAAAATGTATTAAAGCGACACCTACATAGCTGTCACCCAAAACCATAGGAAAAAAGCGATAGTCAATTTGATAATCACCTTACGTGGAGCAAAAACATTAATTTTGATGATCAATCATCAACTATCGCCTTAGCCGATTCCAATCCTGTTGTTGTTGCCCAGGACATTCAGCTTGTTCACACACTCCCAAATTACTTTAGAGCTGATTGCGTAGGAGCTCAGAGCTTTGAGTGCAGCTTGACTGTCTGAAATAATGGCAATGTTTTGGTTTCGATAATTTCTTTCGAGATTACGTTGTGCGCATTTTGCTATGGTGTGGAACTTCTGCCTGAAAATGCTAGTAGACTGTCCCATCGGTATGGAAAGTATGGTTTAAAGCCCAAAGACTCCAGCCCCAGTCCCTTCAGTTGTTCTCGATCCATCAGTGTACCACTTGATGGCATTTGGTTTGAGAGTATAGTTTACTATTTCGCCTACCCACTCCTTTTTATTACTTAACTCCATTGGAAAGTTCTTCTCGAAGTTATCTCTTACTCATGCCATCTCTTGGAATGTCAATAAGGTTTACCACCCAACTAACAATTTCGCTTCTATGTTCCTCCATAGATGCTTTTCGGTTTCATTCAACCTACGCATAGAACTCCATAGAGTGAAAAAGGCGACCTTTTTTAACTCCAATTGTACCCTTATGGAGTTAATTATGGGAGTCTTAAGGAAGTTCACATTAAATTTAATAAAAAAAAAAGTTGTCAGGTCCAGGAATCGAACCCGTGTCCCTCTGAACCAATTGTCTTGCTAACCGCTAACCGCTCCACCAAGCTCAGATATATAATTCAATGCATTGAATTGGAATCACTTTATCTTGAATTGTCTCGTTTGAGGCAAGAAGCTTGCATTAATAAGAAAAAACTTTGTTCAGAAAAATATAAAATAATAGATTTTTATGGCTATAACAAACACATAGGTTATTTAATAAAAAGGTATAATTGATTAATTAATTAATTAATACCAACCTTAAAAACTAACAATAATAATAAATATATGTGTTCGGATGCGAAATTGAATATAAAATATAAAATGGCCGATCTTAGCTTGGTGACGCCATATTCACTAATACAAGTAATATAGAAGCAAAGACTAATATAAAGATTGTATAAGAATTTTATGGGATCACTATTGAATCGATAGTATCTTGGTTATTGCATAAGAGCATTATAGAAAGATTAAAGAAACATTGATATATCGCTTCAATCAAGTTGATATAATTTGCACCAAAAAATATTCAAGGATTCAGTAATAGTCCAATAAGGTATTTACTTTCTGTCAGAGGGCTAAATGGAGCGCTATAGAAACATATAACACTTTAATGTCTGAAATGCGAAGCAATTTTGTTAGTTGGGCAGTACCGGTTCCTTCTTTGGCAAACCTCCCTTTGCAGCACTTGCTATAGCTTCATGTAGGAGGGATAGATGAAAGATAACTTCTATGGCTGCTGTAGGGCAAGTTCTCATTGCTCCAGTTATGCATAAACATGCAAGCCTTTGGACTTTTCTAGTGATTTCCTAGTTGTGAGCAATTCGGTTCTTTTATGTCATGCGACCGCACCATAGGTAATGATGGGTCTTACCATCATGGTGTACATCCACCAAAGGAAATTTGGTTTGCAGCCCCATAATTTGCCTGTTACTCTTTTGCAGAACATGAGGGCTTTTGTGGCTTTTCCGAGTTTACTATCTATTTTATCGTCATCTTGGTAGGATTAATAGATAATCCAACAGATATCCACCATTTCTTTGTAATAGCTAGCCCCCTTTGAATAATGTCACAGAGGGCTTCTTTACACTTCCCTGTGGCTGTGATCACGATATCATCAGCAAAACCGATACAGTTAATGCCTTGAGAAGTAAACTTTTCTAGCAGTTCATCAACTACAAGACTCCACAGCAAGGGTGATAGTACCCCTCCCTGCGGAAAACCTCTTGTTGTTAAGATTTTCCGCGTATTTGGGCCTGCTGATGCCTCATCTGTTCTAGTGGCTAACATCTCACCAATCCATGTGGATATGGTGCTGGGTACACCTTTCCTTACAAGAACTTTACTAACCGCATCATGAGAGGTATTGTCAAAAGCACCTTCTATATCTAGAAATGCTGACAGTGTGATTTCCTCTGCGTCTAAAGCTTCCTGTAAGACGTTAGTAAGTTCAAACAGAGCGGTTTCTGTAGATCTGCCAACTCTGTAGGCTTGTTGGCGTACATTAAGAGGCCTATCGTCTAATACTTCCGATCTTATGAAGTTGTTCTACTATTTTTTCCAGAGTTTTAAGTACAAAGGATGGCTTATCGGCCTGAAAGACTTGGGGTGGGTTGTATCTTTCTTCCCTTCTTAAAGAATAAAAACCACTTTAGCTCTTCTCCATAAGCTTAGTATATACCCAAGAGCTATACTTCTTCGAAGGATGCTAGTTAGATAAGGCATAAAATGATCTTTACCCTGTTGTAATAGGGCTGGAAAGATACCATCCACACCTTGTGGTTTAAAAGGTTGAAAGGAGCTAATTGTCCATTCAATCCTTTTACTTGAACAGGTTGTTGCAGCTAATTTCCAGTTCTCGTTTTAAGGTTTGAGAGGTGTTCTCTCTCCCGAGTTCCCTTCTAGAGGTAGACTGCCTGGAAAGTGCGTGTTAAGCAGGAGAGTAGACCTCTGCTCTTCATTCTATGTAAAGCTTCCATCATCATACCTTAAAGCTAATGATGAAATTGTCTTCTCTTTTGCAAGAGCTTTATGCAATCTAGAAGCAGCAGGGGTTGAGGAAATATTCTCACAAAAAGATGCAAAATTATTCCTCTTGGCTTGCCTTAGCTCCTTGTTATATATTATAAGCTCTACGGAGTATCTTTGCCATTCCCTCGTTCTTTTTGCCTCATTAAAGAGTTCTCTTACCTTGGATCTTAGTGTTGACAGATAATTTTTCCACCACGGAGCATCTTTCTGTCTTATTTTTGGTCTAAGGGTACAACTGAGTTCATATGCCTCTCGTATGGCCTCACTAAATACACTAACACTATATTTCAATTCAAAGTGACTAATCATCCTGCTAGCTAGGCATATACGTTCCAGGTTTGATTTCAGAACAGTATTCTATAAGTCCCAGTTCCTCCCAGAGTTATTCTCTGTAAGAAGGCCTTCCAGTTGAACGCAATAATTCTGTGGTAGACATCGAGGGCTCCTCAGATACCTTCCAGTCCCTTATAAAACAGCCTATATTCGGAGTTAAGAACTTCTTTTCTTACTCTTGTAATAAAAGTAGGGGTATTCCCTACGTTAAATATTTCTAGATTTTTAACCAACATAAAGTATAAAAGCTACTCACCCCTTTGGTTTATGTCGGTGCTACCCCATGTTTTTTTTTTTTTATAATTCATTTTTACTTTTCAATTTTCTTAAAACTATCTTAAAGCTAGACAAAAATTCATAAAAACTAGCCTACTTATCAATATCTTAAAACTAACTTACTGGCCCCAGTCGGGCGCTCTAAGTTAAACTATAATAACTTAATGCTAATGCCTTTCGGCCTAAGAACTATCTTAATACTAAATCCAGGTCGGTTTTATTTTTTACCGAGAAAAATTTACAAAAAAACTCGGTATCATTGTCTTTATGTGCTACCCCATGTTGTATGGTGGGCGTTAGCATCGCATCCAACAAGAAGTGGTAACTTTCTTTGTGTGCAGTGATCCACCAGCCTTTGCACTTCGATTGGTGGTATGTTGGCTTCATCACCGGCGAAGTAGGCCACTGCTACTACCATTGTCCTGCCCAACTAACAATTTAACTTGTATTAGGTCCAGTTTTTCGAATTCGGTAGGCTATAGCTGGCATATAACTAAAATATGGCTTTGTTATACAAGTCAACCGTTTTCCAATATTAATTTTGAATAATAGCCTGTTAATTGGCTTTTTAATTGAGATTTGCAAGTTGTATACAAGACTTGTACGCTTAAGTATGAAAAGACCTTTTTAAGGCCTGTCCAAGTTGTTTTACTAAAAGTAAATAAAAACATTTTGTATACCACTTACTTAAATAAGCTTGTTACACATAGCAACAAGATTTGACATTTTTCTTTAGTTGTGAAAATAATCTGGAGCAGGTTTAATAAATATTTAAAAGTGTTTGCGTTCATTAAAAACAAATATATTATGTAGAGTTAAAAAAAAACCTATTCATCAAAAAGTGCTGAATAATATTAATAAGAAGTTATAAAAATAAAAATGTACTTCTAATTAAGTGCCCCAATACAAAGCGCGTGCTCGCCGATGTGTTCCTCGATGTGTTTCTCAATGGAGTTTGTGTTGTTTTTTTTTTGTTTACTTTAATGAATGTATAACTACTTTTTTTTGGTTTTGGCAACTTTTCTGCTAAATATTTATGATTTTAATCTTAAGAAACTACGCGATAAAATGAATGCACGATTGAATATGTGTTATTAATTAATATGTGAACTAGTTTGTTTACTTATTGCATAAAATCAAAAAAAAATATAAGTTTTTACAAATTCCTCCCAACCAAAAAATTGTTTGGAAAGGGGTTGTACGGAATTAGGCATTAAATCATTTTAACTATACTGTGTTTTGTTTCATTATTCTGGTTACTAATCAACAGAAATTTTGTTAAATGTGAATTTGTTTGAAAAAATAAAATAATTTTTTTTTAAGAACAACCTATGGAAATTATTGACTTTTTTTGTAAGCTATTTCGTTTTACTTTTAACAGATGCACAGGTGTTGCCCTCTGTAAGGAAAATATATAGTTTTTTTTAAATGTTTGTGACAAACATAAAGAAATTATTGCCTTCTTTTGTGGGCTGTTTCGTTTTGGATATGCCATTTGAGTCCTTTTGTAAAGAAATACAGTCAATCACAAAATTATTCGGAACACAACCTATTTTTTGAAGCATGAGTTTTTTTTTATTGTTAAGGCCTAACTACATCCAATTCACTTTTGTACAAAAGTGAAAAAATGTTTTAACTTTTTTCAACTACATAACTACTCAAACCTATCTTTTATCTCAAGTTTAACAAAAGTACATACCTCAGATTAGAGCGTTCCAAAAAGTGAAACTACATCTACAAAAACAGTTTAAAAGTAGATTCATAGATGATACTTACATCGATAATAGTTGCTTAGCTAGCCTTTTCCATGCTTTAATGCATTCAGCTCAACTAAAGTTTCATACGCTTCTCCGCAGGAAGTTATCGCTAGCATATATTTGTATTTTTTCACTTTTGTACTTTTGTAAAAAAGTAAAAGCAATGTAGTTAGTCCTTAATGATTCTTTTATGAAAGAAGACTTAAAATAAGATAAATTTTAACTATTTTCTTATGTATATTTTTTTGAGTTCCTATGGTACAGAATATTAAAGACACTTTTACTAAAGTTTTTTTTAATAAAAGAACCGTTATACATAATTAAAAAACACTCATGCTTAAGAAAAACTTTTTACTCCTAATAATTTTGGGAGTGACCGTATATAGTTTTCATCAAATGTCAGTAGCAAAATTTTAGAAATTATTGCCTTCTTTAAGAAGCTATTTTACTTTGCTTTTGACAGATGTTCAATGTATAACACGAATGAATCGCACGTACTTGCTTTTATATTTCAAGTTGTTTCTTAAGCTTACTTTATATAAAAATAAATATTCACCCAAAGCTTAGTAACGAGATGAAATATTATAAGGATTTAAGTTTTTGTTTCAAACGACCAGAAAATTCAATAAAAAAAATTCTGGTTCAATAGAAATGGAAGATTTTTTAAATCATTTATTTTCAAAGTTCTTGTAATACGAATGTATAGAAAAATGTATAGAATTAAACATTAAAAAAATGTATAGAATTAAACATACATTCATATTCACTCCAAGAATTAATTCATTCATACTTTAAACTAAAAGCAAGAGTCCAAGATTCAAGAAAATCGCACCAGTACGATTATTTAGGCTAGGTTGAGGGTGAGGTTCAAGAAGTAAAGAAGTTTACTTATCGTTAAATGTTTAGTGGGCTTAGGTGTTTTCTATTAAATCGTATTATAAGGTTTGATTGAAGTCTTGAGTTAGGTTTTTATAAATCCAACACATGGCCTTTACTACTCATATATTGCTTGTAAAATTGTACTGGCTGTGAAGTGTATCAACTCATTCAAATTTGTACATGACTCTTCTGAATTAGGAATGGCGTAGTGGGTAGCGCGATGGACCGATGGACAGCAATGTGCTTGTTGGTTTAACCTTACCAGAGGCGTCCTTCGAAGAGGAAATCGAGGCGTTAGAAGAATTGGACGAGCAGGCCATCAGCAAAAAAAAAATGTCATTCGGGGGGAGATGGAACGTCTCAATGCCATCGTTACCCCACTGATAGAAGCTCTCAGAAAAAAGCAAGAAGCTCGACGCGAAAGGGAGAAATAGGAGCGTGAGCAGAAAAAAGTGGTGCAGGCGCCAAAAAAGGCAGCGCCACAGCAAGAGCAGCCAAATCCAAATCAAAATGCACAAGAACAGCAGCAACAACAACGACTGCCAACTAAACAACAACAGCAGCAGCCGAAGGAGCAACGTCCAAAAAAATCAATGCAACAGCAGCAGCAGCCACAACAACCACAGGAGCGCAGTCAGCAGAAGCGGAACGAGCAGCAGCGAGGAGAACACCAGCAGCAACCACAGCCGCCCCAAAATAAAAAAAGAACCACCCATAAACACCTATAAAATGGAGCTACAGGAAACCATAGACCTGTGTAAGTCGGCCATAGGCCAAAACTTTTTTATTAAAAGATTAAGTAAAGATAGACATGCTATCCACTGCTCCACAGTGGAGCAGCACAAAATCATAAAAGAGCTGTTGAAAAAATCCACGACTGAGTTCTCCAGTTTTACCCCCAAAGTGGATAAATATCAAACGGTCCTCTTGAAGGGCATAGATTCCTGCACGGAACCACAGGTGCTCTTAAATGAGCTCCATCAAAAAGCGAGCGATGATCTTGACTTTATCGGGGTCAAGCCGTTCGCTACAGTCAGAGCCAGACGGGAGAAGCGGTCTTTGCCGTTCTTCTTAGTTCAGCTATCGCCCAGCAGCAAACTGGATAGGTTGAGGCGTATCTCCGTCCTCAACTACCAGGTTGTTACTTGGGATAAATTAAAGAGACGTGGCGACATGCTTCAATGCATGCGCTGCCAAAGGTTTGGCCACGCTGCAGCAAACTGCGAAATGCAGTCACGCTGTGTTAAGTGTGGTGAGGACCACATTAAGGGGGAATGTAAGCTCGGTGAAGAACGGGTCGAAGACATGACCCAGCTTAAATGTGCAATTTGCGGAAAAGAGGGGCACCCTGCTAATTATCGGGGTTGCTCAGCCAAATGGCGGCAGGAAGGGGAAAAACGGTACAGCCTGCAGCTAAGGCAGCCCAATCGGCCCTAGTGCCAAGGGCGCCGGACGCTCAGGCCGAAATAAGAAGCATGTTGCTGGCAATTCAAGGCAAATTAGAGGTTAAAAAAGTGAAAAAATGTTTTAACTTTTTTCAATTACATAACTACTCAAACCTATCTTTTATCTCAAGTTTAACAAAAGTACATACCTCAGATTAGAGCGTTCCAAAAAGTGAAACTACATCTACAAAAACAGTTTAAAAGTAGATTCATAGATGTATAACGAACCGTGGTGTTGTCGGCATTAGTCTCTGGTATGCTGATTTCTAGGCTCTCGCTAATGATGAGCTAGTTGAAAAAAAAATAAAACAAATCACAACGCCTTTCAAACTTCCAAGAGACCAAACCTTCCTTCGCTATACCACCGTTACGACCCACTGCTTATAGGATCAGTAGGCCGATCCGGGCAGCAGAGAAGGAAGGGTGTTCAGTTTTACTTTAGGCATGGCATGCTAGCATTGCACGTCCTAGCTCGTCGGATGGGTGGGGTTCTTGCCTAAGTAAAGCTGAACGATTGTTACGTTTATTCATGCCGGAAGAAATTCTACTTTCCTTTTGGAATTTGGGTTCATAAAAAAAATATGAGCCCCTTTTCGATCTGATTTTTGTAGAAGGATCCTATTTCAATCTCTTAACAAATCTTCGATTGAGGAGAGCGCTGGATGGAGTTTGCTCTCTGAGGAGGATTTCCCACCCATATACGTATACAGGGATACGTCCTTGGCTGTCTTGTCCTCGATTCTAAAGACAGCCCCTAATTCAATTAACTTCAGATACCTATAATTTTATCCTCGCTTACCTTAGTCTCATCATCCTCTCTTTAAACATTGTCGGCGTACCCACTCGAAATCTTTAGGCTGAAATCATTCTGATTCACCACATTAAAAAAACCAAAGAGTAATTCTCTCCGAATATCGCATCCGAAGCAAAAAAAAAAAAATACAAATTAAGATTCTTCTTTAAGAATGTTGAATGTAAATTCAGTTTTATTCAATAAACTAAGTTTCTTAATCCTAAATCTATACATACTTAACTATAATACTAAAAGGAAAATTCGGAAAAAATACATTGCATAACCTTAGGCGGTTACGAAAACTTAACATCATTATGACAGAATACATTTTTTTTTCATGTGCAAATCTAACTCACTAGCGTCTTTAATTTCAATTTTAAGATTTAAATTCGATTTCACTAGAATATTTCTAAAATTTTATAATATTATTTATTTACTTTTATTTTTATTTTATTTTTTTTTATTATACTAACTCGAAATTATTATACTAAGGAAAAAAATATAAAGGGGAAAATTTTATAAATTCACCACACAATTACCTCAAACAAAATGTAAACTTGCAATTAGTGCATACTCCTAGGAGTTTGTTATTATTATGTTTTATTTCTTTTGATTTCCTCTTTTACTATTTTTTCTTATGTTTAAAGCTGGACGATAGAATATTTTTAAATTTTGAAATGAAAATAATTGACTCAAAGGATAATGTGAAGATAAATATAAAAATTCTAGACTTACCGACTTTTAATTGTTCCAGATGAGGAGGTGCACCGCTTCATCCAACTGATCTTACTATTTGGTTCTGATACCAGCTCCAATACCAACACGCTCAATATATCGAATACAACATACTCACTTACACCATTGAAATACAATATTTTTCTCTCAAAACTTACTTCACACATCCAGCATGTATTTTTTTTTGTTGAAGAATTTATCATACACGTAAATTAATTTTTTATACATGTAGATTTTATATTGAATGATTGATTGCAAACAAAAAAAAAGGCGAATGTGTGGTGAGTACACTTATGCTTGGGTATAGAGAACTTATAATAGCTAACAAATAAAAAAACTAATAATTGATATATACACAACTAAAAACTTTTGGAGTAATGAAGTAGTAGAGATGGTGGGCGGGAGTAAGTTAACAAGGCGTATCGTGGTGACTATTTTTCGTTCTAATCCAACGATCTGGATGAATTTGGTAAATCGATGAATCTCGTCGATTGAATAATGGGATGCGGCTGGTGGTACAGTCTGAACAGGTTATTTTGTATGTTTTTTTTTCTTTCACAATGGGGAGTTTGGGGGATTTACGTTTCCTACGTTTTGATCGTTTCTTTTTGTTGTTTTTGCTTTTTTTTTCTTTTTCTTTTGATACTGGGGTTTATAACATTTTTTTTTTCTTCGTTTTTCTATGTAAGAATAACTCAGGGCAACATTTTTTTAACACTTAGGCGGGCGGGGACAATATTTTAAGGGTGGTCTTTGAGGTAGTTTTCTCTCGTTTTTTTGTTGTTTCTTTTTTTTTTACTTTTCTTTTTTTTTTTTTTTAGATTTACTTGTAAATATTTTCTTTTTACAAGCTTATATAAAAAAAATGATCACGCACGGATTTATGGGCAAAATCGAGATTGTGTGTTTGTTTTCTCTTATTTTATACGTAATCAAGGGTTTTTTTTTGTAAAAAAAAGAACAAAAATAAAAAGTTTGGTAACGAAAGATAAATTTTGGTTCACCCGCGAATTGAAAATTTTCACAATTTTAACTTTTTTTTTTTTTAATTGTCTCACCGAGCGAGGCCTGGTTACCCGAGTAAAATTTTGTATACTAAAAAAAAGCGCGAGCTGACAATTTTCGGGCCTTTTATACCCTGTTGGCTAGGCTTGACAATTTCGAAAATTTTTGTCTCGGAGAACTTTCTCGAAGTAAGTTGAAAGTTTACCGGATGTTCTTATTACCGGTTATAATTTTAACTATATTTTCACACTAAATATCTTAAAAATCATTTTTGATTTTTTTGAAAATTAGTGTGATGAAAACCGAATAAAAAAGTTAAAATATTTCAAGAAAAGGTCTGCGGAAATACTTCCATCTTACAATACATATGTATTTTTGCATATGTATGCGTTCCGAAAAATCCAACGAGATTTTGTTTCTCAACAAAATAGATTTCTCTAGCTAAATTCGATCATATTATACTCTTTGTTCGACAACTTGTCAGCTATTCGGCCCTTACAGAAAAATGAACTTCAAGAAGGGGCCTCCCCCCTGCACTTCGTACACAATACCTTCTCGCGACCACCAAGTTTTTCACCACACCCATCAGCATTTCCCCAGCGACTCGCAATGAACCATAATATACAGTCCACTAACGATCGGTCTATGAAGCAAATGAACTTGCGTGAATTTAGAGGGTTTGTGTTTATGCTAAACTCTAAACCGGAAACAAATATAACAGTTTAAACGTCCGTTGGTTTTTTTTTTTTTTTAAATATTTTTAATCCCAACACTACCCAAGGCGCTTTACATCACCACCGCTTCTGTTTAACCTAAAAGGAATAACTAGTACCTATACTTTTATTTCCGTTTCCCACAGATGATACTTACATCGATAATAGTTGCTTAGCTAGCCTTTTCCATGCTTTAATGCATTCAGCTCAACTAAAGTTTCATACGCTTCTCCGCAGGAAGTTATCGCTAGCATATATTTGTATTTTTTTACTTTTGTACTTTTGTAAAAAAATAAAAGCAATGTAGTTAGTTCTTAATGTTTCTTTTATGAAAGAAGACTTAAAATAAGATAAATTTTAACTATTTTCTTATGTATATTTTTTTGAGTTCCTATGGTACAAAATATTAAAGACACTTTTACTAAAGTTTTTTTTAATAAAAGAACCGTTATACATAATTAAAAAACACTCATGCTTAAGAAAAACTTTTTACTCCTAATAATTTTGGGAGTGACCGTATATAGTTTTCATCAAATGTCAGTAGCAAAATTTTAGAAATTATTGCCTTCCTTAAGAAGCTATTTTACTTTGCTTTTGATAGATGTTCAATGTATAACACGAATGAATCGCACGTACTTGCTTTTATATTTCAAGTTGTTTCTTAAGCTTACTTTATATAAAAATAAATATTCACCCAAAGCTTAGCAACGAGATGAAATATTATAAGGATTTAAGTTTTTGTTTCAAACGACCAGAAAATTCAATAAAAAAAATTCTGGTTCAATAGAAATGGAAGATTTTTTAAATCATTTATTTTCAAAGTTCTTGTAATACGAATGTATAGAAAAATGTTAAAGAATTAAACAAACATTCATATTCACTCCAAGAATTAATTCATTCATACTTTAAACTAAAAGCAAGAGTCCAAGATTCAAGAAAATCGCACCAGTACGATTATTTAGGCTAGGTTGAGGGTGAGGTTCAAGAAGTAAAGAAGTTTACTTATCGTTAAATGTTTAGTGGGCTTAGGTGTTTTCTATTAAATCGTATTATAAGTTTTGATTGAAGTCTTGAGTTAGGTTTTTATAAATCCAACACATGGCCTTTACCACTGATATATTGCTTGTAAAATTGTACTGGCTGTGAAGTGTATCAACTCATTCAAATTTGTACATGACTCTTCTGAATTAGGAATGGCGTAGTGGGTAGCGCGATGGACCGATGGACAGCAATGTGCTTGTTGGTTTAACCTCACCAGAGCCGTCCTTCGAAGAGGAAATCGAGGCGCTAGAAGAATTGGACGGGCAGGCCATCAGCAAAAAAATAGATGTCATTCGGGGGGAGATGGAACGTCTCAATGCCATCGTTACCCCACTGATAGAAGCTCTCAGAAAAAAGCAAGAAGCTCGACGCGCAAGGTAGAAACAGGAGCGTGAGCAGAAAAAAGTGGTGCAGGCGCCAAAAAAGGCAGCGCCACAGCAAGACCAGCCAAATCCAAATCAAAATGCACAAGAACAGCAGGAACAACAACGACTGCCAACTAAACAACAACAGCAGCAGCCGAAGGAGCAACGTCCAAAAAAATCAATGCAGCAGCAGCAACAACAACCACAGGAGCGCAGTCAGCAGAAGCGGAACGAGCAGCAGCGAGGAGAACACCAGCAGCAGCCACAGCCGCCCCAAAATAAAAAAAGAAAAGGTGCCACCCATAAACACCTATAAAATGGAGCTACAGGAAACCATAGACCTGTGTAAGTCGGCCATAGGCCAAAACTTTTTTATTAAAAGATTAAGTAAAGATAGACATGCTATCCACTGCTCCACAGTGGAGCAGCACAAAATCATAAAAGAACTGTTGAAAAAATCCACGACTGAGTTCTCCAGTTTTACCCCCAAAGTGGATAAATACCAAACGGTCATCTTGAAGGGCATAGATTCCTGCACGGAACCACAGGTGCTCTTAAATGAGCTCCGTCAAAAAGCGAGCGATGATCTTGACTTTATCGGGGTCAAGCCGTTCGCTACAGTCAGAGCCAGACGGGAGAAGCGGTCTTTGCCGTTCTTCTTAGTTCAGCTATCGCCCAGCAGCAAACTGGATAAGTTGAGGCGTATCTCCGTCCTCAACTACCAGGTTGTTACTTGGGATAAATTAAAGAGACGTGGCGACATGCTTCAATGCATGCGCTGCCAAAGGTTTGGCCACGCTGCAGCAAACTGCAAAATGCAGTCACGCTGTGTTAAGTGTGGTGAGGACCACATTAAGGGGGAGTGTAAGCTCGGTGAAGAACGGGTCGAAGACATGACCCAGCTTAAATGTGCAATTTGCGGAAAAGAGGGGCACCCTGCTAATTATCGGGGTTGCTCAGCCAAATGGCGGCAGGAAGGGGAAAAACGGTACAGCCTGCAGCTAAGGCAGCCCAATCGGCCCTAGTGCCAAGGGCGCCGGACGCTCAGGCCGAAATAAGAAGCATGTTGCTGGCAATTCAAGGCAAATTAGAGGTTAAAAAAGTGAAAAAATGTTTTAACTTTTTTCAATTACATAACTGCTCAAACCTATCATTTATCTCAAGTTTAACAAAAGTACATACCTCAGATTAGAGCGTTCCAAAAAGTGAAACTACATCTACAAAAACAGTTTAAAAGTAGATTCATAGATGATACTTACATCGATAATAGTTGCTTAGCTAGCCTTTTCCATGCTTTAATGCATTCAGCTCAACTAAAGTTTCATACGCTTCTCCGCAGGAAGTTATCGCTAGCATATATTTGTATTTTTTCACTTTTGTACTTTTGTAAAAAAGTAAAAGCAATGTAGTTAGTCCTTAATGATTCTTTTATGAAAGAAGACTTAAAATAAGATAAATTTTAACTATTTTCTTATGTATATTTTTTTGAGTTCCTATGGTACAGAATATTAAAGACACTTTTACTAAAGTTTTTTTTTAATAAAAGAACCGTTATACATAATTAAAAAACACTCATGCTTAAGAAAAACTTTTTACTCCTAATAATTTTGGGAGTGACCGTATATAGTTTTCATCAAATGTCAGTAGCAAAATTTTAGAAATTATTGCCTTCTTTAAGAAGCTATTTTACTTTGCTTTTGACAGATGTTCAATGTATAACACGAATGAATCGCACGTACTTGCTTTTATATTTCAAGTTGTTTCTTAAGCTTACTTTATATAAAAATAAATATTCACCCAAAGCTTAGTAACGAGATGAAATATTATAAGGATTTAAGTTTTTGTTTCAAACGACCAGAAAATTCAATAAAAAAATTCTGGTTCAATAGAAATGGAAGATTTTTTGAATCATTTATTTTCAAAGTTCTTGTAATACGAATGTATAGAAAAATGTTAAAGAATTAAACATACATTCATATTCACTCCAAGAATTAATTCATTCATACTTTAAACTAAAAGCAAGAGTCCAAGATTCAAGAAAATCGCACCAGTACGATTATTTAGGCTAGGTTGAAAGTGAGGTTCAAGAAGTAAAGAAGTTTACTTATCGTTAAATGTTTAGTGGGCTTAGGTGTTTTCTATTAAATCGTATTATAAGATTTGCTTGAAGTCTTGAGTTAGGTTTTTATAAATCCAACACATGGCCTTTACCACTCATATATTGCTTGTAAAATTGTACTGGCTGTGAAGTGCATCAACTTATTCAAATTTGTACATGACTCTTCTGAATTAGGAATGGCGTAGTGGGTAGCGCGATGGACCGATGGACAGCAATGTGCTTGTTGGTTAAACCTCACCAGAGGCGTCCTTTGAAGAGGAAATCGAGGCGCTAGAAGAATTGGACGAGCAGGCCATCAGCAAAAAAAAAAAATGTCATTCGGGGGGAGATGGAACGTCTCAATGCCATCGTTACCCCACTGATAGAAGCTCTCAGAAAAAAGCAAGAAGCTCGACGCGAAAGGGAGAAACAGGAGCGTGAGCAGAAAAAAGTGGTGCAGGCGCCAAAAAAGGCAGCGCCACAGCAAGAGCAGCCAAATCCAAATCAAAATGCACAAGAACAGCAGCAACAACAACGACTGCCAACTAAACAACAACAGCAGCAGCCGAAGGAGCAACGTCCAAAAAAATCAATGCAACAGCAGCAGCAGCAACAACAACCACAGGAGCGCAGTCAGCAGAAGCGGAACGAGCAGCAGCGAGGAGAACACCAGCAGCAGTCACAGCCGCCCCAAAATAAAAAAAGAAAAGGTGCCACCCATAAACACCTATAAAATGGAGCTACAGGAAACCATAGACCTGTGTAAGTCGGCCATAGGCCAAAACTTTTTATTAAAAGATTAAGTAAAGATAGACATGCTATCCACTGCTCCACAGTGAAGCAGCACAAAATCATAAAAGAACTGTTGAAAAAATCCACGACTGAGTTCTTCAGTTTTACCCCCAAAGTGGATAAATACCAAACGGTCCTCTTGAAGGGCATAGATTCCTGCACGGAACCACAGGTGCTCTTAAATGAGCTCCGTCAAAAAGCGAGCGATGATCGTGACTTTATCGGGGTCAAGCCGTTCGCTACAGTCAGAGCCAGACGGGAGAAGCGGTCTTTGCCGTTCTTCTTAGTTCAGCTATCGCCCAGCAGCAAACTGGATAGGTTGAGGCGTATCTCCGTCCTCAACTACCAGGTTGTTACTTGGGATAAATTAAAGAGACGTGGCGACATGCTTCAATGCATGCGCTGCCAAAGGTTTGGCCACGCTGCAGCAAACTGCGAAATGCAGTCACGCTGTGTTAAGTGTGGTGAGGACCACATTAAGGGGGAGTGTAAGCTCGGTGAAGAACGGGTCGAAGACATGACCCAGCTTAAATGTGCAATTTGCGGAAAAGAGGGGCACCCTGCTAATTATCGGGGTTGCTCAGCCAAATGGCGGCAGGAAGGGGGAAAACGGTACAGCCTGCAGCTAAGGCAGCCCAATCGGCCCTAGTGCCAAGGGCGCCGGACGCTCAGGCCGAAATAAGAAGCATGTTGCTGGAAATTCAAGGCAAATTAGAGGTTAAAAAAGTGAAAAAATGTTTTAACTTTTTTCAATTACATAACTACTCAAACCTATCTTTTATCTCAAGTTTAACAAAAGTACATACCTCAGATTAGAGCGTTCCAAAAAGTGAAACTACATCTACAAAAACAGTTTAAAAGTAGATTCATAGATGATACTTACATCGATAATAGTTGCTTAGCTAGCCTTTTCCATGCTTTAATGCATTCAGCTCAACTAAAGTTTCATACGCTTCTCCGCAGGAAGTTATCGCTAGCATATATTTGTATTTTTTCACTTTTGTACTTTTGTAAAAAAGTAAAAGCAATGTAGTTAGTCCTTAATGATTCTTTTATGAAAGAAGACTTAAAATAAGATAAATTTTAACTATTTTCTTATGTATATTTTTTTGAGTTCCTATGGTACAGAATATTAAAGACACTTTTACTAAAGCTTTTTTTTAATAAAAGAACCGTTATACATAATTAAAAAACACTCATGCTTAAGAAAAACTTTTTACTCCTAATAATTTTGGGAGTGACCGTATATAGTTTTCATCAAATGTCAGTAGCAAAATTTTAGAAATTATTGCCTTCTTTAAGAAGCTATTTTACTTTGCTTTTGACAGATGTTCAATGTATAACACGAATGAATCGCACGTACTTGCTTTTATATTTCAAGTTGTTTCTTAAGCTTACTTTATATAAAAATAAATATTCACCCAAAGCTTAGTAACGAGATGAAATATTATAAGGATTTAAGTTTTTGTTTCAAACGACCAGAAAATTCAATAAAAAAAATTCTGGTTCAATAGAAATGGAAGATGTTTTAAATCATTTATTTTCAAAGTTCTTGTTATACGAATGTATAGAAAAATGTTAAAGAATAAAACATACATTCATATTCACTCCAAGAATTAATTCATTCATACTTTAAACTAAAAACAAGAGTCCAAGATTCAAGAAAATCGCACCAGTACGATTATTTAGGCTAGGTTGAGGGTGAGGTTCAAGAAGTAAAGAAGTTTACTTATCGTTAAATGTTTAGTGGGCTTAGGTGTTTTCTATTAAATCGTATTATAAGATTTGATTGAAGTCTTGAGTTAGGTTTTTATAAATCCAACACATGGCCTTTACCACTCATATATTGCTTGTAAAATTGTACTGGCTGTGAAGTGTATCAACTCATTCAAATTTGTACATGACTCTTCTGAATTAGGAATGGCGTAGTGGGTAGCGCGATGGACCGATGGACAGCAACGTGCTTGTTGGTTTAACCTCACCAGAGGCGTCCTTCGAATAGGAAATCGAGGCGCAAGAAGAATTGGACGAGCAGGCCATCAGCAAAAAAATAGATGTCATTCGGGGGGAGATGGAACGTCTCAATGCCATCGTTAACCCCCTGATAGAAGCTCTCAGAAAAAAGCAAGAAGCTCGACGCGAAAGGGAGAAACAGGAGCGTGAGCAGAAAAAAGTGGTGCAGGCGCCAAAAAAGGCAGCGCCAAAGCAAGAGCAGCCAAATTCAAATCAAAATGCACAAGAACAGCAGCAACAACAACGACTGCCAACTAAACAACAACAGCAGCAGCCGAAGGAGCAACGTCCAAAAAAATCAATGCAACAGCAGCAGCAGCAACAACAACCACAGGAGCGCAGTCAGCAGAATCGGAACGAGCAGCAGCGAGGAGAACACCAGCAGCAGCCATAGCCACCCCAAAATAAAAAAAGAAAAGGTGCCACCTATAAACACCTATAAAATGGAGCTACAGGAAACCATAGACCTGTGTAAGTCGGCCATAGGCCAAAACTTTTTTATTAAAAGATTAAGTAAAGATAGACATGCTATCCACTGCTCCACAGTGGAGCAGCACAAGATCATAAAAGAACTGTTGAAAAAATCTACGACTGAGTTCTTCAGTTTTACCCCCAAAGTGGATAAATACCAAACGGTCCTCTTGAAGGGCATAGATTCCTGCACGGAACCACAGGTGCTCTTAAATGAGCTCCGTCAAAAAGCAAGCGATGATCTTGACTTTATCGGGGTCATGCCGTTCGCTACAGTCAGAGCCAGACGGGAGAAGCTGTCTTTGCCGTTCTTCTTAGTTCAGCTATCGCCCAGCAGCAAACTGGATAGGTTGAGGCGTATCTCCATCCTCAACTACCAGGTTGTTACTTGGGATAAATTAAAGAGACGTGGCGACATGCTTCAATGCATGCGCTGCCAAAGGTTTGGCCACGCTGCAGCAAACTGCGAAATGCAGTCACGCTGTGCTAAGTGTGGTGAGGACCACATTAAGGGGGAGTGTAAGCTCGGTGAAGAACGGGTCGAAGACATGACCCAGCTTAAATGTGCAATTTGCGGAAAAGAGGGGCACCCTGCTAATTATCGGGGTTGCTCAGCCAAATGGCGGCAGGAAGGGGAAAAACGGTACAGCCTGCAGCTAAGGCAGCCCAATCGGCCCTAGTGCCAAGGGCGCCGGACGCTCAGGCCGAAATAAGAAGCATGTTGCTGACAATTCAAGGCAAATTAGAGGTTAAAAAAGTGAAAAAATGTTTTAACTTTTTTCAATTACATAACTACTCAAACCTATCTTTTATCTCAAGTTTAACAATAGTACATACCTCAGATTAGAGCGTTCCAAAAAGTGAAACTACATCTACAAAAACAGTTTAAAAGTAGATTCATAGATGATACTTACATCGATAATAGTTGCTTAGCTAGCCTTTTCCATGCTTTAATGCATTCAGCTCAACTAAAGTTTCATACGCTTCTCCGCAGGAAGTTGTCGCTAGCATATGTTTGTATTTTTTCACTTTTGTACTTTTGTAAAAAAGTAAAAGCAATGTAGTTAGTCCTTAATGATTCTTTTATGAAAGAAGACTTAAAATAAGATAAATTTTAACTATTTTCTTATGTATATTTTTTTGAGTTCCTATGGTACAGAATATTAAAGACACTTTTACTAAAGTTTTTTTTTAATAAAAGAACCGTTATACATAATTAAAAACACTCATGCTTAAGAAAAACTTTTTACTCCTAATAATTTTGGGAGTGACCGTATATAGTTTTCATCAAATGTCATTAGCAAAATTTTAGAAATTATTGCCTTCTTTAAGAAGCTATTTTACTTTGCTTTTGATAGATGTTCAATGTATAACACGAATGAATCGCACGTACTTGCTGTTATATTTCAAGTTGTTTCTTAAGCTTACTTTACATAAAAATAAATATTCACCCAAAGCTTAGTAACGAGATGAAATATTATAAGGATTTAAGTTTTTGTTTCAAACGACCAGAAAATTCAATAAAAAAAATTCTGGTTCAATAGAAATGGAAGATTTTTTAAATCATTTATTTTCAAAGTTCTTGTAATACGAATGTATAGAAAAATGTTAAAGAATTAAACATACATTCATATTCACTCCAAGAATTAATTCATTCATACTTTAAACTAAAAACAAGAGTCCAAGATTCAAGAAAATCGCACCAGTACGATTATTTAGGCTAGGTTGAGGTTGAGGTTCAAGAAGTAAAGAAGTTTACTTATCGTTAAATGTTTAGTGGGCTTAGGTGTTTTCTATTAAATCGTATTATAAGGTTTGATTGAAGTCTTGAGTTAGGTTTTTATAAATCCAACACATGGCCTTTACCACTCATATATTGCTTGTAAAATTGTACTGGCTGTGAAGTGCATCAACTTATTCAAATTTGTACATGACTCTTCTGAATTAGGAATGGCGTAGTGGGTAGCGCGATGGACCGATGGACAGCAATGTGCTTGTTGGTTTAACCTCACCAGAGGCGTCCTTCGAAGAGGAAATCGAGGCGCAAGAAGAATTGGACGAGCAGGCCATCAGCAAAAAAATAGATGTCATTCGGGGGGAGATGGAACGTCTCAATGCCATCGTTAACCCCCTGATAGAAGCTATCAGAAAAAAGCAAGAAGCTCGACGCGAAAGGGAGAAACAGGAGCGTGAGCAGAAAAAAGTGGTGCAGGCGCCAAAAAAGGCAGCGCCACAGCAAGAGCAGCCAAATCCAAATCAAAATGCACAAGAACAGCAGCAACAACAACGACTGCCAACTAAACAACAACAGCAGCAGCCGAAGGAGCAACGTCCAAAAAAATCAATGCAACAGCAGCAGCAGCAACAACAACCACAGGAGCGCAGTCAGCAGAAGCGGAACGAGCAGCAGCGAGGAGAACACCAGCAGCAGCCATAGCCGCCTCAAAATAAAAAAAGAAAAGGTGCCACCCATAAACACCTATAAAATGGAGCTACAGGAAACCATAGACCTGTGTAAGTCGGCCATAGGCCAAAACTTTTTATTAAAAGATTAAGTAAAGATAGACATGCTATCCACTGCTCCACAGTGGAGCAGCACAAAATCATAAAAGAACTGTTGAAAAAATCTACGACTGAGTTCTTCAGTTTTACCCCCAAAGTGGATAAATACCAAACGGTCCTCTTGAAGGGCATAGATTCCTGCACGGAACCACAGGTGCTCTTAAATGAGCTCCGTCAAAAAGCGAGCGATGATCTTGACTTTATCGGGGTCAAGCCGTTCGCTACAGTCAGAGCCAGACGGGAGAAGCGGTCTTTGCCGTTCTTCTTAGTTCAGCTATCGCCCAGCAGCAAACTGGATAGGTTGAGGCGTATCTCCGTCCTCAACTACCAGGTTGTTACTTGGGATAAATTAAAGAGACGTGGCGACATGCTTCAATGCATGCACTGCCAAAGGTTTGGCCACGCTGCAGCAAACTGCGAAATGCAGTCACGCTGTGCTAAGTGTGGTGAGGACCACATTAAGGGGGAGTGTAAGCTCGGTGAAGAACGGGTCGAAGATATGACCCAGCTTAAATGTGCAATGGCGCAAATGGCGGCAGGAAGGGGAAAAACGGTACAGCCTGCAGCTAAGGCAGCCCAATCGGCCCTAGTGCCAAGGGCGCCGGACGCTCAGGCCGAAATAAGAAGCATGTTGCTGACAATTCAAGGCAAATTAGAGGTTAAAAAAGTGAAAAAATGTTTTAACTTTTTTCAATTACATAACTACTCAAACCTATCTTTTATCTCAAGTTTAACAAAAGTACATACCTCAGATTAGAGCGTTCCAAAAAGTGAAACTACATCTACAAAAACAGTTTAAAAGTAGATTCATAGATGATACTTACATCGATAATAGTTGCTTAGCTAGCCTTTTCCATGCTTTAATGCATTCAGCTCAACTAAAGTTTCATACGCTTCTCCGCAGGAAGTTATCGCTAGCATATGTTTGTATTTTTTCACTTTTGTACTTTTGTAAAAAAGTAAAAGCAATGTAGTTAGTCCTTAATGATTCTTTTATGAAAGAAGACTTAAAATAAGATAAATTTTAACTTTTTTTTATTTTTTTGAGATCCTATGGTACAGAATATTAAAGACACTTTTACTAAAGTTTTTTTTAATAAAAGAACCGTTATACATAATTAAAAACACTCATGCTTAAGAAAAACTTTTTACTCCTAATAATTTTGGGAGTGACCGTATATAGTTTTCATCAAATGTCAGTAGCAAAATTTTAGAAATTATTGCCTTCTTTAAGAAGCTATTTTACTTTGCTTTTGACAGATGTTCAATGTATAACACGAATGAATCGCACGTACTTGCTGTTATATTTCAAGTTGTTTCTTAAGCTTACTTTACATAAAAATAAATATTCACCCAAAGCTTAGTAACGAGATGAAATATTATAAGGATTTAAGTTTTTGTTTCAAACGACCATAAAATTCAATAAAAAAAATTCTGGTTCAATAGAAATGGAAGATTTTTTAAATCATTTATTTTCAAAGTTCTTGTAATACGAATGTATAGAAAAATGTTAAAGAATTAAACATACATTCATATTCACTCCAAGAATTAATTCATTCATACTTTAAACTAAAAACAAGAGTCCAAGATTCAAGAAAATCGCACCAGTACGATTATTTAGGCTAGGTTGAGGTTGAGGTTCAAGAAGTAAAGAAGTTTACTTATCGTTAAATGTTTAGTGGGCTTAGGTGTTTTCTATTAAATCGTATTATAAGGTTTGATTGAAGTCTTGAGTTAGGTTTTTATAAATCCAACACATGGCCTTTACCACTCATATATTGCTTGTAAAATTGTACTGGCTGTGAAGTGTATCAACTCATTCAAATTTGTACATGACTCTTCTGAATTAGGAATGGCGTAGTGGGTAGCGCGATGGACCGATGGACAGCAATGTGCTTGTTGGTTTAACCTCACCAGTGGCGTCCTTCGAAGAGGAAATTGAGGCGCAAGAAGAATTGGACGAGCAGGCCATCAGCAAAAAAATAGATGTCATTCGGGGGGAGATGGAACGTCTCAATGCCATCGTTACCCCACTGATAGAAGCTCTCAGAAAAAAGCAAGAAGCTCGACGCAAAAGGGAGAAACAGAAGCGTGAGCAGAAAAAAGTGGTGCAGGCGCCAAAAAAGGCAGCGCCACAGCAAGAGCAGCCAAATCCAAATCAAAATGCATAAGAACAGCAGCAACAACAACGACTGCCAACTAAACAACAACAGCAGCAGCCGAAGGAGCAACGTCCAAAAAAATCAATGCAACAGCAGCAGCAGCAACAACAACCACAGGAGCGCAGTCAGCAGAAGCGGAACGAGCAGCAGCGAGGAGAACACCAGCAGCAGCCATAGCCGCCTCAAAATAAAAAAAGAGAAGGTGCCACCCATAAACACCTATAAAATGGAGCTACAGGAAACCATAGACCTGTGTTAGTCGGCCATAGGCCAAAACTTTTTTATTAAAAGATTAAGTAAAGATAGACATGCTATCCACTGCTCCACAGTGGAGCAGCACAAAATCATAAAAGAACTGTTGAAAAAATCCACGACTGAGTTCTTCAGTTTTACCCCCAAAGTGGATAAATACCAAACGGTCCTCTTGAAGGGCATAGATTCCTGCACGGAACCACAGGTGCTCTTAAATGAGCTCCGTCAAAAAGCGAGCGATGATCTTGACTTTATCGGGGTCAAGCCGTTCGCTACAGTCAGAGCCAGACGGGAGAAGCGGTCTTTGCCGTTCTTCTTAGTTCAGCTATCGCCCAGCAGCAAACTGGATAGGTTGAGGCGTATCTCCGTCCTCAACTACCAGGTTGTTACTTGGGATAAATTAAAGAGACGTGGCGACATGCTTCAATGCATGCGCTGCCAAAGGTTTGGCCACGCTGCAGCAAACTGCGAAATGCAGTCACGCTGTGTTAAGTGTGGTGAGGACCACATTAAGGGGGAGTGTAAGCTCGGTGAAGAACGGGTCGAAGACATGACCCAGCTTAAATGTGCAATTTGCGGAAAAGAGGGGCACCCTGCTAATTATCGGGGTTGCTCAACCAAATGGCGGCAGGAAGGGGAAAAACGGTACAGCCTGCAGCTAAGTCAGCCCAATCGGCCCTAGTGCCAAGGGCGCCGGACGCTCAGGCCGAAATAAGAAGCATGTTGCTGGAAATTCAAGGCAAATTAGAGGTTAAAAAAGTGAAAAAATGTTTTAACTTTTTTCAATTACATAACTACTCAAACCTATCTTTTATCTCAAGTTTAACAAAAGTACATACCTCAGATTAGAGCGTTCCAAAAAGTGAAACTACATCTACAAAAACAGTTTAAAAGTAGATTCATAGATGATACTTACATCGATAATAGTTGCTTAGCTAGCCTTTTCCATGCTTTAATGCATTCAGCTCAACTAAAGTTTCATACGCTTCTCCGCAGGAAGTTATCGCTAGCATATATTTGTATTTTTTCACTTTTGTACTTTTGTAAAAAAGTAAAAGCAATGTAGTTAGTCCTTAATGATTCTTTTATGAAAGAAGACTTAAAATAAGATAAATTTTAACTATTTTCTTATGTATATTTTTTTGAGTTCCTATGGTACAGAATATTAAAGACACTTTTACTAAAGCTTTTTTTTAATAAAAGAACCGTTATACATAATTAAAAAACACTCATGCTTAAGAAAAACTTTTTACTCCTAATAATTTTGGGAGTGACCGTATATAGTTTTCATCAAATGTCAGTAGCAAAATTTTAGAAATTATTGCCTTCTTTAAGAAGCTATTTTACTTTGCTTTTGACAGATGTTCAATGTATAACACGAATGAATCGCACGTACTTGCTTTTATATTTCAAGTTGTTTCTTAAGCTTACTTTATATAAAAATAAATATTCACCCAAAGCTTAGTAACGAGATGAAATATTATAAGGATTTAAGTTTTTGTTTCAAACGACCAGAAAATTCAATAAAAAAAATTCTGGTTCAATAGAAATGGAAGATGTTTTAAATCATTTATTTTCAAAGTTCTTGTTATACGAATGTATAGAAAAATGTTAAAGAATTAAACATACATTCATATTCACTCCAAGAATTAATTCATTCATACTTTAAACTAAAAACAAGAGTCCAAGATTCAAGAAAATCGCACCAGTACGATTATTTAGGCTAGGTTGAGGTTGAGGTTCAAGAAGTAAAGAAGTTTACTTATCGTTAAATGTTTAGTGGGCTTAGGTGTTTTCTATTAAATCGTATTATAAGATTTGATTGAAGTCTTGAGTTAGGTTTTTATAAATCCAACACATGGCCTTTACCACTCATATATTGCTTGTAAAATTGTACTGGCTGTGAAGTGTATCAACTCATTCAAATTTGTACATGACTCTTCTGAATTAGGAATGGCGTAGTGGGTAGCGCGATGGACCGATGGACAGCAACGTGCTTGTTGGTTTAACCTCACCAGAGGCGTCCTTCGAATAGGAAATCGAGGCGCAAGAAGAATTGGACGAGCAGGCCATCAGCAAAAAAATAGATGTCATTCGGGGGGAGATGGAACGTCTCAATGCCATCGTTAACCCCCTGATAGAAGCTCTCAGAAAAAAGCAAGAAGCTCGACGCGAAAGGGAGAAACAGGAGCGTGAGCAGAAAAAAGTGGTGCAGGCGCCAAAAAAGGCAGCGCCAAAGCAAGAGCAGCCAAATTCAAATCAAAATGCACAAGAACAGCAGCAACAACAACGACTGCCAACTAAACAACAACAGCAGCAGCCGAAGGAGCAACGTCCAAAAAAATCAATGCAACAGCAGCAGCAGCAACAACAACCACAGGAGCGCAGTCAGCAGAATCGGAACGAGCAGCAGCGAGGAGAACACCAGCAGCAGCCATAGCCACCCCAAAATAAAAAAAGAAAAGGTGCCACCTATAAACACCTATAAAATGGAGCTACAGGAAACCATAGACCTGTGTAAGTCGGCCATAGGCCAAAACTTTTTTATTAAAAGATTAAGTAAAGATAGACATGCTATCCACTGCTCCACAGTGGAGCAGCACAAGATCATAAAAGAACTGTTGAAAAAATCTACGACTGAGTTCTTCAGTTTTACCCCCAAAGTGGATAAATACCAAACGGTCCTCTTGAAGGGCATAGATTCCTGCACGGAACCACAGGTGCTCTTAAATGAGCTCCGTCAAAAAGCGAGCGATGATCTTGACTTTATCGGGGTCATGCCGTTCGCTACAGTCAGAGCCAGACGGGAGAAGCTGTCTTTGCCGTTCTTCTTAGTTCAGCTATCGCCCAGCAGCAAACTGGATAGGTTGAGGCGTATCTCCATCCTCAACTACCAGGTTGTTACTTGGGATAAATTAAAGAGACGTGGCGACATGCTTCAATGCATGCGCTGCCAAAGGTTTGGCCACGCTGCAGCAAACTGCGAAATGCAGTCACGCTGTGCTAAGTGTGGTGAGGACCACATTAAGGGGGAGTGTAAGCTCGGTGAAGAACGGGTCGAAGACATGACCCAGCTTAAATGTGCAATTTGCGGAAAAGAGGGGCACCCTGCTAATTATCGGGGTTGCTCAGCCAAATGGCGGCAGGAAGGGGAAAAACGGTACAGCCTGCAGCTAAGGCAGCCCAATCGGCCCTAGTGCCAAGGGCGCCGGACGCTCAGGCCGAAATAAGAAGCATGTTGCTGACAATTCAAGGCAAATTAGAGGTTAAAAAAGTGAAAAAATGTTTTAACTTTTTTCAATTACATAACTACTCAAACCTATCTTTTATCTCAAGTTTAACAATAGTACATACCTCAGATTAGAGCGTTCCAAAAAGTGAAACTACATCTACAAAAACAGTTTAAAAGTAGATTCATAGATGATACTTACATCGATAATAGTTGCTTAGCTAGCCTTTTCCATGCTTTAATGCATTCAGCTCAACTAAAGTTTCATACGCTTCTCCGCAGGAAGTTGTCGCTAGCATATGTTTGTATTTTTTCACTTTTGTACTTTTGTAAAAAAGTAAAAGCAATGTAGTTAGTCCTTAATGATTCTTTTATGAAAGAAGACTTAAAATAAGATAAATTTTAACTATTTTCTTATGTATATTTTTTTGAGTTCCTATGGTACAGAATATTAAAGACACTTTTACTAAAGTTTTTTTTTAATAAAAGAACCGTTATACATAATTAAAAACACTCATGCTTAAGAAAAACTTTTTACTCCTAATAATTTTGGGAGTGACCGTATATAGTTTTCATCAAATGTCATTAGCAAAATTTTAGAAATTATTGCCTTCTTTAAGAAGCTATTTTACTTTGCTTTTGATAGATGTTCAATGTATAACACGAATGAATCGCACGTACTTGCTGTTATATTTCAAGTTGTTTCTTAAGCTTACTTTACATAAAAATAAATATTCACCCAAAGCTTAGTAACGAGATGAAATATTATAAGGATTTAAGTTTTTGTTTCAAACGACCAGAAAATTCAATAAAAAAAATTCTGGTTCAATAGAAATGGAAGATTTTTTAAATCATTTATTTTCAAAGTTCTTGTAATACGAATGTATAGAAAAATGTTAAAGAATTAAACATACATTCATATTCACTCCAAGAATTAATTCATTCATACTTTAAACTAAAAACAAGAGTCCAAGATTCAAGAAAATCGCACCAGTACGATTATTTAGGCTAGGTTGAGGTTGAGGTTCAAGAAGTAAAGAAGTTTACTTATCGTTAAATGTTTAGTGGGCTTAGGTGTTTTCTACTAAATCGTATTATAAGGTTTGATTGAAGTCTTGAGTTAGGTTTTTATAAATCCAACACATGGCCTTTACCACTCATATATTGCTTGTAAAATTGTACTGGCTGTGAAGTGCATCAACTTATTCAAATTTGTACATGACTCTTCTGAATTAGGAATGGCGTAGTGGGTAGCGCGATGGACCGATGGACAGCAATGTGCTTGTTGGTTTAACCTCACCAGAGGCGTCCTTCGAAGAGGAAATCGAGGCGCAAGAAGAATTGGACGAGCAGGCCATCAGCAAAAAAATAGATGTCATTCGGGGGGAGATGGAACGTCTCAATGCCATCGTTAACCCCCTGATAGAAGCTATCAGAAAAAAGCAAGAAGCTCGACGCGAAAGGGAGAAACAGGAGCGTGAGCAGAAAAAAGTGGTGCAGGCGCCAAAAAAGGCAGCGCCACAGCAAGAGCAGCCAAATCCAAATCAAAATGCACAAGAACAGCAGCAACAACAACGACTGCCAACTAAACAACAACAGCAGCAGCCGAAGGAGCAACGTCCAAAAAAATCAATGCAACAGCAGCAGCAGCAACAACAACCACAGGAGCGCAGTCAGCAGAAGCGGAACGAGCAGCAGCGAGGAGAACACCAGCAGCAGCCATAGCCGCCTCAAAATAAAAAAAGAAAAGGTGCCACCCATAAACACCTATAAAATGGAGCTACAGGAAACCATAGACCTGTGTAAGTCGGCCATAGGCCAAAACTTTTTATTAAAAGATTAAGTAAAGATAGACATGCTATCCACTGCTCCACAGTGGAGCAGCACAAAATCATAAAAGAACTGTTGAAAAAATCTACGACTGAGTTCTTCAGTTTTACCCCCAAAGTGGATAAATACCAAACGGTCCTCTTGAAGGGCATAGATTCCTGCACGGAACCACAGGTGCTCTTAAATGAGCTCCGTCAAAAAGCGAGCGATGATCTTGACTTTATCGGGGTCAAGCCGTTCGCTACAGTCAGAGCCAGACGGGAGAAGCGGTCTTTGCCGTTCTTCTTAGTTCAGCTATCGCCCAGCAGCAAACTGGATAGGTTGAGGCGTATCTCCGTCCTCAACTACCAGGTTGTTACTTGGGATAAATTAAAGAGACGTGGCGACATGCTTCAATGCATGCACTGCCAAAGGTTTGGCCACGCTGCAGCAAACTGCGAAATGCAGTCACGCTGTGCTAAGTGTGGTGAGGACCACATTAAGGGGGAGTGTAAGCTCGGTGAAGAACGGGTCGAAGATATGACCCAGCTTAAATGTGCAATTTGCGGAAAAGAGGGGCACCCTGCTAATTATCGGGGTTGCTCAGCCAAATGGCGGCAGGAAGGGGAAAAACGGTACAGCCTGCAGCTAAGGCAGCCCAATCGGCCCTAGTGCCAAGGGCGCCGGACGCTCAGGCCGAAATAAGAAGCATGTTGCTGACAATTCAAGGCAAATTAGAGGTTAAAAAAGTGAAAAAATGTTTTAACTTTTTTCAATTACATAACTACTCAAACCTATCTTTTATCTCAAGTTTAACAAAAGTACATACCTCAGATTAGAGCGTTCCAAAAAGTGAAACTACATCTACAAAAACAGTTTAAAAGTAGATTCATAGATGATACTTACATCGATAATAGTTGCTTAGCTAGCCTTTTCCATGCTTTAATGCATTCAGCTCAACTAAAGTTTCATACGCTTCTCCGCAGGAAGTTATCGCTAGCATATGTTTGTATTTTTTCACTTTTGTACTTTTGTAAAAAAGTAAAAGCAATGTAGTTAGTCCTTAATGATTCTTTTATGAAAGAAGACTTAAAATAAGATAAATTTTAACTTTTTTTTATTTTTTTGAGATCCTATGGTACAGAATATTAAAGACACTTTTACTAAAGTTTTTTTTAATAAAAGAACCGTTATACATAATTAAAAACACTCATGCTTAAGAAAAACTTTTTACTCCTAATAATTTTGGGAGTGACCGTATATAGTTTTCATCAAATGTCAGTAGCAAAATTTTAGAAATTATTGCCTTCTTTAAGAAGCTATTTTACTTTGCTTTTGACAGATGTTCAATGTATAACACGAATGAATCGCACGTACTTGCTGTTATATTTCAAGTTGTTTCTTAAGCTTACTTTACATAAAAATAAATATTCACCCAAAGCTTAGTAACGAGATGAAATATTATAAGGATTTAAGTTTTTGTTTCAAACGACCATAAAATTCAATAAAAAAAATTCTGGTTCAATAGAAATGGAAGATTTTTTAAATCATTTATTTTCAAAGTTCTTGTAATACGAATGTATAGAAAAATGTTAAAGAATTAAACATACATTCATATTCACTCCAAGAATTAATTCATTCATACTTTAAACTAAAAACAAGAGTCCAAGATTCAAGAAAATCGCACCAGTACGATTATTTAGGCTAGGTTGAGGGTGAGGTTCAAGAAGTAAAGAAGTTTACTTATCGTTAAATGTTTAGTGGGCTTAGGTGTTTTCTATTAAATCGTATTATAAGGTTTGATTGAAGTCTTGAGTTAGGTTTTTATAAATCCAACACATGGCCTTTACCACTCATATATTGCTTGTAAAATTGTACTGGCTGTGAAGTGTATCAACTCATTCAAATTTGTACATGACTCTTCTGAATTAGGAATGGCGTAGTGGGTAGCGCGATGGACCGATGGACAGCAATGTGCTTGTTGGTTTAACCTCACCAGTGGCGTCCTTCGAAGAGGAAATTGAGGCGCAAGAAGAATTGGACGAGCAGGCCATCAGCAAAAAAATAGATGTCATTCGGGGGGAGATGGAACGTCTCAATGCCATCGTTACCCCACTGATAGAAGCTCTCAGAAAAAAGCAAGAAGCTCGACGCAAAAGGGAGAAACAGAAGCGTGAGCAGAAAAAAGTGGTGCAGGCGCCAAAAAAGGCAGCGCCACAGCAAGAGCAGCCAAATCCAAATCAAAATGCATAAGAACAGCAGCAACAACAACGACTGCCAACTAAACAACAACAGCAGCAGCCGAAGGAGCAACGTCCAAAAAAATCAATGCAACAGCAGCAGCAGCAACAACAACCACAGGAGCGCAGTCAGCAGAAGCGGAACGAGCAGCAGCGAGGAGAACACCAGCAGCAGCTATAGCCGCCTCAAAATAAAAAAAGAAAAGGTGCCACCCATAAACACCTATAAAATGGAGCTACAGGAAACCATAGACCTGTGTTAGTCGGCCATAGGCCAAAACTTTTTTATTAAAAGATTAAGTAAAGATAGACATGCTATCCACTGCTCCACAGTGGAGCAGCACAAAATCATAAAAGAACTGTTGAAAAAATCCACGACTGAGTTCTTCAGTTTTACCCCCAAAGTGGATAAATACCAAACGGTCCTCTTGAAGGGCATAGATTCCTGCACGGAACCACAGGTGCTCTTAAATGAGCTCCGTCAAAAAGCGAGCGATGATCTTGACTTTATCGGGGTCAAGCCGTTCGCTACAGTCAGAGCCAGACGGGAGAAGCGGTCTTTGCCGTTCTTCTTAGTTCAGCTATCGCCCAGCAGCAAACTGGATAGGTTGAGGCGTATCTCCGTCCTCAACTACCAGGTTGTTACTTGGGATAAATTAAAGAGACGTGGCGACATGCTTCAATGCATGCGCTGCCAAAGGTTTGGCCACGCTGCAGCAAACTGCGAAATGCAGTAACGCTGTGTTAAGTGTGGTGAGGACCACATTAAGGGGGAGTGTAAGCTCGGTGAAGAACGGGTGGAAGACATGACCCAGCTTAAATGTGCAATTTGCGGAAAAGAGGGGCACCCTGCTAATTATCGGGGTTGCTCAGCCAAATGGCGGCAGGAAGGGGAAAAACGGTACAGCCTGCAGCTAAGTCAGCCCAATCGGCCCTAGTGCCAAGGGCGCCGGACGCTCAGGCCGAAATAAGAAGCATGTTGCTGGCAATTCAAGGCAAATTAGAGGTTAAAAAAGTGAAAAAATGTTTTAACTTTTTTCAATTACATAACTACTCAAACCTATCTTTTATCTCAAGTTTAACAAAAGTACATACCTCAGATTAGAGCGTTCCAAAAAGTGAAACTACATCTACAAAAACAGTTTAAAAGTAGATTCATAGATGATACTTACATCGATAATAGTTGCTTAGCTAGCCTTTTCCATGCTTTAATGCATTCAGCTCAACTAAAGTTTCATACGCTTCTCCGCAGGAAGTTATCGCTAGCATATATTTGTATTTTTTCACTTTTGTACTTTTGTAAAAAAGTAAAAGCAATGTAGTTAGTCCTTAATGATTCTTTTATGAAAGAAGACTTAAAATAAGATAAATTTTAACTATTTTCTTATGTATATTTTTTTGAGTTCCTATGGTACAGAATATTAAAGACACTTTTACTAAAGTTTTTTTTAATAAAAGAACCGTTATACATAATTAAAAAACACTCATGCTTAAGAAAAACTTTTTACTCCTAATAATTTTGGGAGTGACCGTATATAGTTTTCATCAAATGTCAGTAGCAAAATTTTAGAAATTATTGCCTTCCTTAAGAAGCTATTTTACTTTGCTTTTGATAGATGTTCAATGTATAACACGAATGAATCGCACGTACTTGCTGTTATATTTAAAGTTGTTTCTTAAGCTTACTTTACATAAAAATAAATATTCACCCAAAGCTTAGTAACGAGATGAAATATTATAAGGATTTAAGTTTTTGTTTCAAACGACCATAAAATTCAATAAAAAAAATTCTGGTTCAATAGAAATGGAAGATTTTTTAAATCATTTATTTTCAAAGTTCTTGTAATACGAATGTATAGAAAAATGTTAAAGAATTAAACATACATTCATATTCACTCCAAGAATTAATTCATTCATACTTTAAACTAAAAACAAGAGTCCAAGATTCAAGAAAATCGCACCAGTACGATTATTTAGGCTAGGTTGAGGTTGAGGTTCAAGAAGTAAAGAAGTTTACTTATCGTTAAATGTTTAGTGGGCTTAGGTGTTTTCTATTAAATCGTATTATAAGGTTTGATTGAAGTCTTGAGTTAGGTTTTTATAAATCCAACACATGGCCTTTACCACTCATATATTGCTTGTAAAATTGTACTGGCTGTGAAGTGTATCAACTCATTCAAATTTGTACATGACTCTTCTGAATTAGGAATGGCGTAGTGGGTAGCGCGATGGACCGATGGACAGCAATGTGCTTGTTGGTTTAACCTCACCAGTGGCGTCCTTCGAAGAGGAAATTGAGGCGCAAGAAGAATTGGACGAGCAGGCCATCAGCAAAAAAATAGATGTCATTCGGGGGGAGATGGAACGTCTCAATGCCATCGTTACCCCACTGATAGAAGCTCTCAGAAAAAAGCAAGAAGCTCGACGCAAAAGGGAGAAACAGAAGCGTGAGCAGAAAAAAGTGGTGCAGGCGCCAAAAAAGGCAGCGCCACAGCAAGAGCAGCCAAATCCAAATCAAAATGCATAAGAACAGCAGCAACAACAACGACTGCCAACTAAACAACAACAGCAGCAGCCGAAGGAGCAACGTCCAAAAAAATCAATGCAACAGCAGCAGCAGCAACAACAACCACAGGAGCGCAGTCAGCAGAAGCGGAACGAGCAGCAGCGAGGAGAACACCAGCAGCAGCCATAGCCGCCTCAAAATAAAAAAAGAGAAGGTGCCACCCATAAACACCTATAAAATGGAGCTACAGGAAACCATAGACCTGTGTTAGTCGGCCATAGGCCAAAACTTTTTTATTAAAAGATTAAGTAAAGATAGACATGCTATCCACTGCTCCACAGTGGAGCAGCACAAAATCATAAAAGAACTGTTGAAAAAATCCACGACTGAGTTCTTCAGTTTTACCCCCAAAGTGGATAAATACCAAACGGTCCTCTTGAAGGGCATAGATTCCTGCACGGAACCACAGGTGCTCTTAAATGAGCTCCGTCAAAAAGCGAGCGATGATCTTGACTTTATCGGGGTCAAGCCGTTCGCTACAGTCAGAGCCAGACGGGAGAAGCTGTCTTTGCCGTTCTTCTTAGTTCAGCTATCGCCCAGCAGCAAACTGGATAGGTTGAGGCGTATCTCCATCCTCAACTACCAGGTTGTTACTTGGGATAAATTAAAGAGACGTGGCGACATGCTTCAATGCATGCGCTGCCAAAGGTTTGGCCACGCTGCAGCAAACTGCGAAATGCAGTCACGCTGTGTTAAGTGTGGTGAGGACCACATTAAGGGGGAGTGTAAGCTCGGTGAAGAACGGGTCGAAGACATGACCCAGCTTAAATGTGCAATTTGCGGAAAAGAGGGGCACCCTGCTAATTATCGGGGTTGCTCAACCAAATGGCGGCAGGAAGGGGAAAAACGGTACAGCCTGCAGCTAAGTCAGCCCAATCGGCCCTAGTGCCAAGGGCGCCGGACGCTCAGGCCGAAATAAGAAGCATGTTGCTGGAAATTCAAGGCAAATTAGAGGTTAAAAAAGTGAAAAAATGTTTTAACTTTTTTCAATTACATAACTACTCAAACCTATCTTTTATCTCAAGTTTAACAAAAGTACATACCTCAGATTAGAGCGTTCCAAAAAGTGAAACTACATCTACAAAAACAGTTTAAAAGTAGATTCATAGATGATACTTACATCGATAATAGTTGCTTAGCTAGCCTTTTCCATGCTTTAATGCATTCAGCTCAACTAAAGTTTCATACGCTTCTCCGCAGGAAGTTGTCGCTAGCATATGTTTGTATTTTTTCACTTTTGTACTTTTGTAAAAAAGTAAAAGCAATGTAGTTAGTCCTTAATGATTCTTTTATGAAAGAAGACTTAAAATAAGATAAATTTTAACTATTTTCTTATGTATATTTTTTTGAGTTCCTATGGTACAGAATATTAAAGACACTTTTACTAAAGTTTTTTTTTTAATAAAAGAACCGTTATACATAATTAAAAACACTCATGCTTAAGAAAAACTTTTTACTCCTAATAATTTTGGGAGTGACCGTATATAGTTTTCATCAAATGTCATTAGCAAAATTTTAGAAATTATTGCCTTCTTTAAGAAGCTATTTTACTTTGCTTTTGATAGATGTTCAATGTATAACACGAATGAATCGCACGTACTTGCTGTTATATTTCAAGTTGTTTCTTAAGCTTACTTTACATAAAAATAAATATTCACCCAAAGCTTAGTAACGAGATGAAATATTATAAGGATTTAAGTTTTTGTTTCAAACGACCAGAAAATTCAATAAAAAAAATTCTGGTTCAATAGAAATGGAAGATTTTTTAAATCATTTATTTTCAAAGTTCTTGTAATACGAATGTATAGAAAAATGTTAAAGAATTAAACATACATTCATATTCACTCCAAGAATTAATTCATTCATACTTTAAACTAAAAACAAGAGTCCAAGATTCAAGAAAATCGCACCAGTACGATTATTTAGGCTAGGTTGAGGTTGAGGTTCAAGAAGTAAAGAAGTTTACTTATCGTTAAATGTTTAGTGGGCTTAGGTGTTTTCTACTAAATCGTATTATAAGGTTTGATTGAAGTCTTGAGTTAGGTTTTTATAAATCCAACACATGGCCTTTACCACTCATATATTGCTTGTAAAATTGTACTGGCTGTGAAGTGCATCAACTTATTCAAATTTGTACATGACTCTTCTGAATTAGGAATGGCGTAGTGGGTAGCGCGATGGACCGATGGACAGCAATGTGCTTGTTGGTTTAACCTCACCAGAGGCGTCCTTCGAAGAGGAAATCGAGGCGCAAGAAGAATTGGACGAGCAGGCCATCAGCAAAAAAATAGATGTCATTCGGGGGGAGATGGAACGTCTCAATGCCATCGTTAACCCCCTGATAGAAGCTATCAGAAAAAAGCAAGAAGCTCGACGCGAAAGGGAGAAACAGGAGCGTGAGCAGAAAAAAGTGGTGCAGGCGCCAAAAAAGGCAGCGCCACAGCAAGAGCAGCCAAATCCAAATCAAAATGCACAAGAACAGCAGCAACAACAACGACTGCCAACTAAACAACAACAGCAGCAGCCGAAGGAGCAACGTCCAAAAAAATCAATGCAACAGCAGCAGCAGCAACAACAACCACAGGAGCGCAGTCAGCAGAAGCGGAACGAGCAGCAGCGAGGAGAACACCAGCAGCAGCCATAGCCGCCTCAAAATAAAAAAAGAAAAGGTGCCACCCATAAACACCTATAAAATGGAGCTACAGGAAACCATAGACCTGTGTAAGTCGGCCATAGGCCAAAACTTTTTATTAAAAGATTAAGTAAAGATAGACATGCTATCCACTGCTCCACAGTGGAGCAGCACAAAATCATAAAAGAACTGTTGAAAAAATCTACGACTGAGTTCTTCAGTTTTACCCCCAAAGTGGATAAATACCAAACGGTCCTCTTGAAGGGCATAGATTCCTGCACGGAACCACAGGTGCTCTTAAATGAGCTCCGTCAAAAAGCGAGCGATGATCTTGACTTTATCGGGGTCAAGCCGTTCGCTACAGTCAGAGCCAGACGGGAGAAGCGGTCTTTGCCGTTCTTCTTAGTTCAGCTATCGCCCAGCAGCAAACTGGATAGGTTGAGGCGTATCTCCGTCCTCAACTACCAGGTTGTTACTTGGGATAAATTAAAGAGACGTGGCGACATGCTTCAATGCATGCACTGCCAAAGGTTTGGCCACGCTGCAGCAAACTGCGAAATGCAGTCACGCTGTGCTAAGTGTGGTGAGGACCACATTAAGGGGGAGTGTAAGCTCGGTGAAGAACGGGTCGAAGATATGACCCAGCTTAAATGTGCAATTTGCGGAAAAGAGGGGCACCCTGCTAATTATCGGGGTTGCTCAGCCAAATGGCGGCAGGAAGGGGAAAAACGGTACAGCCTGCAGCTAAGGCAGCCCAATCGGCCCTAGTGCCAAGGGCGCCGGACGCTCAGGCCGAAATAAGAAGCATGTTGCTGACAATTCAAGGCAAATTAGAGGTTAAAAAAGTGAAAAAATGTTTTAACTTTTTTCAATTACATAACTACTCAAACCTATCTTTTATCTCAAGTTTAACAAAAGTACATACCTCAGATTAGAGCGTTCCAAAAAGTGAAACTACATCTACAAAAACAGTTTAAAAGTAGATTCATAGATGATACTTACATCGATAATAGTTGCTTAGCTAGCCTTTTCCATGCTTTAATGCATTCAGCTCAACTAAAGTTTCATACGCTTCTCCGCAGGAAGTTATCGCTAGCATATGTTTGTATTTTTTCACTTTTGTACTTTTGTAAAAAAGTAAAAGCAATGTAGTTAGTCCTTAATGATTCTTTTATGAAAGAAGACTTAAAATAAGATAAATTTTAACTTTTTTTTATTTTTTTGAGATCCTATGGTACAGAATATTAAAGACACTTTTACTAAAGTTTTTTTTTAATAAAAGAACCGTTATACATAATTAAAAACACTCATGCTTAAGAAAAACTTTTTACTCCTAATAATTTTGGGAGTGACCGTATATAGTTTTCATCAAATGTCAGTAGCAAAATTTTAGAAATTATTGCCTTCTTTAAGAAGCTATTTTACTTTGCTTTTGACAGATGTTCAATGTATAACACGAATGAATCGCACGTACTTGCTGTTATATTTCAAGTTGTTTCTTAAGCTTACTTTACATAAAAATAAATATTCACCCAAAGCTTAGTAACGAGATGAAATATTATAAGGATTTAAGTTTTTGTTTCAAACGACCATAAAATTCAATAAAAAAAATTCTGGTTCAATAGAAATGGAAGATTTTTTAAATCATTTATTTTCAAAGTTCTTGTAATACGAATGTATAGAAAAATGTTAAAGAATTAAACATACATTCATATTCACTCCAAGAATTAATTCATTCATACTTTAAACTAAAAACAAGAGTCCAAGATTCAAGAAAATCGCACCAGTACGATTATTTAGGCTAGGTTGAGGGTGAGGTTCAAGAAGTAAAGAAGTTTACTTATCGTTAAATGTTTAGTGGGCTTAGGTGTTTTCTATTAAATCGTATTATAAGGTTTGATTGAAGTCTTGAGTTAGGTTTTTATAAATCCAACACATGGCCTTTACCACTCATATATTGCTTGTAAAATTGTACTGGCTGTGAAGTGTATCAACTCATTCAAATTTGTACATGACTCTTCTGAATTAGGAATGGCGTAGTGGGTAGCGCGATGGACCGATGGACAGCAATGTGCTTGTTGGTTTAACCTCACCAGTGGCGTCCTTCGAAGAGGAAATTGAGGCGCAAGAAGAATTGGACGAGCAGGCCATCAGCAAAAAAATAGATGTCATTCGGGGGGAGATGGAACGTCTCAATGCCATCGTTACCCCACTGATAGAAGCTCTCAGAAAAAAGCAAGAAGCTCGACGCAAAAGGGAGAAACAGAAGCGTGAGCAGAAAAAAGTGGTGCAGGCGCCAAAAAAGGCAGCGCCACAGCAAGAGCAGCCAAATCCAAATCAAAATGCATAAGAACAGCAGCAACAACAACGACTGCCAACTAAACAACAACAGCAGCAGCCGAAGGAGCAACGTCCAAAAAAATCAATGCAACAGCAGCAGCAGCAACAACAACCACAGGAGCGCAGTCAGCAGAAGCGGAACGAGCAGCAGCGAGGAGAACACCAGCAGCAGCCATAGCCGCCTCAAAATAAAAAAAGAAAAGGTGCCACCCATAAACACCTATAAAATGGAGCTACAGGAAACCATAGACCTGTGTTAGTCGGCCATAGGCCAAAACTTTTTTATTAAAAGATTAAGTAAAGATAGACATGCTATCCACTGCTCCACAGTGGAGCAGCACAAAATCATAAAAGAACTGTTGAAAAAATCCACGACTGAGTTCTTCAGTTTTACCCCCAAAGTGGATAAATACCAAACGGTCCTCTTGAAGGGCATAGATTCCTGCACGGAACCACAGGTGCTCTTAAATGAGCTCCGTCAAAAAGCGAGCGATGATCTTGACTTTATCGGGGTCAAGCCGTTCGCTACAGTCAGAGCCAGACGGGAGAAGCGGTCTTTGCCGTTCTTCTTAGTTCAGCTATCGCCCAGCAGCAAACTGGATAGGTTGAGGCGTATCTCCGTCCTCAACTACCAGGTTGTTACTTGGGATAAATTAAAGAGACGTGGCGACATGCTTCAATGCATGCGCTGCCAAAGGTTTGGCCACGCTGCAGCAAACTGCGAAATGCAGTAACGCTGTGTTAAGTGTGGTGAGGACCACATTAAGGGGGAGTGTAAGCTCGGTGAAGAACGGGTCGAAGACATGACCCAGCTTAAATGTGCAATTTGCGGAAAAGAGGGGCACCCTGCTAATTATCGGGGTTGCTCAGCCAAATGGCGGCAGGAAGGGGAAAAACGGTACAGCCTGCAGCTAAGTCAGCCCAATCGGCCCTAGTGCCAAGGGCGCCGGACGCTCAGGCCGAAATAAGAAGCATGTTGCTGGCAATTCAAGGCAAATTAGAGGTTAAAAAAGTGAAAAAATGTTTTAACTTTTTTCAATTACATAACTACTCAAACCTATCTTTTATCTCAAGTTTAACAAAAGTACATACCTCAGATTAGAGCGTTCCAAAAAGTGAAACTACATCTACAAAAACAGTTTAAAAGTAGATTCATAGATGATACTTACATCGATAATAGTTGCTTAGCTAGCCTTTTCCATGCTTTAATGCATTCAGCTCAACTAAAGTTTCATACGCTTCTCCGCAGGAAGTTATCGCTAGCATATATTTGTATTTTTTCACTTTTGTACTTTTGTAAAAAAGTAAAAGCAATGTAGTTAGTCCTTAATGATTCTTTTATGAAAGAAGACTTAAAATAAGATAAATTTTAACTATTTTCTTATGTATATTTTTTTGAGTTCCTATGGTACAGAATATTAAAGACACTTTTACTAAAGTTTTTTTTAATAAAAGAACCGTTATACATAATTAAAAAACACTCATGCTTAAGAAAAACTTTTTACTCCTAATAATTTTGGGAGTGACCGTATATAGTTTTCATCAAATGTCAGTAGCAAAATTTTAGAAATTATTGCCTTCCTTAAGAAGCTATTTTACTTTGCTTTTGATAGATGTTCAATGTATAACACGAATGAATCGCACGTACTTGCTGTTATATTTAAAGTTGTTTCTTAAGCTTACTTTACATAAAAATAAATATTCACCCAAAGCTTAGTAACGAGATGAAATATTATAAGGATTTAAGTTTTTGTTTCAAACGACCATAAAATTCAATAAAAAAAATTCTGGTTCAATAGAAATGGAAGATTTTTTAAATCATTTATTTTCAAAGTTCTTGTAATACGAATGTATAGAAAAATGTTAAAGAATTAAACATACATTCATATTCACTCCAAGAATTAATTCATTCATACTTTAAACTAAAAACAAGAGTCCAAGATTCAAGAAAATCGCACCAGTACGATTATTTAGGCTAGGTTGAGGTTGAGGTTCAAGAAGTAAAGAAGTTTACTTATCGTTAAATGTTTAGTGGGCTTAGGTGTTTTCTATTAAATCGTATTATAAGGTTTGATTGAAGTCTTGAGTTAGGTTTTTATAAATCCAACACATGGCCTTTACCACTCATATATTGCTTGTAAAATTGTACTGGCTGTGAAGTGTATCAACTCATTCAAATTTGTACATGACTCTTCTGAATTAGGAATGGCGTAGTGGGTAGCGCGATGGACCGATGGACAGCAATGTGCTTGTTGGTTTAACCTCACCAGTGGCGTCCTTCGAAGAGGAAATTGAGGCGCAAGAAGAATTGGACGAGCAGGCCATCAGCAAAAAAATAGATGTCATTCGGGGGGAGATGGAACGTCTCAATGCCATCGTTACCCCACTGATAGAAGCTCTCAGAAAAAAGCAAGAAGCTCGACGCAAAAGGGAGAAACAGAAGCGTGAGCAGAAAAAAGTGGTGCAGGCGCCAAAAAAGGCAGCGCCACAGCAAGAGCAGCCAAATCCAAATCAAAATGCATAAGAACAGCAGCAACAACAACGACTGCCAACTAAACAACAACAGCAGCAGCCGAAGGAGCAACGTCCAAAAAAATCAATGCAACAGCAGCAGCAGCAACAACAACCACAGGAGCGCAGTCAGCAGAAGCGGAACGAGCAGCAGCGAGGAGAACACCAGCAGCAGCCATAGCCGCCTCAAAATAAAAAAAGAGAAGGTGCCACCCATAAACACCTATAAAATGGAGCTACAGGAAACCATAGACCTGTGTTAGTCGGCCATAGGCCAAAACTTTTTTATTAAAAGATTAAGTAAAGATAGACATGCTATCCACTGCTCCACAGTGGAGCAGCACAAAATCATAAAAGAACTGTTGAAAAAATCCACGACTGAGTTCTTCAGTTTTACCCCCAAAGTGGATAAATACCAAACGGTCCTCTTGAAGGGCATAGATTCCTGCACGGAACCACAGGTGCTCTTAAATGAGCTCCGTCAAAAAGCGAGCGATGATCTTGACTTTATCGGGGTCAAGCCGTTCGCTACAGTCAGAGCCAGACGGGAGAAGCGGTATTTGCCGTTCTTCTTAGTTCAGCTATCGCCCAGCAGCAAACTGGATAGGTTGAGGCGTATCTCCGTCCTCAACTACCAGGTTGTTACTTGGGATAAATTAAAGAGACGTGGCGACATGCTTCAATGCATGCGCTGCCAAAGGTTTGGCCACGCTGCAGCAAACTGCGAAATGCAGTCACGCTGTGTTAAGTGTGGTGAGGACCACATTAAGGGGGAGTGTAAGCTCGGTGAAGAACGGGTCGAAGACATGACCCAGCTTAAATGTGCAATTTGCGGAAAAGAGGGGCACCCTGCTAATTATCGGGGTTGCTCAACCAAATGGCGGCAGGAAGGGGAAAAACGGTACAGCCTGCAGCTAAGTCAGCCCAATCGGCCCTAGTGCCAAGGGCGCCGGACGCTCAGGCCGAAATAAGAAGCATGTTGCTGGAAATTCAAGGCAAATTAGAGGTTAAAAAAGTGAAAAAATGTTTTAACTTTTTTCAATTACATAACTACTCAAACCTATCTTTTATCTCAAGTTTAACAAAAGTACATACCTCAGATTAGAGCGTTCCAAAAAGTGAAACTACATCTACAAAAACAGTTTAAAAGTAGATTCATAGATGATACTTACATCGATAATAGTTGCTTAGCTAGCCTTTTCCATGCTTTAATGCATTCAGCTCAACTAAAGTTTCATACGCTTCTCCGCAGGAAGTTATCGCTAGCATATATTTGTATTTTTTCACTTTTGTACTTTTGTAAAAAAGTAAAAGCAATGTAGTTAGTCCTTAATGATTCTTTTATGAAAGAAGACTTAAAATAAGATAAATTTTAACTATTTTCTTAAGTATATTTTTTTGAGTTCCTATGGTACAGAATATTAAAGACACTTTTACTAAAGTTTTTTTTAATAAAAGAACCGTTATACATAATTAAAAAACACTCATGCTTAAGAAAAACTTTTTACTCCTAATAATTTTGGGAGTGACCGTATATAGTTTTCATCAAATGTCAGTAGCAAAATTTTAGAAATTATTGCCTTCCTTAAGAAGCTATTTTACTTTGCTTTTGATAGATGTTCAATGTATAACACGAATGAATCGCACGTACTTGCTTTTATATTTCAAGTTGTTTCTTAAGCTTACTTTATATAAAAATAAATATTCACCCAAAGCTTAGTAACGAGATGAAATATTATAAGGATTTAAGTTTTTGTTTCAAACGACCAGAAAATTCAATAAAAAAAATTCTGGTTCAATAGAAATGGAAGATTTTTTAAATCATTTATTTTCAAAGTTCTTGTAATACGAATGTATAGAAAAATGTTAAAGAATTAAACAAACATTCATATTCACTCCAAGAATTAATTCATTCATACTTTAAACTAAAAGCAAGAGTCCAAGATTCAAGAAAATCGCACCAGTACGATTATTTAGGCTAGGTTGAGGGTGAGGTTCAAGAAGTAAAGAAGTTTACTTATCGTTAAATGTTTAGTGGGCTTAGGTGTTTTCTATTAAATCGTATTATAAGGTTTGATTGAAGTCTTGAGTTAGGTTTTTATAAATCCAACACATGGCCTTTACTACTCATATATTGCTTGTAAAATTGTACTGGCTGTGAAGTGTATCAACTCATTCAAATTTGTACATGACTCTTCTGAATTAGGAATGGCGTAGTGGGTAGCGCGATGGACCGATGGACAGCAATGTGCTTGTTGGTTTAACCTCACCAGAGGCGTCCTTCGAAGAGGAAATCGAGGCGCAAGAAGAATTGGACGAGCAGGCCATCAGCAAAAAAATAGATGTCATTCGGGGGGAGATGGAACGTCTCAATGCCATCGTTACCCCACTGACAGAATCTCTCAGAAAAAAGCAAGAAGCTCGACGCGAAAGGGAGAAACAGGAGCGTGAGCACAAAAAAGTGGTGCAGGCGCCAAAAAAGGCAGCGCCACAGCAAGAGCAGCCAAATCCAAATCAAAATGCACAAGAACAGCAGCAACAACAACGACTGCCAACTAAACAACAACAGCAGCAGCCGAAGGAGCAACGTCCAAAAAAAACAATGCAACAGCAGCAGCAGCAACAACAACCACAGGAGCACAGTCAGCAGAAGCGGAACGAGCAGCAGCGAGGAGAACACCAGCAGCAGCCATAGCCGCCCCAAAATATAAAAAAAGAAAAGGTGCCACCCATAAACACCTACAAAATGGAGCTACAGGAAACCATAGACCTGTGTAAGTCGGCCATAGGCCAAAACTTTTTATTAAAAGATTAAGTAAAGATAGACATGCTATCCACTGCTCCACAGTGCAGCAGCACAAAATCATAAAAGAACTGTTGAAAAAATCCACGACTGAGTTCTTCAGTTTTACCCCCAAAGTGGATAAATACCAAACGGTCCTCTTGAAGGGCATAGATTCCTGCACGGAATAAGAAATAACAAAGATGCTAAGCAGACAGCGGTAGAGATACGCCCATCAACGCGTGCTCCTACAGCAACGCCCGTTAATCCCCAAATTACCTACGCCCAAATGGCGGCAGGGAGGGGAAAAAGGGTACAGCCTGCAGCTAAGGAAGCCCTATCGGCCCTAGTGCCAAAGGCGTTGGTCACTCAGGCCGAAATAAGAAGCATGTTGCTGGCAATTCAAGGCAAATTAAAGGTTAAAGGCGCGCTGTCGGAGAGGCCTCTTAGGATCCTTGCTGTGAATGTAAATTCACTGATTAGGACCAAACGTAGAGCTAATCTTTTCCAATTGTTGAAAGACCAAAGTCCAGATGTGTTTATGGCCAGTGAAACTAGGCTGAACCAGAAACATAAGTTGACTAACAACAATTACAATATCGTTAGAAGAGATCAACCCAACTCCACTCAAGGGGGGGGGGCGTCGCAATCTTCATACGAAAAGGCATTAATCATAAGGTTATATATAATAGTGATCAGCGCAGATTTCGGCTGTTGGAGGCGTGCATCGTATGCATTCCTCTCCAACAGGGGAAGCGAATGTATGTGATCGCTGCTTATGCACCGGAATCACCTCAGCCAACTGATTTTATGACAGAGCTTGAAAAACTTTTCGAATGTCTTCGCTTGAGCTTGGAAGAAAATTACTTTCTCATGGCCGGTGATTTGAATGCCAAACACCTAGATTGGGGAAATCAAATTCAGAATCAAAGAGGTATTCATCTTTCCAATTGGATGAGTCGATACAACACTGAATATGATGTCGACCTGCTGGCTACGGATCGGCCATCGTTTCCAAGAGCGGTGCCTATCTAGATATATTGCTAATAGACGCGAGACTGACAATTACTGACACTGTGGGTCAAAGACCAAGAAACTGTTTACGAACGGTCGAGTACGACAGCGATCACTGCGGACTCGCCGCCGTAATACAGCTTCCGAACAATCGCGTGGAGTTGGATGAGTATGTACCTGTGCATACTTACAATTACAGTAAGGTGCGCTGGCCACGCTTTACAAACGCCTTATCGAGCGAAATCAGTTCGAAAAACATATCCTCGCCAAGTGACAGGAATTTGACAAATAACGAAATAGACCAATACTAAGAACAAATGGATGAGACAATCAAACGAGCAATGAACAGAACAATACCGAAATAAAAGCAACGGGACGCAACCGACATGTATCGAAACGCAACCATTGACGCACTACACAGACAAAAAAGCGGACAAGACCCAAACTTTTGTACCGACGGTTTACTGACCCTCACAATCTGGAGATTGGGACACTGAAGTCGTCGATCAAGAACATCAACCAACTAATTAAAGAGAACTATCGGTTGTCAATTAATTTGTATTGGGATAACAAAATTCGGGCCGTTAATTCTAGTGACCCGAGTATGTTTCCGCAAATTAACAAAATATTTAGAAGGAATGATCAGAACGACCTTCCGTGTCTCAAGCTTCAGAGAACGACAGATAACAGAGACGTACTTCTGACAGCAGGAATTAATCCAGAGGACTCCATCTTGGACGATGACCTCTTTATTGTCGAAGATCCACAGAAGAAAGTGGAGGCTGTGGGGGCTGCTTTCCAGCAAGTGTACAAGGTGAATGCGTGCATTCGCCCGAATCATGACGTGGCAAACAGAGCCTTGCTCCATCACTTCTACCTTCGGAATGACATCACGCAATGGCGATCAGAGAACCTTGGTTTCACCGGGTTCAATGAAGATCATTTGGCAAACGCCATAATCGCCGAGTGAAATGGGCCCAGTTCCCTGTTAATTACGAAGGTGGAGCTCCAGCTCATCTTCGATTCATTAAAGAAGAAGAAGTCAGCAGGAGTCGATGGCATATCTAACATTGTACTTCGACATTTACATCAAGAAGCAGTAGACATTTATACCACTCTGTTTAACAACGCTCTGAATAATGCATATTATCCAGTGCGGTGGAAGACAGCTGTGGTGCATGCTCTCCCGAAAAAGGGAAAGGACAACTCCAATCCGACGAATCTCCGGTCGATAAGTCTTCTTCCGAGTATCAGCAAGGTATTCGAAAAAGTTATCAACAGAGCTCTGTCTAAGTGGGCAGAGGACAATAATATCATACCGGACAATCAGTTCGGTTTTAAGGCGGGACATGACACTATTCATGCCGCATCGAAACTCGTTTCTGATGTCCAATGGAACAAATCTAAGAAGCAGTGTACGGGTGCCTGTCTGGTTGATTTGGAGAAGGCCATCGACACCGTATGGTTTGAGGGTCTTTATCTAAAGCTGACCAGACTTGGCATTAGTAAACCACTATTATATATGCTTTATGATATGCTCAATGGCAGAAAGTTTGTTGTCAAAAGTGGCAATGTAACTTCTGCCACAACCTTTAATATTAAAAATGGTCTTCAGCAAGGAGCGGTCAACTCGCCGATTCTATTCAGCATTTACACCAGCGATCTGATAAGTAGTCTAACTTAGGCAATTGCATATGCCGACGACCTGATTGCGTACAGAACAGCTGCAAAAATCGAGGACATCAGGATTCCTTGCAGAGTGACTTCGATGAGATTCAACGATATTGTGATGACTGGAAGTTGAAAATCAACTTTCAGAAATCAGAAACTATCTTGTTTAGGACTCCGTTGCGTGGAGCCACAAGGGATACGAGAAAGAAGTGGCGCAAGCTGGTGATCGTAGGGCCAAATGGACATCCACTGGCGAGCAAAAGTGTAGTAAAGTACCTTGGCATCTGGATGGATCAGTATTTGTATTTCGACAGACATATAAATGCTGCTCTGGCCAGGGCTAGGGGAGCTTTTGCCCTGACGAAACGGTTGTTTTATAGCAGCCGGCTTGACAGCAGGGTAAAGGTGATTTGCTACATGGCCCTTATCTGGCCGATGATGGCCTATGGATGCCCGGTTTGGTTCAACGTTGCCCCATCTCAAATGGAAAAGATTCGGGTGTTTGAGAGGCAGTGTCTTCGACGCTGCCTTGGATTGCACAGAATACCAGAGTCGGAGTACAAACACTATTATTCCAACCTGGCTCTATACAACGGCGCCAACATAAACAGGATAGATAATTTTTTGCTGAAGCTAATTCGGGGTCACATTGCAAGAGCGATGTCCTTGTCTAACAGCTAAATTGTCGGGCTTAAACCTAACCCTAAATACGAATATTACGAGAGTATGCGTCTAAGCGGCTTTATTCCGCCCGATGCATTCCTCCACCTAGACAGTCGAGGGCTGATCCAGGATAGAGCGGCGGTTCCGCTAATCTACCACGTTGGCCGTAGAACTGTGGATCGGCGGCTCCCTTATAGTCGAGACGTCCTCGCACAAGACGGAGCTGGGCACCTTCGGTTCAGTAGGTCTGTGTCCGAACGGGACCGAAGAGATAGGGTAAAGCAGGAGAACCAGTTCTGGTGGTTGAAAAACGAAGATGAAGTTCCTTCAGACATTTAATAGTTGACCTTGCCATTTTCTTTTGTATGGCCGACTTACATAGAATTAGGTAGTTAGTTTTAAGTAGGGACAGTCAGGGTGGCACCAAAAAAAAAAAATATAAAACATACAAAAACACGACAAAAATATAAAATCCACAAAAATACAAAAAATCATAAAACCGGAAAATGCTTGCTGTGGCTGTTCTAGTTTGTAAGTAGTCTGTAATTAGCCTATAAGTAGGTTGTAACTAGTTTATAATTAGTTGTAAATAGTTTTAAGTAGTTTTAATTAGTTCTAATTAGCTTTAATTTACTTTTATATAGTTTGTAAGTTTTATATAAAACCAAAAAAAAAATAAAGACAATGATACCGAGTTTTTTGTAAATTCTTCTCGGTAAAAAATAAAACCGACCTGGATTTAGTATTAAGATAGTTCTTAGGCCGAAAGGCATTAGCATTAAGTTATTATAGTTTAACTTAGAGCGCCCGACTGGGGCCAGTAAGTTAGTTTTAAGATATTGATAAGTAGGCTAGTTTTTATGAATTTTTGTCTAGCTTTAAGATAGTTTTAAGAAAATGGAAAAATAAAAATGAATTTATAAAAAAAAAAAAAAAAAAAAAAACGGCCGAAGCCGCCTTTGAATGGTGGATATTCACTTGGGCTAGCTTGATACTGATCCTGCGTTTGGTCATTATATTGTTTTTTCAGCAGATGGGGGCAAAGTCCCATCATCTGCCGGCAGGTATTCTTCCTCCTCTTCGGTAGGAAGCGTTTCTTCTTGAGCCATTCGACTTGGAGAGATATCCATGTCCTCTATTTCTCTGTCTGGACCTAAGTTTCCCAGTGTTTTGGCCTGGCTTCTTAGGGATTCTAATTTGTTAATTGAGGGGGTACTGGCAGGCGGTGGAGGGGTGGGTATTCTAGGCAAGGTTTGGTTTGGGTGTGGGGTGGTGAAGAGTTGGGGTCGTCGGTGAATTGGGCGGAGGTGGTTATTGCTGGTTCGTGGGAGGAGCATTGACCTGTCACTTTACGATGGCCATAAACAGGTACCTTTCCAAATTTGTAATGGAGCAGGTGGTTTGCTCTGACTATGGTCTCCACAGACCGAGAATCGATGGTAATCACCAGCAGCTGGCATTTGCCCTCCTTGGTGCTTTAAACCACCCTCCCGGTTTGGACATCAAGTCCCTCGTTTTGAACTTGGATTATCACCAAGGATTTCCTGTCGTCCTGTTCCATACTCCTTGGCAAGAACAGCGTGATAGTGTGCAGCTTTGGGATTTCATCTCTTGCACGTTACCAACTTCATGCCCTTCCAAATGCTCAGTTTGGTACACTCCAGCTCAACCACTCCACTATTTCAATTCCAGAGCAGTCAACTAAAAGCAGACCGGTTCTGAAGTACAGACCATTGAACTTCAGCTTATGCCTCTAGCCGAGAGAGACTTGCTCAATTATGACCGCCTTATATGCCGACAGCTCGCTGGCATTCAAAGTTACCTGAGGATAGCTCTCCGGTAGGACAGCTATTCTGACGCTCAAGGCTGCACTTGCATACGAGAGCCTTCCTTTGATGGTTTTCGCGGTATCAGGTCCCGCATGTTTCGTCGTCCTGGCTTTTTTGGCTTCTAGCCTTTGGGGAGGAGTTATATGGTTGCTTTTCCTCTTACTCTGTGCCAGTCGTTTTTCTCAGCGTTCTTAATATAAAAGTCGGGTAGACTTTGTCGTCCTCGGGTTGTTCAGTCCCGGTTGTCAAGTGGCAGTATTGGTTTAGGGTGGGGATAGGATTGGCGTTTAGCCACAAAATTGGCAGTGTAGAAGTGTCGATGAAGAATCAATGATTGTTGTAGTTATATCCGGATGTCTTTGTTGGTTTACCTTCGCTCTCATCAGTTGATTATGGTGATTGGTGAGGTTTCTTACCAGTTTATCTGCAAATAGCATTACGTACTTGTCCAGGGGGACTTATTTGGCTTCACAGTTGAATTGCTCGTTCTTGAAGTGCTTACCCAGTTGACGATCAGAATTTTTCTCTCGAATATTTTCAGTTCCTTCATAGCGGTTTTGGTGATGGTGAACCAAAGTGGGAAGCTGTAACTGATAACTGGTCTCAAAAGTAGCTTTTAGATTAAAAGTTTTGGCTTAGCCCAGTTCTCTTTTTCCTCACCGGGTAAAGGCGATGGAAAGCAAAGTTGGCCTTTTTGAGTAAAGAACGTGAATGTGGGTTGAATCTCAGAAGCTCGTTGAAGTTGGTGCTTGGTAATCTGATACCATCTGGGAGTGCTAGGGTGATGTTTCTGCAGCTTTCAGCTGAGCAACCGCCTCTACCTCCTGGTTTTCTGAAGCAAACAAGCTCTGATTTTGATGAGTTGATCCGGATATCCCATTTGGTGTTAAACTGAAAAAGTGTTCGGATGTGTATCTGGACTTCTCGAACAGCTATCAATGGAGACAATGATGAGCAATATGTAAGTGAGTCATCAGCGAAGAGAAGGTTCTCACATTCACTTGAAATTGGTTGGTCAGAGGTCATGACGTTGTAGAGAAGTTGTCCAGTTTTCGACCTTTGGGCAACTCCTGCCCTGATCCTCTTCCCTGTCAATTTGCAGTTCTGCAGTTGCACGAAAAAGTTCCTGAAAGAAAGAAAAGATAAAATAATTTTGATAAGTGCTAAAGGAAAGCCTAGTATGTGGAGTTTATGGATATGGGCTTCAATCCATACACTGTCAAATGCTTTTTCGACATCCGGGAAGCATCCGACAGTTGTTTAAGGCTGTGGTGATGTCATGTTAAAATTTAACGAGGGGATGCAAGTTGGAATGCTTTTCCCGGAAACCGAACTTTTAGTCCGGGATGATGTTGTTTTCGCTGCAGAACTTCTTGAGCTTCCTGAGTATCAGGCTTTCCAAGAGCTTCCTTAGATTGTTGAGGAGGGATATCTTTGATCTTTCTTGGGAATCGCTACGATTTTGGCAGTTTTCCACTTTTCGGGAAATTAACTGTTTTATATGCAGTTGTTGAAGATGAAAGCTTAAAACACCATCATCGTTTGTGAAAACCTTTTTAGGACAAAGTTGGATATACCATCCGGTCCGGCTGGCGTCTTTGGTTTGGAGTTGCCAATTTTCTCAGTTATCTCCTCTGGTGTGCTTAGGTTTGGGGTATTGACTGGATACCTTGCAGGATTGTTGTCACTAAACATTGCAGTCTCTTCTGGAATTGGTAGTTGTTGAGGTATTGGATGGAATCCCGGAACATAATGTTGACGCACTTAAGTTCACTGCACACTGTCTGGTAGTTGCTGTTAGTTGTGTTAAGTTCTTGCTAGTGGGTCCTTTGGAGACGTTTCCTTAGTCGTTGCCTGTGGGCATATAGGTTTTGGATATACCAGGGAAGGAACTGATATCTATCCTTTGACGTTTTGGGCTGCTTTTGGTTATCCAACGCGTTCGCAACAGCCAGTTCTAGACAATCGATGGCTCAATAAATGTTTTCCAAATTCCTGTTAAGTGTGGGAAAGTTATGGGGTCTTCAATGTCTCCTTGTAGCTACTACTGTCTACATCTAGTCTCCTGTAATTAATGAAATGTTCCCCTTGTTTTGGTGCTAGGAAGATGGGTTGATAGATTTTGATGCTAAGCTGGACAGCTTCATGGTCTGAACGCTGGGTACTATTGTACAGGTGAAGTTGCTGATTTCTGGAAGAATATGAATAAAATAAGATGAAGAAATAAAAAAAGGTAGTGTTGATGATGTTCCGGGAAAGGTTGGTTTGGGTTGTGAAATAAAAACCAATGAATGGTGATCACTGTTGTTATCTAGCCAGTCAGCAATCGCCTTGCCGTTGTTGGCGACAGAAGTATCCAGTTCAAGGTAATGCCTTGAGTTGAAGTCACCACCGATGAGTCCATAAGTGCTTCTTTTAAGGATACTGTTTAGAACGTGAAGATCGCAATGGATGTTTCTCATGCTTGATTTGCATTTGAAGTAGACGCTGATGATAGTGAGAGTCTCTCTTCCTAGTTGTATTTTGACGGCGGTGGCTTCGCTGGTAACGAGACCTATTACGATGGTTTCGCTGTTGTTGGAGCAAATATTCTTCTTTACGTAGATTGCCGTCCCTCTTCGGCCTTCACCCTTGTCCTTCCGGAAAGTTTTGAGGCCAATTATGTTGATGTTGTTGCTTTTTGTAACATTGGTCTCATTGATTAGGGCAATTTCAGGGTTGTTGCTCTTCATGAACAAGTTAAATGATGTCCTCTTCTGCAGGTTGTATAATGAATTTACATTATACGTCGGTATGCGGAGCTTCTTCAATTGCATAGCTGGGAGACAAAAGTGGCCAATGTCACGGAATTTTCTCCCTCACTCAGTTGATTATAGTTAGGTCGTATGACACTCCGGGCTTTCTCCAAAACTAACAAGAGATTAGATCCAAAGATGCACTAGACTTTGTTATTGAGGTTCATCGGTGCGGAAGTTGATGTTGGTTTCACTGGTTTGGCTGATGCTGTCTTTGCTGGGTGGTTCTTGAATGGAGCCTTTGTTTGCACTGATGTTGTTCCTGGTGCTGATTTTGGTTCTTGGATGTTGTTGGCTTGGGTGCTGGGCCACCTTTGATCATTGCAGGAAAGTTCATCCATAAAGTCCGTCAGGCACACCCGACCCCTTTAGCGTTCCAGGTTCAGATGCTATTGGTAGACCACACGCTTACAGTTGTTTTGGTGGATATGGGCCACTTGATAAGACACCTAGTTCTATAAGTTCCTCGTGGAACATATCTTTTTTTGGAACCACAGTGAGATTACAATACTCATTCCACATTTTAGAAATTAGAATATGGAGTTATTTTTTGTTTAATTTGGCGGAGCCTTTGAAAAAAAATAATAAATAGAAATTAGTGAAGGAATATGTTCATTGAAATTTTTTAATCTTATCTTATAAACTATACAGCCACATTTTCAAATCTTTTTCATGGAAACGAGATTAATAAATATAGATATGTATCTCAAAATAACACGATGAAAGATTTCAAGTGGTAATTCTCTAATGGCAGCGCGTTTTCCAGTTACTGCAAGCAAATGAACACATTGGTCTTAAGGACTGGCATTGCAAAGTTTACCTGATCAACAAGTACCTACTGCATGGAAAGTATTCCTTGGTGTACGTTTTCAATTTGTTAAGGTTGAATAACTAAGAAAAAGTTATACCAATATAGTTCCATTGCAATTTTTTCTCACTTGTTTTCCATTTTTATTTTTTGTTTAAATTTTAAGATCAGTAATGTCAAATAAAACTCAGATGTACTACAAATGAAAAATAAATTTTTTTCATTATCTGCAGCGTTTTATTATCACATCATAATCCATATGGATTAGTGATGGGAACTATCGAATGATTTGAACTATCGATAGTTAGTAACTGAATAATTTCAACTATCGAACGAATTCATTCATTCATTCGTTAAGTTGAAATAAAGTAAAAACTGTTTTTTTTTTGGAAAATAAGATTAGTGGGTACGTTTTTAAAGCTAAAATACCACCGAAATTTGTATTAAGAATATTTGTTTACTATTTAAAAGAAAATAAAAAACAATAAAAAGTAAGTCACAAAGTATTTTTATATTTTTAGACATAAAATGTGAAATTCATCAAAGGATGGCTATGATGGATTAAACAAACCTAAACAAGTACGAATAAATTGGGATTTTTTCTTCTATTTGTCAAATTATAAGCTTTCAAATTTCACAAAAGGATGCCTGTGAGGTCGGTGAATTAAAAATACTAAAAGAGGAATCCTCCTGAAAAGACCAAATTTAAGGGCTTTCTGGTAGCATTTGGAATAAAATTAATTGCCCCGGAAAAGAGCAATTTTAGGTATTTTGGGTGACACTTGGACCAAAATGCTTTTTGGATGTCAAAGTAGAATCTATGACCATTAGATGACTGAAAAATTTCATCAGATGATGCCCACGATATCAATAAATAAATATACTTAAAAAATCTTATGTATAAATACATCGAGGCTTACTTAAATATCAGGAATTAAAATATCAGTATTATTCCAAATTTTCGATGCAAAACATACAGAAAATTTAGTATGGTAAACAAACCCGAAATTATGTGAAATGAATTAAAGTAGCCAAAGTAGTAATTAACTTATAAGAACAACACGAAAAAAGTAATGCAAAATCGTTCACCGTTCGGTTAAAAAAGTAATTGAACGAAAAGCTAATTAACGATTCCACAATTAGAACTATACTAGTAGTAGTAGTCGAGTGAAATGTATATAATAGAATCGTTTAAAGTTGATATCGAGTGAAAAAGTAATTGAACAAGATCTAAATATCGAATAAATGAATATTTAGCTACTATCGAATAACTCGATAATTTTTATTCAATAGTTCCTATCACAAATATGGATCTTGGTCGATAATAAAGCACAGCTTTTCTTGTTATTTATTAAATTTTTAATTTTGTGTGCTAATTCTATTGTGTATCCATTCCCTATTGCTTTTTGTTATGATGTTAATTTCATCTTAAAAGTCTTTTTTGGACAAAGGAATGTTAAGATATTTTTTTTGGATTTGTGGGTGATGAGAATTTTTGTGAATTGCTATATCGACTGTTGTTGGTTTCCTGTATACCTTGTCGGTTTAGTTTGTTGTTGTTTTTGTAGATGGTTAGGTCCAAGAAGTTGATTGAATTATTTTTTTTTTCAATTATAGCAGTAAATTTTATGTTTTAATTAAGGTATGTTGTTTATGTATTTTGTTAATAAGTCGGTTTGTCTTTTTTTACCGTCGAAGATAACAAATGTGCCGTCTACATATTATATCAAGTAAAAAATGATTTTTTGATGGTTGAATTTGATAAAATATATTTGTTTTCCATCAAGCCACTTAATGGGGAACCCATTGCAAGGCCTTTATCTGGTATGTTATATTTGTTGTTATATGTGAAATAATTTTTTTGAGTATTATTTATAAAAGCATTGTGATTTCGTCTATTTGTTGTCTATTTAATTTTGCGGTGGTTGTGAGATTATCTTTTAATATTTTTACTGTGTCATCAATTGGTATATTAATATACATGTTTGTCACGTGGAATGAAATCAATTTTTACAGTGATAGTGATAGTAATTTTGAATGATTTTTGATGCTGTTTTTATATATTTTGATATTGTTTTTAATTATTTTTTGTAGTTTTTTTTTTGGCGATTTTATAGCTTGGTTCAGTTCTATAATTAATAAGTGATCTTATTGGTGCTCCTGTTTTGTGTATTTTGGTTAGTCCTTTGAATATAGGTGCTGGTGCATTGATTTGTTTAAGTTTTATTTTACTGAAGTTTTCATGTACTTATTTAGTTGCAATTATTTATTGAATTGTAGTGTCATTTTGTTCGTTCTTTATGTAGTTGTTGTTGAAAATGATATGGTTTTGTCTATGCACTCTTGTTAATCAATGATTATGATGGTGTTTCCTTTATCAGCTTTGGTTATCATTGCGTTTTCATTTGTTATTTTTTGTTTAGTGGTTATTAAATTACTTTTATCTTTTTTATATTTGTTGAGTAAATCACTCAGAGTTTTACCTATTGTCTTTCTTATTTTCACTTTTTACAGTCAACTTCTACTTTTCATAACTATTTCCAGTTAGGACACAATAAATTATCTGAATGCACCGATAAAACAAGTTTTATTCCACTTCTAACACCAATGTAATATTTCCTTAGTAGGTTCGTTAATAAAACTTATCTTCTTTATATAAACCACTGATTTATTTTGTGAATCAAAACACTTTAATTTCTTATTACAAAAATTAATTATTAGCACTCAACTATAGTGATATTAAATCACCAACTTTTGTTTTCCCTTTCCGAAGCTTTCATTCTGAAATTTCTAAAGCTCTCCGTAGGTTGGTTTGAATCAGGTATAATTCGGAGGATAGCGCTTCTTCATTCGAGAGTCATTATAGTTCACTGGAGCATTCCTAGCCTTTAGAGCACCTGAGACAAGCTCAGAGATGTTGCCTTTTTTGCTACCAACAAATTATATAAAGTTAATAAAAAAAAATCAGATAACAAATTGTGTCACTTTAGTTATTTAGGCACTTGTTATTTGTAGCTGTCATTAAAAATATTGTTCTTCAATTAAGAAATACTAATGAAGTCTTGAATTTTCTTTGTTCATCAAAATAATAAATGATTAGACTATCTTAATGACTCAAAATTAAAGAACGATATCGTCAATGATGAGTTTCAACGATTCTGGTACTAGCAATACCTATTACTCCACCCAGTACCAAATATTTCAGTAGCGAAAAAAATATTTTAAATATCGGTTTATATCGACTTTCTACCAAGTTTTCTTACTGATTCACTAGATATTTACCTTTTGAAAACTCAACTTGACAATAAAATCAGCTGCGTTGAGAAAAAGTAGAGAAAAGGATCGAGGTGAGGCAGAAATTTTCAAAAAAAATGTCAACTGGCACACGGATATTCATCAATCACCAAATTCCCCCCTTCATCAAATTGTCGGGATTTTGTATGCCTTACGAAGCGTATACTGATAGTAGTAAACCGTCCTACCGTACGTATTTGTGTTAATAAGTTATTCGTTCATAATACGCAAAATTTGGCGAGTTAAAATTATCCGTACGTTAACACACGTCACAGACTATTACTCATTTGTTAATAAGAATTACAAGTTAACAAATGTATAAATACTAGCACGTTTTTATCCGCCATTTATTAATGTAGGGAAAACCTTTTGCCTCACTTGGCCATCCTATTCTTTTACAAGAAATAAGAGTGTGGTAAAAAAAGGGACGTCAAAATGTGGCACATTAAATTAAGTTGTTATGAACACCGTCTTTAGAATATACAAAAAGTCGATATAAATTAATGTTTAAACCTTTTGATATTTTAACAATTTAACATTTTTCTCTCGTTTATTCTTACGAATCTTCTTGGTATTTTTGCACGAAATCAGCACAAGCTCGAATCATTAATTCTTATCTGACGTGCTATGGAAGAAAACTGGTTTGGTCAAAGTCAGTCATCTTGCAAATGAATTTGACTTTTATAATCACGCCCTCTGGCATTTCAATATATATTTACTGTTTGTACCACAAGTGATGCTTTTTATCATAAAATTATACCGAATTCATTTCAGTTTGGTCAAGTTAATAGCAATAATAATTGCACAATTTTTCCTAAATAAGTTCACTTCCATGACATGGTGGCGCCTTTCACGGAACGTGCCATGCCATATGCGGTACGGTAAATTTCATGGTAAGGCACCTGGGGCAATTGCACCTGGCACCTGGCAATTGTTTATCCGAGAGGGGTCAAACAAAATGTGGGAGTCATTTCAATAGTTCATTACAAAACTTCCTCAATCCTGGAAAGTGTCGTTCATAGTTCTTATCCATAAAAAAGCACCAAAGAATAATTTATCTTATTACCGCCCAGTACCTAAACTTTCTTGCATAACAAAAATTTTTTGAAAGTATTCCTTATGATACACTTTTTACAGTAAACCTATTTTGTCTGCGGTGCAACACGGTTTCTTAGTCGGCTGATCAACAACAACAAGCCTTGTGGAATTTGTATCTCAAACGCTGTACACTATGGAAAAAGGGGACAAAGTAGATTTTATATCCACTGATTTTAGCAAAGCGTTCGACAAAATGTCTCACAAGATTATTACTCTCAAATTAAAAAACTTGGCTTCCCTTCACTTTTCATCTCCAATTTGTCTAAGAGAAACTTCATTGTCCTCTCCTGCCTTCCCTTTCAGCGCACCTTCCGCTGTTCCACTAGGCAGTCATCTAGTCCCAATGCTATTCATCTTAGCAACCAATGATGTCGCCAACATTTTGTAGATCTTTTGATTTATGCTGATGATATGAAAATATCATCCCATATTGACTCCAGCTATCTGCAAGACAACCTTGGTTGGTTTTTTTTGGTGCCCAAAAAACCTTCTCAAACTAAATGTAAGGAAATACGAGGCCATTACTTTTTCTAGAAAACCTGGACCACCTCGACCCTATTTAATTTAGGGGGACCCAGTGCCATATGTTACTTCCTCTAATGACTTAGGGGTCATATGCGATAGAGAACTTTACTTTCACTCACATATTGGCATTATCATAATATATAATAATATATAATATTATATATAATAATATATAATATTATGTATAATAATATATAATATTATATATAATAATATATTAAATAGTATATAATAAATACAACTCAATGCTTGGGTTCATAAAGCGTTGGTCAAAAGAATTTCCAGACCCATATGTGTCAAAAGCACTTTACATCCAGCTTACTAATATTAATTCCCTCGAAAAACGATGCCAAACTTCAGACATCGTCATTATTTACGATTTACTAACTGGTGACATTGACTGCCCAGCATTACTGAATGCTATCTCTATTAACACCAACCCCAGTAATGTTAGGACAGTACCCCTTTTTCCCATCCCTTATCACCGCACAAACTATTACGTTTTTCATCCTATGCCTCGTATGTTTCGGAATGTCAACAACTTTTCTAATGTCTCAGCATATCCAAATCAGTCCTCAGTAGGCTCTCAAGCCTACCACAGTAATCTATTTAGTTCTTACTATTCTTTTATTGTTTTTATAAATATAATAATATTTTTTTAGTTTTAGTAGGTACATATATCGGGTTGTTCAATAAGAGCGCTACATAAGTTTTTTTAAATAAAATAAAAACGGCTTTGGATATCAATGAAATTCTTTATTATTGTGAAAGTACGTTCGATGCCATTATGTATGGAACTCAATTTCTTTTGCATGGCTACCACGGGTCTAACGGCGTCAAATCGTATGACCGAGGTGGCCAAGTGACTGGACCATTTCGTGAGATAGCACGTTCTCCAAACTTGGTTTCCAATAAATTGATTGTGACATTCGCTGTGTGGCTTGTGGCGCCGGCCGTCCTGTTGGAACCACATGTCCTCCAAGTCCATATTATCCAATCGGGGCCAAAAACATTCATTTATCATTGAACGGTAGCGATCCCCATTCACAGTAACGTGCCGGTCTTGATCATCACGGAAGAAGTACGGCCCAATGACGCCGCTGGCCCATAAACCACACCAAACCGTAATTTTTTTGGGATACAATGATGACTCATGGAGTACGTGTGAATTGCTGCCTGACCAATACCGCATATTTTGTTTATTGACGAAGCCATTCAGCAAGAAATGAGCCTCATCACTGACGATAATTTTTCGATGAAATCCGAATCATTTTCAAGTTGTTGCTCAGCCCAATTCACGAACATACGACGCTTCTGGTGGTCAAGCGGCTTCAGTTCTTGCATCCTTTTCATCTTGTAAGGATGTAGGCCAAGATCTTTTCGCAAAATTCGCCACAACGACGTCACAGAGATGCCCAACGCTTGAGAACGACGTGTGAGAGACACATTTGGGCTTTCTGCAACTGAAGCCTCAGCGGCAGCAATATTCTCGACACTACGGGCACTTCTTTGTCTCACTGGCACATTTTGTACTGTGCCTGTGGATTCAAATTTTTCCACTAGACGCTCAATTGTTGATCTGTTAGGACGATTATGACGACCATAAATTGGACGTTGCGCTCTTAACGTTGAGGCCACTGACTCCGAATTTCGGTAGTAAATTTTTTAATTTCGACTCGTTGTTGGCTCGTATATCTTTCCATCATGAAATGGCAAACCTTACTGAAGAGAAATGTTAAAAGAGCGGCAAGAAATATGGCGACGTTTGCTATCCCTGTCGCTTTACATTTGTAACGTCCCGTTTGAAAACCCCTTTACTTATAATGTTAACCTTGTATATATTTATTGTTGCCAAGTTTCTTAAGTTTAGCTTGTACTAAGCATTAAATAAAATTATTTTAGGTTTATTCATTTTTACTGAACAGCGATTTGATTTTAAAATATTTTAAAGATTAAATGATATGTTTAAGAAAAACATTTAAAGTTGAAAAATTTGTTTGTTTCGTAGTGATTCCTTTATTAAATTAAAAGACAGTTTCATTAAGTTATTAAGATAAGACTTGCATTTATTCCCAGCAGAGCTCAACCTGCCGCCATTTTGATAATGTTATCATATTTGTTATATAAGTTTAAATTATTCTAATTAAAATTTTATCGCTTAATTAAAAAAGCATTATGCCTCGCTCACAGCCAGAACTGAAAAGATCGTTTTTAAACTCGATTCTATAACTTTGATTTAAATCTGAAAATAGAAAATAAAAGTTTTGGTTTGATTTTTTATAAAATACAAAAAATATTTAAGAATTAAGTTCCTATCGTGGGTTTTAAGTCTTTTCTAATTTTATTAAAATTTATTTTTAATTGTAACGTTTCGGGCGTGGTTACACACTTTTTCAGACCTATATATAAAGAAATTAATTAAAAATAGAAACCTATTAGATGCTTAAAAATAAAAAGAAGATACTAACAATTTTATAAAAATTGTATATGCACAAATTAGTCTTATATTTTTTGATTGCAGCTGTTATAATTTTTTTGAAAATCTTTTAAAAGACAGTTCAAAAAAAGTTTTGTTTATTCGAATGATTAAACAAGAAATGAGGATACAATTTCAAGAAATTAGTTTGTCAACGAAACAAAGGTAACTTTTCCTAATGGTATTAAATGGCTTTTGTCATTATATCCCAAATTTGCTCTACCTGTTTCTAACACAGAATTTCCTATATTTAAAATGATAGCAGATGAAGAGGTAACATGAATCTGCACGATCATGTTTTACTAAAATATTACGAAACCATTTGAGTTCAAGATCAGTTTCTCCTTTTGATAAATATTTAAATAAAATATTAAATGATATAAACAAAATTTTAAGACAACATCGTGAAATTTGCATTGTTCCGGCACATTAAGGAAATGTATCTTTAGCTATTTTAAAGAATTCATATTTTAATAAGATGAACGATATGATTAGTGTTGGAATGTGGTTCGGGAAGAAAAAATCAAGTTGAATTTTTATTCAGCAAATTTGAGTTGAGTATAATGTACTTTATTAAGAAGGTCTTACCTTTACGATGAGTTATACAAAAGTGCACGAGAAATAGGTTAGTAGAAAGGAAATATATCTATTTTGGATATTTTATAGGGAACTTAAATGGACGTTTTATAGGAAACTAAATTAGTTTAGCACCATCTAGTTTCTCACCTAAACATTGCCGGCCGCCTTGCAGGATTCTTGCAAAACAGCTCTTTATAATAATTATTATTATAAGGGAATTGGGTTGGAGAACCTTTTGTGTAGAGGGGCTCTACTCACTCCTTAGGAAGAGTATGTTAGTATGGGAGTGGGAGATACAATTTATAAATATTTAGATACATTTTAGTTTTCAAATAAAAAATAAATTCAAGTTCGAACATACATTTTTTTCTTGAAAGCTGTTCGTCGCCAGGACAATTCGCAAAAAAAGAAAAAAAGGAAAGTAGATTTTAAACCCCGCAGTCAACTAGTCGCGAAGCTAAATCCAAAAGTTGCCGTATAGGATGCAACCAAAAAGCTAACCAAAAAAAGCAATCGATAGCAGCGAAATCATTAGCAAAAAAAATACACCAATGAAAAAAAAAGACTTGGTTCTTTTTCCCTTTCTTAGGATTAAAATTAGATCTGTACTTTATTTAATGATTTGTAAATTACTCGACTTTCAAAATGGGAATTCAAATATAGATTCGTTATTGCCATAAGGAAACCTCGGCATATCATCTGCAATGACTCGGCATAGAGGAAACAGCTGATTTCCGTTGGTACAGCTAGAGATCATTGAGCTATATCTGGCTGTAGCTTCACCTCGCACCTCTCATATTCTTAGGGTTTCTGCCAATCCAAAGTTGTCTCTCCTGGTGGACCATCAACCGCAGCTTAACCATTTGATGCATACATGCACAAAAAAACATCGCATAGTGGGAGGTGCCAAAAATAAAACATCGAAACTTATGTTTCGGAGTTAACGCCCACAAATTAGGAATGAAAACATTTTGAATTTGTGTCTCTTTTATGGCTTCCCAATTTTGCCTATATTTTTCGGTATATGTGGCGATGATTAAAAAAAGTGCATGTATGTTTTGCCGTCGGCAATCGCGGATGCCGGCGGATATCCGTGTGATGCATGCTGCTTTGCAACATCCTGCCGGGCCACCGGAAAACGGACTGATGTCATCAAAGAAAAGTCGTCTTGGTTGGTTTTCAGCTTCATGAAACGTATGTCATAAAATGATAGATCCTCGATGGGTAACAAGTGGTGTGTACATGAAAGTAAAGATAGGTAGGTATGGTGATTGGTGTGTGGCTATGATAGGCTTAGATTATAAATTAAATAGGATTAATTAAATTCATTATTATAAGGTTATATTATATTAGATAATATAGATGAGCAGTATATATTTTTGTGTGTGTGTTTTATTAATTTGCCATCAGCAGAATGCAAAGTTTGGCGATAGGACGCTTTAATAAGGCGCTTATTTAATTGTGACAACACGAACTTGTCCATCTGCTCCGGGGTGCATTTCTGTAATTTTGCCAAGCCTCCAAAGAGTGGGAGGCGTTTGCGTCAGGATCTTCACTTATAGGACAAAGTGGGCGGGAATTTAGGCATGCTTCTACTTGCGTGAGAATAGTTGCATATTCCTCAAAGGTAAGGGTGTAATGTCCGATTATCCGCTTGAAGTGGTGCTTCATAGATTTCACACCTGCCTCCCAAAGTCCGCCAAAATGCGGAGCTGCCGGAGGGTTGAAATGCCATATTGTGCCATTGTCTTGTAAATGCTTTGTTATATCTTCTACCCATTGCCTTGGCATGAATGTTTTTTCAGCTTCCAGGATGTTTGCAGCTCCCTTGAAGTTTGTGCCGCAGTCGCTGTACAAATTTGTACAAATTCCACGGCGAGCCGTGAAACGTTTGAAGGCTGCAAGAAACGCGGATGTAGTGAAGTCACTAACAAGCTCGAGATGAACTGCTTTCGTGCAGAAACAAACAAAAATTGCTATGTAGGCTTTAGTAATTTTGCTACAACGACCTTTCCATGCTTTAAGTTGCACAGGGCCAGCATAGTCCACTCCGGATGTCTGAAATGGCCGCGCTTGTGTAACTCACAACGTTGGCAAATTTCCCATCTTCTGCTGCATCTCTGTTGCATTAAATCTGTAGCATTTCAAACATTTGTGGATACACTTCGCTCCAGTACTCGGAGCGAAGTGAAGCCATCATCAATTGCTGACCGCCGTGTAGAGTTTTCAAATGGGTGTCGTGGACGATGAGAGACGTGAGAAAATTATTTGCTGGCAATATGATTGGATGTTTTTGAGAGTAGGGTAACTCAGCGTTTTCCAATCGACCTCAAACTCGCAGGATACCCTTTTCGTCGATGATTGGAGATAATGTCGATAGTTTGCTTCTTTTTGAAACCGTTTCACCTGTAGTTAGCTTAACGACTTCTTCAGTAAAAAACTCCTGAACAATCAAACACCATCGAGCTAAAGACACTTCATCGACTGAAAGAGGTCCAGTCACACGGGTTTCTTGCTTTATATCTCAAGTTAGTTAAGTACCGGCGCCAATACACTGCCACCCTATACAACCGATTAAGAGATGAGAAACGACTAAAAAGTATCTGATTAGCTTTTAAAGCAGTGAAGTGAACGCAGAGCTGAAAAATATTAATTATGGGGTACCCAGATGCGATCAACTTACTTTTTGTTTTTGAACTCTCCGATCCTTTCGTTTCGAGTTCCGTGGGTTTGATTTCAAAAGACGGTTGAAGGTTGTGATCAAAAGATTGTAAGAATTCAGGCCCATGCCACCATTGCTGGTTCTGAATGAGCTCACTTGGAAAAACTCCTCTAGAAGCAATGTCCGCAGGGTTTTCCTTAGACGGAATGTAATTCCAACACCCAGAATCAGTTAGCTCCTGAATTTCAGCCACTCTGTTTGCCACGAACGCCGTTCTTATGTATGGTGCGCTTTTGATCCACGCGAGTGTAATTTGAGAATCACACCAAGCGAAAATGTTTGCCGGTTCTAATTCCATCGTATGAAGAGTGTGCACCAACAGCTGTGCTAACAAAGCACCACAAAGTTCCAATCGAACTAAAGATTTTGTTTTAAGAGGTGCCACTCTAGTTTTTGACGCGACGAGATTGATGAAAGTTCCATTTCCGGTAGTGACTCTAAGGTATTCGGCTGCAGCATATGCTTTTTCAGAGGCATCGCAGAATCCGTGGACCTCATAATGAACTTCGTTGGTGAGATTAATCCAGCGAGGAATCTCGATTGCCTTTAAAAGGCTTAGCTCAGCTTTCAGATTTTGCCATGATGAAATGATGGTTGCTGGGAGCTCAGAATCCCATGTTTGCTTGTCCTTCCAAATATTTTGCATTATTATTTTTCCGATTATAACGCACGGTGCTATCCAACCCATTGGATCATAAAGGCGAGCATCAGATCTGATAAGATCGTCCGCTTTGTAGTCCTCTTAGATTCCTGAAGTGAGACACTAAATGTGAAGATGTCCTTTGCAGGGGCCACTGGATGCCAAGTGCTTTTATTGCATTTGTTCGTCGAATGACAGAGGTATTTGCACCTCTCTATCCTCCTCTGGAACGGACATCAAAAGCTCCTCACAGTTGCTTGCCCATTTTCGCAATGGAAAACCACCTTTCTTCAACATCCCTATAAGTTCTGTCTGCATCTGCAACGCTTCTGGTACTGAGTCTGCCCCATGAATATCATCATCCACGAAGAAATTCCGCATGGCTATTCTCGATGCAAGAGGGAAATCGTCTCGTTCATCAGCTGCCAGTTGTTGAAGTGTGCGAATCACTAAATAAGGTGCCGAAGCTGTACCGAATGTGACCGTGTTGAGGCGGCATGCTTTTACATCCTCTCCTTCCGCATCCCGCCATGGAACAAGTTGGTATAGTGAATTAACCTCAGTGACCCAAATCTGCCTATGCATTTTATTTACATCAGCAGTAAATGCAATTTTATACTTCCTGAATCGTGCAATGTTATCGAAGATATCATCTTGCAATCTAGGGCCAGCAAAAAGATGATCGTTGAGAGACGTCCCGTCAGATGTTTTTCAGGACGCATCAAAAACAATTCGCAGTTTTGTGGTTGAACTAGATTCCTTCAACACTGCGTGATGAGGAAGGAAGTAGTGTGGAGTGTTCAATGTAGCAGGTGCTACCTCTGTCATATGACCAAGCTCCTTGTACTCACTGAATACCCTCTTGTACTCTTCGTAAAATGACGAATTTGATTTAAACTTTCTTTCTAATTGTAAAAATCCTACAAGAGCTGACCTCTGTGAAAAACCTATAGAGGGATATGTCCCTTCTTTGAAAGGCAATTAGACAACATATTTCCCATCCAAGTTTCGTTGGTGCGTTCTGCAAAAATGTTTTTCACACTTTTCTTCCTCCGGTGATAGGACCTTTCGAAGTTGAACTTCCTCAAGTTCCCAGAATTTACTTAGCAGGATGTCTAATGTTTGAGGTTCAGTTTTTACATGAAGGGATGTTACCATTGATTGGCTGTTAGGTGAAATACCTCCAGGCAGCACCCACCCTAGCTCCGTTTTTTGAGCCATAGATTTTCCCGGGTCTCCTTTTATAATGCCTTTAAGAATAATATAGGTATATACATCGCTCATCGCTGCCCAATAAGACATCGATCTGACTAGGCTGGTTGAATCTTGGATCAGCAAGTTCTATATTTTTGAGATGATTCCAATTAGCAATGGGTATCTTGTGTGTGGGAAGGACAGCTGTAAGTTTTGTTAGGACTAAAGCATTAAGCTTCAGCCTAAAGCTATCGTTTACGTTAGATAACATTGTGAAAGATACCTTCCACTTTGAGATATTTGTGTTGGTATCTCCAACGCCAATAATATTTACACAATTCCTTTCCTTTTTCAAATTGAGAAGTTGAGCGGCATACTCAGTAATGAAGGGGGCTTCTGAACCAGGATACGGTTGGCCAGCAGGAGTCAAAACCTTGATTAAGGCCGTAGCCAGAAGAACGGGGGAATTGGTTTTCGGCTAGAGACGCGTTATATGCAGAAGCAGTTCCGCTTGTAGATGCAGAGTTGTCTGACGATCCAGTCTGATCGGAAGAGGAAGCTCTTTTGTTGGGTTGTGGAGTTGGAACGTGTTCGATGCCTTGCATTGCGTGAACTGCCGTTTTTATGCAGCAACGAATGATGTTTTTGATGGCAAGTAGCACACGTAAAGGTGCTTGTGCAATTTTGAGTAAAATGTGCACTTCACAGACAGTTAAAGCATAAATGGTTCTTTCTAACAAATTTTTGCTTTTTTTTTAGATTGAATACTTTAAACTTAAATAGAGAATAGAGTGTAAGCCTTGACAAACCAAACACTTAGTAACAATTTTTGAGTTATGAACTCGAAACGTGTTTGAAGGGTTTTTATATTTTGGTTGATTTAAGCCTGACGAGGATTGTCCAATGACATCTAATGTTCTTGATCTCATTAAGATGAAATCTTCAAGAACGCTGTATTTCGGGTAATCAACATGCGTGGAAATATGCGATTCCCAAAGCCCACGAGTTGTTAACGGAAGTTTCTGAACTGTATGAATGATGAGAACATCTTCCCACGATTCTACAGCTACTCCAAGATTTTTTAACGATTGTTTCGCTTCGTTTGTCGTATCTAACAAAAGTTTAAGATCTTCGGATGATTCTTGACTAAATTTGCTTTGATCGAATAAGAACTTGAATTGATTGTATTTTAATAACCTGTTGTTTTGAAATCTTTTCACCAACAACGCCCACGCAGATTCGAAATTTGTATCTGTATTTCGAAGTATTTGGGCCACTTTACCGGATAAATTACCTTCCAAATATAATAATTTATGTGCATCGGTTATTGAGGTATTTTTACTGACAATAGCTTCAAACAAGCCTATAAATTCTGGCCACATTTTAAGAGTTCCATCAGAAGTGGGAATTTTAATTGGGGGAGCTTAAGTTCTACCGACAGTGATGCATTTGATCCACCTAGGGATTTGTTAAGAAAATGTTGGCTTTCGTTTCTCAATAAGTGTTCTTTTAACTTGCAGGAGTAATTAAAGAAAAGTTCTTTTAATTGATGAAATGTGAGTGCCTCCATATACTTGATTGTTGCTTCTTATGAAGGAGCCTTAACTATTTTCTGATGAAGGACTCTAGCCTCCTCAAAAGATGTTTCTAAATTTGCTAAACGCAGCTCATTCATGTGCACAGATTTTTTACTTATATTTAACAATTTATATGCGTTATAATCCGCATCTAAATCCTGCGAAATAGATTGAATCGCGTCTATCAAACCTGGAAGCCTGCTCTTACTCATAATGAAGCAGAATATATTTAATTATTTACCCGGAGAACACACAACACACGGTTTTATTAAGATCAAATATAATCAATGGTTTAAAAATGAATAAACGCTGCATCAGCTTCTTCCGCTCCAGATCTTCACAGGACAAAGAAAAATCAATCGCACTTAGAATGTCTTTTACACGAAGAAAAAAAACACGGTTGTCTTTTAGTTATATTAAAAAATATACGCACTCGTATCTTTTTTCACACACTGTCTATTTAATTGTTTTTTATGTCTATGTTATCCTCTTTGGAATCCTTTACCATCCGGCTTGAAGGACCACTGTTTGTCGCCAGGACAATTTGCAAAAAAAGAAAAAAAGGAAAGTAGATTGTAAACCCCGCAGTCAACTAGTCGCGAAGCTGAATCCAAAAGTTGCCGTATAGGATGCAACCAAAAAGCTAACCAAAAAAAGCAATCGATAGCAGCGAAATCAATAGCAAAAAAAATACACCAATGAAAAAAAAGACTTGGTTCTTTTTCCCTTTCTTAGGATTAAAATAAGATCTGTTCTTTACTTAATGATTTGTTAATTACTCGGCTTTCAAAATGGGAATTCAAATATAGATTCGTTATTGCCATAAGGAAACCTCGGCATATCATCTGCAATGACTCGGCATAGAGGAAACAGCTGATTTCCGTTGGTACAGCTAGAGATCATTGACCTATATCTGGATGTAGCTTCACCTCGCACCTCTCATGTTCTTAGGGTTCTTGCCAATCCAAAGTTGTCTCCCCTGGTGGACCATCAACCGCAGCTTAACCATTTGATGCATACATGCACAAAAAAAAAAACATCGCATAGTGGGAGGTGCCAAAAATAAAACATCGAAACTTATGTTTCGGAGTTAACGCCCACAAATTAGGAATGAAAACATTTTGAATTTCTGTCTCTTTAATGGCCTCCCAATTTTGCCTATATTTTTCGGTATATATGGCGATGATTAAAAAAAGTGCATGTATGTTTTGCTGTCGGCAATCGCGGATGCCGTATCGGAGATACGTTTTCTTCGCGGATAACGACGGGATCGTTTAGAGCTATATCACGTTTCGAGTACTTCCATTAATATCTTTTTTGGAGCTCTTTAAGATACTCTTCCTCCCATCGAAGGCAGAAGTAGTGGTGAAGAATTTTTACCTTTTCCCATCTATTACTTAAATTTAAACGAGTTAAAGTCATATTTGGTTCCGCTGGAGCCATAAGAGGAGCTAATCGAAGGAAATGACCTGGGGTCAAAGGCAATATATCGTCAGAGTTATCAGTAAGGGGTATGATAGGTCGAGAGTTTAGACAAGATTCAATTCCGCAATTCAATTCAATTCAATTTTAACACCCGCTTCCCACAAACCACCCATGTGTGGGGCACCTGGAGGTATAAACTTCCATTTAACACCCTGAAGTTGATATCTATTAGATACAACTTTGGCAAACGAATCGATAAAGAGTTTAAAATCGTTCGCTAGAGCCTTACTAGTGCCGACGAAATTGGTTCTATTGTCAGAAAATATGGTGCTAGGGAGACCACGACAAGCAACGAAACGAGAAAAGGCTGCTAGAAATGAAATTGTGGAAAGGTCAATTGTGGGTTCTAAGTGAATTGCCTTAGTGGCAAAACAAACAAAAAGGCAAACGTAGCCTTTGGAACAGTTACGTGCCGAAAAACTTTTAATCCTTAAAGGTCCAGCGAAATCGATGCCGGTACTTATAAAGGGTAGTGAGAGTTCGGTTCTTTCGATGGGAAGTGCTGCCATTATTTGGCAAGCCATGTTATTCTTATAAATTGTACAAACATTGCATTCACGAATTATGTTTCTTACCAAGTATTTGAGCTTCGGAATCCAAATTTTGGATCGAATTATTGGAACAACGAGTTGGTTTCCTCCATGCAGTGTGACATCATGAACAAAGTTTACATAAAGCTTCGTATAAGTACTATAACACGGCAGTATAATGGGAAATTTTTCGTTGAATGAAAGAGTAGTTCGCAGCGTCTAAGGATGGGTTAAGTGTCAAAAGATTACTTTGATAACTTGTTGTTGACCGAGGGCTGAGTATTCGCTTGGAAGAAAGACCTTTTGGGTTAAGCGAATAAGTTGAATTTTCGTGTACGAAAGCTCTTCTTGGGGCAGAGACAAATCTGAGTTATGGAATGGGTTTGGTAGTCGAGTTCTGTAATTTCGGATGAATCTAAAAACATAAGACATAAGGCGTATCATTCTTGGCCATGCAGAAAACCTTCTTATAATTGCTTCAATGTCTGGGAAAAGAATAGTCAAATAAGACTTAAAAGGGCGAGCTTCTAAGGCGTTTTCGTTCATAGTATTTGGATCTGAATTTGGACATGAAGCTTCTGGTTGTGATAGCCAGCTAGGACCATGCCATCATAATCGATTACTATGCAGATCAAATGGAGTCAAACCTCTAGTTGCAAGATCTGCTGGGTTATCTGCGGACGAAACATGTTGCCAGGCAGTATTGCCAACATTTCGAGTAATTTGAGAAACTCTGTTTCCTATGAAGGTTTTCCAAGTGTGTGGAGGCTTCTTTAACCAAGCGAGGACGATAGAGCTGTCTGTCCATAGAAACAGATTTTCTATGGGGTACTTGAGTTGAGGGACTATTTTCTCTATGAGTTTTGAAAGCAGAACGGATGCGCAAAGCTCTAGTCTAGGCAGTTTTATTTACTTTACAGGGGCAACTTTCGTTTTGGCACAAAGAAGATGAGATGAAAAAGTGTTGTTTGGATACTTAAAATAAATAAATAAAAAAATGCAGCACAATAGGCACGCTCAGAAGAATCACTAAATCCATGCAACTGAAGGGAAACGGAGTGATCATACCCGATCCATCGAGGAACTTGAATTTTCTGGATATCGGGAAGGGTTGCTACAAAATTTTTCCAATTCTGACACGTTAGGGGCCTTAGAGGCGAGTCCCAGGATGTTCCATTGCTCCAAATCTGTTGCATTATAATCTTAGTTGGATGCCCGGTGAAATCAAAAATTATCTTGGTAATCTTCGGGTTTTTTTGCAGATAATCGAGACGGGTCTTTGATGATGATGGGTGAATATAGAATCAGCTTGATTATTTCAGTAAATTTCTGGGATTAGAAATGATTCGCCTAGTATGGACCAATGTTGGGATGTGGTTCGGCAAGAAAAAATCAAGCTGAATAAAATAGCAAATTTGAGTTGAGTATAATGTACTTTATAAAGAAGGTCTTACCTTTAGGATGAGTTATACAATAGTGTACGAGAAATAGGTTATTAGAGAGGAAATGAACTTATTTGGGATATTTTTTGGGAAACTCAAATAGACGTTTTATAGGAAACTAAATTAGTTTAGTGCTATCTAGTTTCTCACCTAAACAATGGGAAATAGTGACACATATACACTGCCAAGATTCTTAAAATGTATGTTTGTTCCTCTATTAATGTTCCTTGCTATCATCTTTCAAAATATATTACAAGAATAATTTCTAAAATAACTGAAAGATCTAAATATAATGTCAAAAATAAAAGGACTTTATGGAACGAGCTAAACCAACTATCTTAGAAGAAAACGATATACTTATTTCTTTTGATGTAGTTTCTTTGTTCACAAACATTCCAATTGAAATAGTATAAAAATTAGTAGAACAAAGTTGGAATGTAATCAAAGAAAACACAAATGTTTTGAAGAAACAATTCTTAGAAATATTACAGTTTTGCATAATTGACAATAATTATTTAGAATTCAATAAAATTACCTATAAACAAAAACAAGGTGTTCCTATGGGAAGTCCCCTGTCCCCTATCATAGCAGATATAGTTATGGAATCATTACTTGATACAGTTTTAGATAAATTAACGAGTAAATCAAAAATCATTACAAAATATGTAGATGATCTATTCTTGATTCTAAAACCAAGTGAGATTACTTCAACTTTGGCAGCACTTACTTTTTCCATCCCAAAATTCAATTTGCATTTGAAGTTGAAAAAGAAGGGATACTTCCTTATCTTGATGTGAAAGTAATCAGAAATTCTAGACATATACTTATTGATTGATATAAGAAACCAACATCTTCTGGATGGACACAAAACAACCAAGGCAAATGATTATAAATACAGGTAAAAATTTTATAAATAGAGTATTAGACTATGGCGATTCTACATTCCGAAAAAAACATTGAAATAATAGTGAAGACATTGTTATAATTATTTGTTCTGGGAAAGAGGTAACTCTTTCCCAGAACAAATAATTATATTACAAATTAATAATTATTTTAATAAATGTTAATAATTCGAACGTTCTCAAGTCGTTTCAGCAAAAACCTACATAGAAGATCCACTTTAGAAAGATTTCAGGCCGAGTCCTTAAAAGAAATACGGAAATTGTTGGCTAAGATAAGTTCAGGGTTTCAAAAAGCTTTTTGAGGTGACCGACCCAACAGGGCTACTTAAAAACTCATCGAACAAACCTAAGAATTATAACGAAAACGATTCAGGACACGAAATAAATATTTTATCTAATAATTTGGTGAATCTTTAATAGCTGCGTTTTATTATCTCTGGTTCGAGGTAGTATTTTAACACGTATTACAAAAACAACACGGGATCCAGGTGGCTATCGAGGTTTATTTCAATGACCCAAATACAAATTTTCGCTCTGATGAGCATGTGGCTATTTTCCATTGTGAATCATGTTAGCGTTTTGTCAATAGTAGGTTTGTTTGTTGAGACCTGAAGTCACCCTGCGGTCACCTCAAAACCAACTAATTCTGTGTTTTTTTAGACCCAGGGTAGCTTTGAAGTAATGATTAAAATGTTGCATTAAATTCTTCTATTTTTGAAATAAAAATCTAAGGAATACACAAATTTACTTTCTTAATAACAAATAAATGTTTAAAACAAATTTTGTTTCTTACTTATCTCAATAACATAAGTTAGGGCCCTTTGGGGTTTTTTGAGAACCAAAAAACCTAGTTTTTTTTTAATTCTTGATGTTGTCAAGAAAACCTGGGTCAAGCTTGGGTAAATTTTAACAAACGAACCTAGTGTTAGGAAAAGAGACAGGTTTTAAATGAAAAAGTCAGCAGGTAAACATAAGGAAAAAAGAGATGAGTATATAGCACTTTTTCCCACAAACTCGCAACGTTTTATTTTCACGAGGTAATCCATATGGGCTATGACTATGAGCGGTTAACGGTTTGAATGGCATTTTCACAGTTTTTTTCTTTACTTAGGAGAATTTTTAAGCAATTAATCAAATAAGAACCACCCACTTCCACTCCCATTTTTCTTTCGCTTTATTTCTCTGAAACCAATCATTCAGATGACATATCCACTTCTTTTGCTTTTTTACTCTGAAACCAATCATTTGGATAACTTTTTTTAGTTGGAGAAAGTGACTTTAATGAAATTCACCAACTGCTTCTCATATTTTTCTTAAATCATGGTTTCTCGGAAACGCCTGCAATGATTTTGTAATAGCATTATTTTCCTGCTATGATGTTTGATGCATAATTTGTTATTTTTTTTTATGTGAGACGAGACCACCAGACGAGACCGATACCGATACCAGACTTTGTTTTACGATACCAAACGATACTGATTTATACGAGACCGATACCGATACCGAGACGATACTATTGTATTTTTAATTTTACGATACCGAGACGAGACTTACAAAAGTGATGTAAATGTACCATCATCTTTAAAACGTCATCTGTAAACGTCATCCTTATATTGGATATACCGTTATAACGTGTCAGTTGACATACTCATTTCATTTGATAATTTGATAACTAATTGAATTAACTTGTCTGAATTAAAGTATTCTTTGATATCAATGAAGCATTAGTATTTCATTTAAATTATCGCTAAACATAACAAAAAGTATCGTTTGGTTTGGTATCGTGGCCAGCCCTAATTTGTATACATTTCAAACTTAAACAATACTCAGTTCCTGACGTGGACAAAGCTTTTTTTAATTTTTGAGCATGTTCTGACCTATGTTAATTGTGAAGCCCTTGTTTGAAAGAGCAAAATAGGCACTATTTATTTCTATTCTGGTAAGTAATAAAGGGAGTAAGTGAGATAAGCAAACCAGCTGATTGTGAAATGACATAAACTAGAAAAAGGTGAAGGAAATGAGAAAATTTTGCTCGTATCCTCTTTGAATTCAACATTAATTGTTTTTTTTTTTATTTTTGAAATATATATATTGTATGTAGCCAGAGTAGCAAAGAAAAATTTCACAAGTGGGTGAAATAGACACCTGAGACCTGAGTGAGCTGCTTGCGTCGTCGATGTCGTAGGTAGAAACAACCAGCAGAAAAACCTTTCTGCACACATTTGGTTGTAGACGATGTGAATGAGTCGATCTCGTACTGTGGAAGTGTGTAGACGTTTTCGGCTTCCCAGTTAATTTAAACTAATTATTTTGGTGTGACTTAGTCAAGTTTTATTTAGTCCAAGCGATCCTCAATAGTGTTGATAGCACAGAGGAAGAGGTGGCAGACCGACCATCCGAAGGTAGTGGGTTCGAATCCCAGTCGGGCATCAATAATTATTTAGCTGCTTTTTTCCACAATCGTGAAGTCGAAAACTTCATTGAGTGGGAGGAGCAGCTAATGGCAGCTAAAAACACGGCGGGGACATCGAAAGGTGTCCCACCAACAACAATAAAGCCAGCTATGGCACCAGCAACCAAAGCTGCAGTAAATGCCGTAGCAACAGCAACAACAACAACCAAGTAAGCGATGGCACCACCAGCCGTACCATCAACAAGTGCCGTAGCAACAACGGCACACCCACCAACGGCAACAACAGCCGACACTAAAAATAAGAGGAGGAAGAGGATAAGCTGTGCGACGAACCTTGTTAAGCGCCGCTCCACCACCACCTCAGCCCAGCTGCCAGCCGGGGTGAAGGAGACGGCGCGCACAGCCAAAACAACAGCAGCAGAAAAAATATATCAACAACTAGATACCTCGCCATCCGATGACGACATCGAATATATGTCGGAAGGTGGCGAGGGATTATACACAACAGGGGACAGCAACAGCAACCTGATTGTAGATGTAACGTTACCAGAGGCGTCCTCCGAGGAAGAATGTGAGGCGCAAGAAGTATTGGACGAGAAGGCGATCAGCAAAAAAATTGATGCCATTCGGGGGGAAATGGAAAGGCTCAATGCCATTGTAACCCCATTAATAAAAGCTTTAAGAAATTAGCAGGAAGCTCGGCGCGAAAGAGAGAGGCAGGAGCGCGAGCAGAAGAAAGCGCAACAGGCACCACAAAAAGCAGCGCCACATCAAGAGCTGCCACAGAAAAATCTGCAGTTAGAGAAAAATCTGCAAGAGCAACCAGTGCAATTGCCACAGCAGAACATAAATAAGCAGCAACAACAACAGCTGCCAATGGAACAGACACAGCAACAACCGAAGGAGCAACGCCCAAAAATACAAACAAAACAGCAGCAGCAACATCAAAAGTCGCAGGAGCGGAATCAGCAGCAGGGAGTTCACCAGCAGCAGCCACAGCCGCCCCAAAATAAAAAAGAAAAAGTGCCACCAATCAACACTTACAAAATGGAATTGCAGGAAACTATTGACCTATGTAAGTCGGCCATAGGCCAAAACTTTTTATTAAACGTTTAAGTAAAGATAGACATGCTATCCACTGCTCCACAGTGGCGCAGCACAAAGTTATAAAAGAATTACTAAAGAAATCCACGACTGAGTTCTTCAGTTTTACCCCCAAAGTGGATAAATATCAAACGGTCCTCTTGAAGGGCATAGATTCCAGCACGGAACCACAGGTGCTCTTAGATGAGCTCCGTCAAAAAGCGATCGACGATCTCGACTTTATCGGGGTCAAGCCGTTCGCTACAGTCAGAGCCAGACGAGAGAAGCGGTCTTTGCCGTTCTTTCTGGTACAGCTATCGCCCAGCAGCAAACTGGATAGGTTGAGGAGTATCTCCGTCCTCAACTACCAGGTTGTTACTTGGGATAAATTAAAGAGACGCGGCGACATGCTTCAATGCATGCGCTGCCAAAGGTTTGGCCACGCTGCAGCAAACTGCGAAATGCAGTCACGCTGCGTTAAGTGCGGTGAGGACTACATAAAGGGAGAGTGTAAACTCGGCGAGGAACGGGTCGAAGACATGACCCAGCTAAGATGTGCACTTTGCGGAAAAGAGGGGCACCCTGCTAATTATCGGGGTTGCTCAGCTTTTCAGCAAATCAGAAATAACAAAGTGGCTAAGCAGACAGCGGTAGAGATACGCCCATCAACGCGTGCTCCTACAGCAACGCCCGTTAATCCCCAAATTTCCTACGCCCAAATGGCGGCAGGAAGGGAAAAAACGGTACAGCCTGCAGCTAAGGCAGCCCAACCGGCCCTAGTGCCAAAAGCGCCGGACGCTCAGGCCGAAATAAGAAGCATGTTGCTGGCAATTCAAGGCCAGTTGACAGGACTTCACAACCAGATAAAGGAGCAGGCGACTAGGGTAGACTATCTCTACTCTGTTTAGCCTAGCTTAACGCAAATAACAGGTTAAAGGCGCGCTGTCGGAGAGGCCTTTTAGGATCCTTGCTGTGAATGTAAATTCACTGATAAGGACCGAACGTAGAGCTAATCTTTTCCAATTGTTGAAAGACCAAAGTCCAGATGTGTTTATGGCCAGCGAAACTAAGCTGAACCAGAAGCATAAGTTGACTAACAACATTTACAATATCGTTAGAAGAGATCGACCCAACTCCACTCAAGGAGGGGGCGTCGCAATCTTCATACGAAAAGGCATTTATCATAAAGTTATATATAATAGTGATCTGCGCAGATTTCGGCTGTTAGAGGCGTGCATCGTATGCATTCCTCTCCAACAGGGGAAGCGAATGTATGTGATTGCGGCTTATGCACCAGAATCACCTCAGCCAACTGATTTTTTGACAGAGCTTGAAAAACTTTTCGAAGGTCTACACTTGAGCTTGGACGAAAATTACTTTCTCATGGCTGGTGATTTGAATGCCAAACACTTAGATTGGGGAAATCAAGTACAGAATCCGAGAGGTATTCATCTTTTTAATTGGATGAGTCAGTATAACGCTGAATATCGTATAGAACTGCTGGCTACGGATCGGCCATCGTTTCCAAGAAGCGGTGCCTACCTGGATCTATTGCTAATAGACGCAAGACTGACAATTACTGACACTGTGGGTCAAAGACCCAGGAACTGTTTACGAACGATCGAGTACGATAGTGACCACTGCGGACTCGCCACCGTAGTACAGCTTCCGAACGAGCTCGTGGAGTTGGATGAGTATGTACCTGTGCATACTTACAATTACAGTAAGGTGCGCTGGCCACGCTTTACCAACGCCTTAACGAACGAAATTAGATCGAACAACATATCCCCACCAAATGACCGAAATTTGACAAATAACGAAATAGACCAATACTTAGAACAAATGGACGAGACAATCAAACGAACAATGAACAGAACAATACCGAAATACAAACAACGGGACGCAACCGACATGTACCGGAATGCGACCATTGACGCACTACACAGACAAAAATGTGGACTGCTGACAAGACTAAAACTCTTGTACCGACGGTTTACTGACCCTCAACATCTGGAGTAAGGACACTGAAGTCGTTGATCAAGAACATCAACCAACTAATTAAAGAGAACTATCGGTTGTCAATTAATTTGTATTGGGATAACAAAATTCGGGCCGTTTATTCTAGCGACCCGAGCATGTTTCCCCAAATTAACAAGATATTTAGAAGGAATGATCAGAACAATCTTCCGTGTCTCAAGCTTCAGAGAACGACGGACAACAGAGACGTACTTCTGACAGCAGGAATTGATCCTGAGAACGCCGTCTTGGACAATGACCTCTTTACTGTCGAAGATCCGCAGGAGAAAGTGGAGGCTGTGGAGGCTGCTTTCCAGCAAGTGTACAAGGTGAATTCGTGCATTCGCCCCAATCATGAGCTGGAAAACAGAGCCTTGCTCCATCACTTCTACCTTCGGAATGACATCACGCAATGGCGATCAGAGAACCTTGGTTTCACCGGGTTCAATGAAGATCATTTGGCAAACGCCATAATCGCCGAGCGAAATGTGCCCAGTTCCCTGTTAATTACGAAGGTGGAGCTCCAGCTCATCTTCGATTCATTAAAGAAGAAGAAGTCAGAAGGAGTCGATGGCATATCCAACGTTGTACTTCGACATTTACCTCAAGAAGCAGTAGACATTTATACCACTCTGTTTAACAACGCTCTGAATAATACATATTATCCAGTGCGGTGGAACACAGCTGTGGTGCATCCTCTCCCGAAAAAGGGAAAGGACAACTCCAATCCGGCGAATCTCCGGTCGATAAGTCTTCTTCCGAGTATCAGCAAGGTATTCGAAAAAGTTATCAACAGAGCTCTGTCTAAGTGGGCAGAGGACAATAATATCATACCGGACAATCAGTTCGGTTTTAAGGTGGGGAGGCCTTTGACACCGTATGGTTAGAGGGTCTTTATCTAAAGCTGACCAGACTTGGCATTAGTAAACCATTATTATATATGCTTTATGATATGCTCAATGGCAGAAAGTTTGTTGTCAAGAGCGGCAATGAAACTTCTGCCACAACCTTTAATATTAAAAATGGTCTTCAGCAGGGAGCGGTCAACTCGCCGATTCTATTCAGCATTTACACCAGCGATCTGATAAGTAGTCTAACTCAGGCAATTGCGTATGCCGACGATCTAATTCCGTACAGAACAGCTCCAAAAGTCGAGGTCATCAGGATTCTTTTGCAGCGTGACTTCGAGAAGATTCAGCAATATTGCGATGACTGGAAGTTGAAAATCAACATCCACTGGCGAGTAAAAGTGTAGTAAGGTACCTGGGCATCTGGATGGATCAGTATTTGTATTTCGACAGACATATAAATGCTGCTCTGGCCAGGGCAAGGGGAGCTTTTGGCCTGACGAAACGGTTGTTTTATAGCAGCCGGCTTGACAGCAGGGTGAAGGTGATTTGCTACATGGCCCTTATCCGGCCGATGATTGCCTATGGATGCCCGGTTTGGTTCAACGTTGCCCCATCTCAAATGGAAAAGATTCGGGTGTTTGAGAGGCAGTGTCTTCGACGCTGCCTTGGATTGCACAGAACACCAGAGTCGGAGTACAAACACTACTATTCCAACCTGGCTCTATACAACGGGGCCAACATACACAGGATAGATAATTTCTTGCTGAAACTTATTCGAGGTCACATTGCAAGAGCGATGTCCTCGTCTAACAGCTTAATTTTCGGGGCTTATTACCCCAACAACGAATACTACGAGAGTGTGCGTCTAAGCGGCTTTATTCCGCCCGATGCATTCCTCCACCTAGACAGTCGAGGGTTGATCCAGGATAGAGCGGTGGTTCCGCTAATCTACCACGTCTGCCAGAGAACTGTAGATCGGCGGCTCCTGTACAGTCGGGACATCCTCGCGCAAGACGGAGCTGAGCACCTTCGGTTCAGTAGGACTGTGTCCGAGTTAGTTTTAAGATATCGATAAGTAGGCTAGTTTTTATGAATTTTTGTCTAGCTTTAAGATAGTTTTAAGAAAATTGAAAAATAAAAATGAAATATAAAAAAAAAAAAGGACTGTGTCCGAACGGAACCGAAGAGATAGGGTAAAGCAGGAGCAGTTCTGGTGGTTGAAAAACGAAGATTAAGTTCCTTCAGATATTTAATAGTTGACCTTGCTATTTTCTTTTGTATGGCCGACTTGCATAGGTTTAGGTAGTTAGTTATAAGTAGGGACAGTCAGGGTGGCACACAAAAAAACAAAAAACACACAAAAATTATAAAATCCACAAGAATACAAAAAAGTTATAAAACCGGGAAATGCTTGCTGTGGCTGCTCTAGTTTGTAAGTAGTCTGTAAGTAGCTTATAAGTAGGTTGTTATCAGTTTATAATTAGTTGTTAATAGTTTTAAGTAGCTTTAAGTAGTTTTAATTAGTTTTAATTAGCTTTAATTTAGTTTTATGTAGTTTGTAAGTTTTATATAAAACCAAAAATAATAAAAACAGAGATACCGAGTTTTTGTAAATTCTACTCGGTAAAAAATAAAACCGACCTGGATTTAGTATTAAGATAGTTCTTAGGCCGAAAGGCATTATCATTAAGTTATTATAGTTTAACTTATAGCGTCCGATTGGGGCCAGTAAGTTAGTATTAAGATATTGATAAGTAGGCTAGTTTTTATGAATTTTTGTCTAGCTTTAAGATAGTTTTAGAAATTGAAAATAAAAATGAATTTGAAAAGACACTACCACCGTTTACAAAAATCGAAAGGAGAAGATAATTGTGCATCTGGGATAGAAGGTGACTCTACTATTTCATTTGATGATAAGCAAGTAAAAACTATATTGCTCTTTCTCAAACAAGAAGTAGAATCAATTGAAAGATCTGCTGTAGGAAAAACTACAAAAACACAATTATATAAACACACCGACATGTCTACAGCAGCTAGCCTGCTCAGTACCATACCCCCATGCATATTATGTAAATCAACTCAACATCCCACCGAAGAATGTATGTGTGATCGTCCGATGGCAGACAAAAAGAATTTGCTAAAAAAAGAAGGTAGATGTTTTCGGTGTACGCGTAAAGGGCATAAGTTAAAATTCTGTAGAGTTAAAGTTTAATGTAAAAACTGCAAAAAAAAATCATGCAACCGTCGCGTCGTTTGTAAGGCAAATACAAGCAAAGAACAAACCGAAAAGAAGCAAGCGGTAAATTTATTAGTAGCCAGTGAACCAAAGTCATTTAATGTATACCTACAGACTGCAAGAGTTCTTTTGCCTTCACCATCGTGTAATACAAAATTATTTGTTCGAGTAATAATCGACGGTGGGTCTCAAAAATCATACGTGAAGCAGAGTATCGTTGACAAATTAAATTTAGAATTCGTTGGAAATATAACTTTATCAATTATTCCATTCGGTAACTCGAACTGTCCCACCCCTAAAAACTTTAAATTAGTGAATCTTAACATTGAAAGTTAATTCAGTGCTAAAACATACATATACGAGCGGTTGTTGTACCGGAAATTTGCTTTGATTGTATAATGGCCCCAGAACCGAGTAGCTTTATAGATTTAAATTTACCGGACTCTAATCCAAATAATTTCATGCAAGAAGAAGGCATCGACTTGATGATAGGTGCAGATAACTACTGGGCTGTTCACGACAATAAAACTAAAAGGCTGAGTAGCAGTTTCTACGATTTTTTGGTGGACCATTCATGGACAAACTTCGGTAAGTTCATCTACTCGTAATGCTGATTTAGAATTTTCTTCTACTTTTGTGAACATTGCAGTAGAAAAGATGTGGGATCTGGAGTCTGTTGGGATTCAATCGGAAAAAGCTGAAATAGAAGACTTCACCGACAAGTACAAGGAGCGCTGTATTAGTCATAATGCCGAGAGATATAAAGCCCATATACCGTGGTGTTCAAACCAATCTATCGGGAACCACAAAGACGTCGCAATGCAGCGACTACAATTACTCACTACACGGCTTTCCAAAGATGCATCAAAACTTATGGAATATGATAACGCAATTAACGATTTTATTGCGGCTGGTTTTGCTGAGCTGGTTCCAGATAATCGTGGTAAGAGAATTTATTATCTCCCACATCGCCCTGTATACCGTCCAGATAAATCAACAACAAAACTTCGCATTGTTTTCGATGCATCGTCCCATGCAGCAGGCACCTCTTCACTCAACGACTGTATTTGGACGGGATCGAATCTACTCCCAGAAATTTTCAAAATTATATTGCGGTTTAGAGTGGGTAGGATTGCAATTGTAGCTGACATTGAGAAGGCTTTCCTTCGAATTGCTTTATCAAAAGAAGATCGAGTAAGTCATAAGTTTCTTTGGTATGGAAATACATTAAATTCTACAGCTACACCTTTACCTATAGTGAAGTACAGAATGACGAGGATGACTTTTGGCGTCAGATTTAGTCCCTTTTTGCTGTCAAGAAGTATATAGGGAGTATGAGGCAAAAATATCCAGAGACATGTGCTGTGTTGATGAATTCATTTTACGTCGATGATTTGGTATATAGTTTTAAAAACGAATTGCAGACAAAAAAGCTTTATAGAGAAGCCGTTGAAATTAAGAAAAGGGCGCATATGAATTTGCTAAAATGGGTTTGTAGTGATGCTGGAGTTAGAAATGCGCTATCAATTTTACAAGTAGATGCCGATCAGCTGGTTCTTGGCCTTAAATGGAAAGGTTTTCTACTGCAATATTCACAAAAGCAGAAGAAAATTCTAAATCAGCGTTACGAGTGGATGAAATTACCGAAGTTTGTCCATGAATGGTCCACCCAAAAATCGTAGAAACTGCTGCCAATGTGCTACTTAGCGTCTTAGTTTTATTGGCGTGAACATCCCAGTAGTTATCTGCACCTATCATCAAGTCCCCTAAATTTAAATCTATAAAGCTATTCGGTCCTGGGGTCATTATACAATCAAAGCAAATTTCCGGCACAACAACCGCTCGTATATGTATGTGTTTAGCACCGAATTGACTTTCAGTGTTAAGATACACTAATTTAAAGTTTTTGGGGGTGGAACAGCTCAAGTTACCGAATGAAATAATTGATAAAGTTATATTTCCAACGAATTCTAAATTTAATTTGCCAACGATACTCTTCGTCACGTATGATTTTTGAGATCCACCCTCGATTATCACTCGAACAAATAATTTTGTATTACACGATGGTGAAGGCAAAAGAACTCTTGCAGTCTGTAGGTATACATTAAATGACTTTGGTTCACCTACAAATAAATTTACCGCCTGCTTCAATTGGCTTTGTTCTTTGCTTGTATTCATGTTATTACAAACGACGGTTGCATGATTTTTTTACAGTTTTTACATAAAACTTTAACTCTACAGAATTTTACCGTTTGTTCTTTACGCGTACACCGAAAACATCTACCTTCTTTTTTTATCAAATTCTTTTTCTCTGCCATCGTACGATCGCACATACTACATTCTTCGGTGGGATGTTGAGTTGATTTATATAATATATATGGGAGTAAGGTAGTGAGCAAGCCAGCTACTGTAGACATGTCGGTGTGTTTATATACTTGCGTTTTTGTAGTTTTTCCTACAGCGAATCTTTCAATTGATTCTACTTCTTGTTTGAGACAGAGCAATATAGTTTTTACTTGCTTATCACCATCAAATGAAAGAGTAGATTCACCTACTATCCTAGATGCACAATTATCTTCTCCTTTCGATTTTTGTAAACGGTGGTACTGTATGCGAAATTCATTTGGCATACATCTGAGTAAAATTGACTTCAACATTATATAATAATGCGATGATGGAATACCCAATGCCGTTAGTGAGCGGCTAGAAGAGATGACAATACTGTACAGTTGACGGAGTGCGAAAGAATCTGTTTTATTATGTACTGGTGCAAGATTCATTAACTGTTGGATCAGGCGATCTACAAGTTTTTCACTGTCCCCATACTTCTCATGTAACAGGGATATGGCACCATCGTAGCAAGAATCTGAAGAAACCCTGCTATCTATTTCGCAGCTTCTCCCTTTAAAACGGATTGAAGGTAGTTAAACTTTTCGCTGCCGGTTAATGAATTATTTCATGTATTATTAATTTTTTGTTTAGGCTCTTTTGGTCTGTTTTTGTTTTGAATGCAAATAAAAATCTTATTCCATTCTTCTCCCAACGTTTCGTAAGAATTCCTTACTTCTTCAGGGGATTTTTTATTGAATCTATTAATTATAAACTAACAATGTAGTAACTTTCTTCAATTAAATCAATTAAAAATCTTTTCTTACTTTTGTACTAATTCACATTATACTCGTCAAATATTTCCTTCCACTATTGCATCATCCCTTCGACGGCACTGACACAAAGTTGAAAATAATTTAACAAATAAAAACAAAATAAATAGAAACAAGAAAACTTTCAAATAGAACAAAATGACATTTAAATTATCACAGTTTCAGCAGGTACTTTTGACTATAGTGCTACAGCATAGCTTTGTTTTATATTGTCGGTGTCTTCTTTTGTGTTCATTGTCCGATTTATTTTTTGCTGGATACGTAGGCTCTCCAATGTAAGCCGGGTGTTCAGCTTCCTCTCTCTATCCAGTATTTTTACACCTTCGAAGTCCACCGAGTGTCCACTTTGTGCTATGTGTTGCGAAAGCCCCGTTGTCTCTTTTTTCTTTCTTACGTCTGCTTCATGTTCCGCTACTCTTGTCCCTAAATTTCTCTTTGTTTGCCCTATGTATACTAGTATACACGCGCTCTGATTGCGCTCTGTTACTTTGGCTAATCTTACCTCTAGGCCAGTCATTGTTGCTATGGCCGCATCTTCGTATTCTGCAATTTTTCCTGGATTTTTATCTTCCATTTCCTTTTCGATGATGATTTTATCAACGACACAGAGATTATCATGCGAGTCTCGTAATCTTTGTAGGTAGGAGGATGATTCTTCTTCTAGAATTTCCATTTTTAAGGAATCATCACTCATTCGCGATTCTGGAGTGAGCAAAAATTCGGTGGCTTCTTTAACTATTTTAGTTATTTGGCTACGATACCCCGCACGCACTTGTAAATCCATTTCTCTAAAACTCGTTTTCCCGGGTTTTGGCACCAAATTTGAAAAATGGGACTCTAATAAATACCAACCCATTCGGTTGGTATTTATTAAAGTCCCATTTCCCAAACTCGTACAACAATTATTTGGAACTTGATTGCTTTATTTAAGTAAACAAAAACCGAACTGGTCGAGTCAAAGATCTTTTTCTAATTTAATTCTTTAATCTCTATTAATGTCGTTTATATACTTTAACCATAATAGAAAGAGATAGATATACTTAATAATAATTATACATTATTCATTTCATTGCTGCTGTTATTTTCAACATCACCCAGGCACCCCGAATTATGAACTTCCAGGAGATAAAAGAGTTGGATTGCTCGTCTCATTTTTGTGTCATCTGCAAAACGAACTTCAGCTGCTCGAACCTTGTTGTCTCTTCCGGGAAAAATACGTTCCACCACTGCCATCTTCCAATGCAACCGGGCTTTTGCACTATCATGAACAAGAACGACATCTCTCACTGTAACTTCATTTGAAGGTGTTGATTTTGTATGATGAGCAGATCTTAAGAGGCGAAGATATTCAATTTTACATTGTTTGTACAAAAAAGATATGTGATGGGTCCTTGAGTTCCACATCTTTCGAAGGTCGATATCGTCAACTAGTTTTTCCTTTTCTGTAGATTTGCCATAGTATCCTGCAAGAAAATTATTTGGTGTTAAAGGGGTTAAGTCAAATGGATCATCGCTAATATATGTTAATGGGCGCATGTTGATGACAAGTTCTGCTTCTGCAAGTAAAGTAGTTACTTCGTCATTGTTAATTTTCGCTCTCCAAATCGTGACTTTTAAGACGTCCTTAACGCTCTTGACGAGCCTTTCCCAAAATCCACCCTGGAGAGAGCACCCTGGTCTCTCCACACTAAAACGCCACATAATTGAACGATTGCTCAGGAACCCGTAAAATATCTCGCTGTCCAAAATATTGCCTTAACAAGCTAAATATTTTGAAGCTCGTATGAAAGTTTTCATTTTGTCTGAATATTTCACCCTTGGGATGCCTCTTCTGGTAGTTTCGAATGGCGAGAAGACAACTCTTGGTTGTTAAATTAGGAACGAGTTCTAAGTGCACAGCACGAATAACAGCACAGGTAGAAATCATTTTATAAACCTTACCAGATTTGTCGTTTTCCATTGTGTACAGAGGTCCCGCTAAATCAACTCCTACCGTTTCAAATGGTCTAGATGCTGTCATCCTTTCTCTTGGCAAAGGGGCAAAGGGATTCCAGCCAGGTTTCCATTTTAATTTTTGACACAGCTTGCAGCTCCGTATGACTGTCTTAATAGCTTGGCGTCCTCCAACTAACCAGAATTTTGCTCGTAGTCTTACCATAGCTGCGTTTACTCCACCATGCAAGGTCATCTCATGAATGTAAAAAACTAACAACCTTGTAATGCAACTGGATCTTGGAATTATGATGGGGTTTATGATATCAAACGATTCTTCTTACTGCTGCAGTCGGCTTTTAACACGTAGAAAACCCTCTTGATCTAAGAAAGGATTAAGTGATAAGAGAGAAGAAGATTTTTATAGTTTTGTTTTGTCTTAAAGTTTTAATTTCATCGGAATAATATGTGTATTGTACATATTTTATCCAATAACTCGTAGAATTTTCTAGTTCTGGTGCAGTCAGAAATGTATGTGGAAATTTTTGTGAACGCATGATATTAACTGCCCTAAAAATAAAAGCTGTTACACATAATAATTTTTCCATGAACTGAAAGATTCAATTGAGAGTAGTGGTTTTGGTTCCTCATCAATATCCAGAGCAATAAGGTCATCATCTTTTTCAACGGCAGTGGCCAGAAGGACAGCATTTCCATTAAAAATTGGGTTTTCAGGCCAGAAGATCTCGGATTTCTTAGGCCAATCAGGTCCACATCGCCAATTAGAAGCTTCTTCAAATTTATCCACAGATATCCCTCTAGTTAAAAATCGGCTGGATTTTGTTTTCCTGGGCAATGTTTCCATTCAGTCATTTCGGTGTGCTCTTTAATCTCTTTGACTCGGTTGAAAACATAAGGCACCCATCTCTTCACATCACCGCTTATCCAATGGAGAGTTATCTGAGAATCAGTCCATAAAACATAAATATCTACTGGTAAACTTATTTTTTTGAATTACGCCTTAAGCCTCACTACAAGTAAAGCAGCAGTAAGTTCTAGTTTGGGCAAACTAAGATCATCAGACTTGGATTCCCTAAAAGGTGCTACTCGAGACTTTGAACACACAAAATGGATATCTACTTCACATGGTTCGTCCTCTGTTCTTATGTATGCCACTGCTCCATATGCTTTTTGACTGGCATCAGCGAAAATATGTACTACAGTTGAACGAGATTTGGGACTGATTTCTAACCAGCGAGGTAAAGTCACCTCTTCAGACAAATATTCCATTCTGTGGCAAACTCAACGGAAAGAACTTCGTCTCATCCCACCTTAAGACGCCACAAAGATTGAAATAAGATTTTTAAACGGATGACGGCAGGAGCTTAATACCCTAATGGATCAAAGATGCTTAAAATTACCCTTAAAACATTCCTTTTTGTTGGGCACTTCATTTCTGAAAAACATTTTTTTTTTTCAAATTAATAGCAATCTCATCAGAAAAAAAATCCATTTAAGGCCAAGAACCAGCTGATCGGCATCTACTTATAAAATTGATAGTAGTAATTGATAATTTCAACGGCTTCTCTATAAAACTTTTTTGTCTGCAATTCGTTTTCTAAACTATATACCAAATTATCGACGTAAAATGAATTCATCAACACAGCACAGGTCTCTGGATATTTTTGCCTCATACTCCCTATATGCTTCTGAATTATGGCTGACAGCAAAAAAGTACTAAATCTGACGCCAAAAGTCACCCTCGTCATTCTGTACTCCACTATAAGTAAAGGTGTAGCTGTAGAATTTAATGTATTTCCATACCAAAGAAACTTATGACTTACTCGATCTTTTTTTGATAAAGCAATTCGAAGGAAAGCCTTCTCAATGTCAGCTACAATTGCAATCCTACCCACTCTAAACCGCAATATAATTTTGAAAATTTCTGGGAGTAGATTCGATCCCGTCCAAATACAGTCGTTGAGTGAAGAGGTGCCTGCTGCATGGGACGATGCATCGAAAACAATGCGAAGTTTTGTTGTTGATTTATCTGGACGGTATACCGGGCGATGTGGGAGATAATAAAGTCTCTTACCATGATTATCTGGAACCAGCTCAGCAAAACCAGCCGCATTAAGATCGTTCATTGCATTATCATATTCCAAAAGTTTTGATGGATCTCTGGAAAGCCGTGTAGTGAGTAATTGTACTCGCTGCATTTCAACGTATTTGTGGTTCCCGATAGATTGGTTTGAACACCACGGTATATGGGCCTCATATCTATCGGCATTATGACTAATACAGCGCTCCTTGTACTTGTCGGTGAAGTCTTCTATTTCAGCTTTTTCCGATTGAGTCCCAATAGACTCCAGATCCCACATCTTTTCTACTGCAATGTTCACAAAAGCAGAAGAAAATTCTAAATCAGCATTACGAGTAGAGGAACTTACCGAAGTTTGTCCATGAATGGTCCACCAAAAAATCGTAGAAACTGCTAATCAGCTTTTTAGTTTTACTGTCGTGAACAGCCCAGTAGTTATCTGCACCTATCATCAAGCCGATGCCTTCTTCTTGCATGAAATTATTTGGATTAGAGTCCGCTAAATTTAAATCTATAAAGCTATTCGGTTCTGGGGCCATTATACAATCAAAGCAAATTTCCGGCACAACAACCGTTCGTATATGTATGTTTTTAGCACTGAATTGACTTTCAATGTTAAGATTCACTAATTTAAAGTTTTTGGGGGTGGGACAGTTCAAGTTACCGAATGGAATAATTGATAATTGTTATATTTCCAACGAATTCTAAATTTAATGTGCCAACGATACTCTTCGTCACGTATGATTTTTGAGACCCACCGTCCATTGTTACTCGAACAAATAATTTTGTATTACACGATGGTGAAGGCAAAAGAACTCTTGCAGTCTGTAGGTATACATTAAATGACTTTGGTTCACTGGCTACTAATAAATTTACCGCTTGCTTCTTTTCGGTTTGTTCTTTGCTTTTATTTGTCTTACAAACGACGGTTGCATGATTTTTTTTTGCAGTTCTTACATTAAACTTTAACTATACAGAATTTTAACGTATGTCCTTTACGCGTACACCGAAAAGATCTTCCTTCTTTTTTTTAGCAAATTCTTTTTCTCTGCCATCGGACGATCGCACATACTACATTCTTCGGTGGGATGTTGAGTTGATTTATATAATATGCATGGGAGTAAGGTAGTGAACAGGCCAGCTGCTGTAGACATGTCGGTGTGTTTATATACTTGCGTTTTTGTAGTTTTTCCTACAGCGAATCTTTCAATTGATTCTACTTCTTGTTTGAGACAGAGCAATATAGTTTTTACTTGCTTATCACCATCAAATGAAAGAGTAGATTCACCTACTATCCTAGATTCACAATTATCTTCTCCTTTCGATTTTTGTAAACGGTGGTACTGTATGCGAAGTTCATTTGGCATACATCTGAGTAAAATTGACTTCAACATTATATAATAATGCGATGATGGAATACCCAATGCCGTTAGTGAGCGGCTAGAAGAGATGACAATACTGTACAGTTGACGGAGTGCGAAAGAATCTGTTTTATTATGTACTGGTGCAAGATTCATTAACTGTTGGATCAGGCGATCCACAAGTTTTTCAATGTCCCCATACTTCTCATGTAACAGGGATATGGCACCATCGTAGCAAGAATCTGAAGAAACCCTGCTATCGATTTCGCAGCTTCTCCCTTTAAAACGGATTGAAGGTAGTTAAACTTTTCGCTGCCGGTTAATGAATTATTTCATGTATTGTTGCCTTAAAGTTTTCCCAAAAGGGTATTCAGTCTTGGAATTCTCCAGAAAATGTTTTTAACTGCAGCTTTGCCAATTTAAAATGATTTGACCTCGTTGTATTTAAACTGAACTTATCTGGAACAGCCTTGGCACAAGGGCTATTGCGCTCTGTTACTTTGGCTAATCTTACCTCTAGGCGAGTCATTGTTGCTATGGCCGCATCTTCGTATCTGCAATTTTTCCTGGATTTTTATCTTCCATTTCCTTTTCGATGATGATTTTATCAACGACACAGAGATTATCATGCGAGTCTCGTAATCTTTGTAGGTAGGAGGATGATTCTTCTTCTAGAATTTCCATTTTTAAGGAATCATCACTCATTCGCGATTCTGGAGGGAGCAAAAATTCGGTGGCTTCTTTACTATTTTAGTTATTTGGGTACGATACCCCGCACGTACTTGTAAATCCATTTCTCTTAAACTTTTTTCCTGGGTTTCGGCACCAAATTTGAAAAATGGGACTTTAATAAATACCAACCGAAAGCAAACTCGTACAACAATTATTTGGAACTTGATTGCTTTATTTAAGTACAGAAAAACCGATCTGGTCGGGCCAGAGATCTTTTTCTAATTCAATTCCTTAATCTCTATTAATGTCGTTTATATACTTTAACCATAATAAAAAGAGATAGATATACTTCATAATAATTATACATTATTCATTCCATTGCTGCTGTTATTTTCAACACCTCGGTCGTAAAGTCTTTTGTCTATGTCTACAAGCCATCGACAATTGATGAACTTCGTACGAATATCGAACGTGAAATTGCAGCAGTATCGGCCGATTTAAGCTTGAAAACTGTCGAAAATTGGGTTCAGTGTCTGGACTTCTGCAAGCGTGCCAGTGGTGCCCATGCAAAAGAAATCGAGTTCCATACATAATGGCATCAAACGTTCTTTCACAGGTATAAAGAATTTGATTGATATCCAAAACCGTTTTTGTTTTATTTAAAAAACTCTTGTAGCGCTCTTATTGAAAAACCCGATACATACCTACGCACTAAACCTATACTATATTACCTTTCTTTCATATCTCGCTCACATCCAAACAGCCATACAAAGAAATATGGAATACCTATTAAATAAAAACCAATCATCCCTTCTATCTTTTAGCCGCGCGCGCCGGGCCACAGTTCAAAAGCATTGGCATCAGCTGTGTGCATGAAGACATAAGAAATTAAAAAAAGAACGTTTTCCAAATGCTTTGCAAAACTGCAGATATAAGCCCCTTCCCATTTTATCCACAAAAAAACCCATCAAACAGAAAAAAAACCCAAAATATTTTTTTTCACACACTTTTGAAAGAATACAAAAATGTAAACAAAATTAAACCAAAGCAGAATTAACTATTTTCTTCATTTTCATCTTATACTCAAGGATTTGAATGTATATTCTTTTCAAAAAATGCTCTCTACCTGATTTAGTCTCACCCTAGTAAATTCTAAATACGTCTTTCCCGTTCAAATCATAATCTCAATTCTCAAACACTCGCAAGTCTCCACCCAAAACTGCGTCTTTCTGCGACAGGGTTCCCCATACTCGCTACAGATGTCACCCTCATCGAGTGCGTCCATTATACTACTATAATTTATATATACAAAGGTTGTATTGGCTTCCAAAAGTGTAAAGATGGTCAATTTTTAGGTCAAAATGTTTGTTGTTTGTTACACAGTGCGTTACGTATATTACGTAATTCTCATTATAAGAATACAAACTACAAAGTTTGTGTTTCATTAATTTTCTCTTGAAAATATGTTTTTGAAATTACTTAGCCAAATAATGATTGTTTTTATTTACTTTAAGAAAATTGCGGAACCTTTAATACTGTTCTACGGAACCCCTGGCTTCCGCGAAACACAGCTTAGGAACCGAGGCTTTGGAATATACACAAGTCCAAATAGCAGTGCAATAAATTGGACAATTATGTACCTTTCAGTTGAGTGCTTCAAAAGTACTGATTTATTTATAACTTTTTAACTATTTCATTCCTATGCAGCAACGAAAATATGACATCAAGGGATTTTCAATAAATGTTATGTTAGATTAGATTAAGATTTGATTAATAAACGATTTATTTTCATTATAAGTTACAAAATTCAATAGTAAAATACATTCATTTCTGAGCATGGCCTAAGCCGTGTGCCAGTTGACAATTTAAACTTTAAAGTGACATTGAATTCTTTTTTAAAACAGTTCTTCAATAATTTGTTTTCTATAATATAGCGCAATCTTTACAAAATGAAACAAAGCTTTCCAATCGGATCTGTTAAGAACATCACCAATATCATCATCACTTAGGATACCTTTACCAAAAACGCTCCTCCCAGTTTCTGCTAAAATAGGGCACCTGCCAAGTAAGTGATATTCTCTCTTTCACCCTGGTTGCATAAACTACAAATATCCGGGCGATCTTCTCTATGTGGCATAAAGTTGAGTGGCAGCAACTCTCCCCTAGTTTCTAAAACGAGTGACATGAGGGTGGTTGAGTACTCTTCTTTAAAGTATGTATTTACAGAGAGGTTGTAGTTCGTGAGTAAATGAGCCTAGTTGTTGACTGTCTCGCTCTTTTGGCGAACTCATCCCTTTTCATAACGTTTACTGCACTGATAAGATCATAAAGTTCAGCTTTCCACAGGTCTGCTCTATTTTCAGCAAGTATAAGTTGACGATCACAGTGGGCTGCAAGGTTTTTCCAAGACTCGAACCAAGATATTTTCTTTCTTAAGACAACCATTGTCAGTTTTCTTGGCAGTCTGTTGTCCTCCATATTGACCTTGTTCAATATATAGTCAACCTGCATTTTAAGCGTTGAAATAAATACAGGAGGGAGAAGCCTTAACATTCTCTTCAAAAAATATCTCAGAAGATGTTCTACCACATCGAATTCCTTGTGACCCCACACTTGTGCGGCGTAGCACATGATAGTCTTGGCCGTTGTCTCGAAAATTTGAAACTTAGATTTGAAATCAACGTTCTTGCTATGCATGACCGATTTCCACGTTGCATTGAGAGCGTTTTTCGATTTGGCGAGTTTTGCCAACATATGGTTTCTTAGATTAAGATTTCTAGAAATGTTGACTCCGAGATAATTGTAATCACTGACAATTTCAATTGCTTGATTACCGAATAACCATCTCTCGTTGCTACAATTTGGGCCACCACCGTTACGAAAGATCATGACTTTAGATTTGCTGAGGTTTAACTGAAGCCTCCATTTGTGGCAGTACTCAATTATTCTATTTATCATCAATTGGAGGCTTTCTGGCGTTTCAGAAAACACCGCAATGTCATATGCCCACTTAAGGTTTTCACCAGTAGATTTGAAGTGACTCTTGCTCCACCTTGAAGAGCGTCCCCAATATCGTCTATAAAAAGAGCGAACAACAGAGGATTTAGGTTGCAACCTTGTCTTAAGCCGATTTCCACCTCGTAGGGTTCCGAAAGATTATTGTTGAAAACAAGATCAGCAGTTGTTGAGTCAATCAAAGATTCCAAAATGCGTCCAAATTTCGTTGAAATGCCCTTGTTGTAAAGTTTAAGCATAAGAGCTTTCCTATCTACAGTGTCGAAAGCCGCTTTAAAATCTATAAAGAAGGCGTACAATTTCTTCTTGGCTCTTATAAAGATGTCCGCGATACTCGTAAGTGTGTAGATTTGATCTATTGTTGAATAATTTTTGCTTAAATCAGCTTGGGACTCACTCAATAGATTGTTAACTTGCACCCAGTTTTAAAGTCTGTTGTAGAGCAGCTTCGTTAGAATTTTCATTGATGTGTTCAGCAAAGATATACCCCGGTAGTTCTCAGATTGGAGTGACGATATATTCCTTAAAATAGTTCGGCACGTAGCCATGGTCGTAAGCATGGCTTAGCACTAAACAAAAATTTTCAATAAACAAAGTTGTACTAAATTTGTAAAACTCTGGCGGTATTCCATTTGAACCCGGAGCTTTGTTATTTTTGAGTTCATTCAAAACTGATTTTACTTCTCCAGTACTAAATGGAGCATCCAAGGCTTCGTTTACTTCAAAAGGAATAGCAAACTGAAATGTTGTTGTAAACTTGTCCTTTGTGAGGTTTTCAAAATGTTCTCTTAAATCCCTTATATGAATCGGGAGAGAGGATTTGTTGTTTCTGTTGTCGTTGTTTATGCAACGCACTATTCTCCAAAACTGTGCCGCATTTCTGCAACCTGAAAGATCCTATGCCATGGTTTCGAAGTAGGCTTGACGCTTTGATCTGAGCAACGCTTTTAGAAATTTGTTCAAAGAAAGGTATTCCCGCTTGAAGAGTAGATTTTCTGGATGCTTTCTAACAAAATTTAACCAAGCAAAAGATTTCTTCCTTGCCTCTGAGCACTCCCAGTCAAACCATTTCTCTCGGTGATTAATAGTCCTATTTATATTTATCAAACAAGTAGAAGGAATCGAGATTGCTATGATATCATCGAGCTTCGAAAGACTGACATGTGAGGCTGATGGTAGTAGTTGTTGGGAAATTTTATTCTCCAACGCTGTAGCATAGCTATTTGCAATCCATTGTTTCCATTTGAACTTTGTAAGCATTGCGGTCAAGACCTCTTCGTTCTCTTGATTTGTTGACAACTGGAATGAGAGTTCGATAGGGAGATAATCGGAATAAATCACCGATAAAACTTCAAAATTGTTCATTAGGTTAGACCAGTCTCCAGCCACCATTGCATAGTCAATCACGGAGTTACCTTGATGACCGATGAATGTATAATTCAGCATCTCCCTTCATGCTTCCATTCCAAATAGTTAACCCGAAGGAATTGCAGAGATCAATGATTTTTCTTCCTTCTCTGTTCACCACAACGTCTCTTGAACGACGCTGGTCCAAATCCATAGGTTTTGATTCGCTTTCGTGTAGACCTATCCTTTCGTTGAAGTCGCCTATAAGCGTTGGATTTTGAAAATCTGTGGTGTACAAGGTATCCTCAAGCTTATTGAAATGCCTATCCCAACTGGTGCAATTTAAATAGACGGGAATCACAGGCAAAATGTGCCAGTTGGATTTAATTTCCAGATAAAACAGTTCTTCGTTATTCTTAAAAAGAAATTCAACCCCTTTAATATTTGGTTTGTAGCCCATCAGTATTCCTCCGCTAGCTCTTCCTTTTATATTTATTTTAACAGCAGGTACCCATTTAAGTTTGTGATGTGGAAAAAGTAAGTCAAATTTCTTATAGTATTCTTCAGTAACATGAGTTTCAATTAAAACAAAAAATTCATATTCATTAATAAAACTTACAAACTGTGAGTTACATATCCTATTATTCAAACCGGCTATATTATAACTTAATATTCTAATGCTAACTCCATTAAATTTTTGGCAGACGGCATCTACCTAATTCATTAAACTTTCATTCGAGTTTGAATGTGCTAAGGAGCTTATCCCTAAATCTCAACCCCTGGTTTCCATTATGTTTCCGCCCGAAGAAGCGCCAGGTTCGGTTGACGTTTGCCTCTGGTTGACGTCTTGTCTGTCATCTCGACGTGAATTTTGGTGGATTTGTAAGCAAATTTGTTCAAAGAAGCTATTTTCTAAGTTGTTTTCTTCGATTAAAATTTTAAATCCATCTTTTTCATCAGTGACAAATCCTAAATTATCAAACCATTCGACAGTGACGTTGTTAATTCGAAGTTTATCTTTTATGCTTCATGTTTTTTACGTAAGTTGCATATTTTTTAAGTTATATAGAAAAATATCGAAAAGAAAAGGGCTAAGATCCCCTATGCAAACAATTGAACAGATTGATCATGAAGTAGAACAGGCTACATAAGAAAGTACTCCAATAATTTCAAACTCAAGAGAAAAAGAAATAAAATATCCTGCCGAAATAAAGAAGTTGTTCTTGAAGAAAAGAAGAGCTCGAAGAAAATGGCAAGATACGAGATTTCCAGGTGATAAGGCAGTTTTTAACCGTCTTAACGATGAACTAAAGAAAAGAATCTGTCAACGACGAATGTAAAATTTCTTTTGTCACGCTCGAAGAAGAAAGAAATATGTGTCAACATAAGTTGTCTAACAAGAAATCACCAGGGTACGATCTAATAACTGCTCAGGATTTTGAAAGAAATGCCTTCAATAGCCTTCAAAAAACTCCAATTTATAATAAGTGCATGCCTTAAACTAAGATATGTGCCACATCATTGGAAAATTGCAGAAGTCATTGTTATACCTAAACAAGGTAAGCCACCAACAGAAGTAACATCTTACCGACCTATATCACTTATACCAAGCCTGGCAAAAGTTTTCGAAAAGCTGCTTCTGAAAAGGCTAAGCAAAATAGTAGAAGAAAGAAGACTAATTCCGAGCCATCAGTTTCGATTTAGAAATAAACATTCCACGATAGACCAAGTACATCGGATGATAGATGTTGAGGAAAAGGCACTTGAAGAAAAACAAGTATGCTTAGCTATATTCTTAGATGTTGATCAAGCCTTTGACAAGGTTTGGCACTTGGGACTTGGGTACAAACTGCATAGGGATCTTCCCAGACAGTACTACGAAATACTGAAATCTTACGTTGCGAACCAACTCTTTAGAGTACGGTACGACCAAAATTACTCAGAACTACAGAAAATTGAAGCCACAAGTAAGTATCCTAGAACCAACCCTGTATCTGTAATACACAAGGGATATTCCAGTGAACATCAACGCTGTCATGGCCACCTTTGCTGATGATACTGCAATATTGGTGCCAGATAAATCCGTTATGAAGGCTACACAAAAACTGCAAAATACAGTCGATAAAGTTAGTGATTGGACGCGAAAATGGCGAATCAAACTAAATGAAACAAAATCGATGCATATAAACTTTACAAACAAAAAAATAAACAATGTTCCAAGTCTTATAAACAGTACAGCAGTACCTTACTCCAATACTGCCAAATACCTTGGAATGACTTTGGATGCAAAGCTTAAATGAAAAGAGCACATCAAAAACAAAAGAGACGAACTTAACTTGAAGTACAGAAAAATGTACTGGTTACTAGGAAAGAACTCCGTCCTATCAATCCAGAACAAACTAGTGTTATATTTATAAGCAAGTACTGATACCCGTTTGGACATATGGCATCCAACTATGGGGCTGTACAAAGAAAACAAAGGCTGAACCCATCCAAAAATTCCAAAGCAAGGTCCTTCGCGGAATAATAAATGTCCCTTGGTTTATAAGAAATAGCGATCTATATCGTGACCTTCAAATTGAAATGGTAACAGAAGTGGTTAAAAAACACGCTGTATCACACAATCAGCGACTGCAAAGTCATACCAACTCCGAAATGGAGACCGTCTTAAATGTACTAGACAATGTTCCGAGATTAAGAAGAACCAAGCCTCATGAGCTGATGGTCAAAAGCTATGGGAAAGTGTAATGACTTAAACTTCCCACAATGCGATCTATAAATTAAGAAAGAAAAATCATTTGTCGATCTTTCATAGATTGGTATTGATTTACCGGTGGTTTTAGTGCGACACTACTCGGTACCGATTCTTACCGAGTGTCTTATAAAGATTTCCATCGGATAGAACAAAACAAAAATTTTTTTCTATGGTGATAGCTAGTTGTATGGAAATATTAGTGAAAAGAGACACCGCATCAAATGAAACTAATACATTATTGTCTGTTAGTTCGACCTTTTTAGCTTTCTCAATAAATTCGAAACAGTTTTTTATTGAAAAGCTTGAATTTGTCGACACGCAGTGAAATATTTTTCCAAAAAACCTCGAAAGCTCATAGCATAATAGCTTCATTGATGACGTGATGGGTCGTAGGGGCATGTTTGCCTTATGAATTTTTGGTAACCCATAAGTGGATGAAAGCTGCGCTGTGTTAGTTGTCGTTTTAGCTTCTTCCCTGTCATCACTAGATCGCAAAAATTAGGGGTAAGAAGGTGAAAAAATTCATATCTCATCAGCTTTAGATGAAAGGGTGTCCCCTAAATTGTTGGGGATTATTTGAGAAATGATTCTTAGGGTTATTCAGGAAAAAAATTGGATAAGACGGGGTTCTGTTTCCCCCCGTTTTGGTGAGAGTGGCAATTTTTTCAAGAAAATAGCTTTAAATAGAAAAAACCTTAAAAAAGAACAACGGTGACAATTTAAATGATATGAAAGCTGTTTTAAAAGTAAAAACTCCATTCTTTGGTTAGCTTTTTAAATTAAGTTGTTTTTGTTAATACTCAAGTCAAAAAAATTAAAGGAACCGGATTTTCAATTATCTTAAGTGATTTTTGAGGATATATGAATCTTCGTGATGATGAGTGGTCGTATTGAGTTAAAACAAAAAATATTATTCAGCTTGATGTTTTTTGTTTCGATTTTTGTCTGTAAATATTTTTTTTTGCAGTACGGTTATTGCGTTATTGTAAGAAATGACACTAGACAAAATAATTTTTTTAAAATATTTTTAAGGTCCTCTTCTGTATGTATATTTAAAAAAAAAAAAAATCGCATTAAAATTGTTTAAATGAAATGATTTAAAATAATAAACAACCAGTGAAATAATTTTATAAAAATTGAACGTTCATTAAGATGACACTATTTTTTAACGAGAAAACAATTTTAACAAATAATCATCCTCTAATATGAGCAATATCGACATTTTAAAAACTAGTAATTTGACTTCATAATGAAGATTATTCATAACCTTCTAAGAAACGGGGAAGTACAAAAATATTCATGCAGTCCTACAGAAACTGGTTCTTGAATCATTAAAACCCCATTGACAACATTCCCTGAAAAAATTTCAAATTTTGGATACCATTTTTTATACCACTTTTGGCTCCCTAGAATCACTTCTCATCCCACTCTGCGTTGTACTTTGCACGCTTAATCGTCACGGTGAAATTGGTCTGCACAATGACGATGTTTTTGTGCTACTTTTGGAAGCTAATTGTTTGTGTATTTACGTTAAGCAAATATTGTTAGTAAATAAAATATTATAGGCGAATTTATTGTTTTGTTGGTGGCTTTGGAACGAATGCAACATATTACCATATTGTGCCCTCATGAATTCTTGTTCTCTTTTGTCTTACACATTGCCAATTACTTCTTCTCTATCGGCTATCAACTGAAAAAGGGCATGGATTGTTTATCAATCAGCAGTGGAATTTTTTTGCCCAACCGTAAGGCCATTTGTTTGTATTCAGTTTGGGACAAATTCTCTTTTATGCGTTGGTCATGAAGGCGAAGTGCGTTTTGTCTACGTCAAACGTAGAAATTGTGGAAATATCGGGAAAGACTATGTAACTTAGTTGTTTCATTGCTAAGCACACAGTGACCAAAAAAAACAGAAGGAAAGATTTTATTTATCACTTCCACACAAGATCTAATATTTCTTGTGATTGATTCCTACCAAAAATGTATATTTTAATGTTACATCCAAACCCATTAATGTAACATCCAAACCCATGATATAAAAATAAAAAGGTATGCTTGACAGTTCAATAAGATGAATCGTGACGTCATTGCGAGTGAATGATCTCAATTGTTTGCCAGATGGAACAAAAATCAGAAATACTATATTTATGTTTTGAAGTTATTTATTGTTAACATTGACAGTAAAACAATAAATTATTTATTTTTTAAAGTTATGTGTTGTTGAAATTTAAAGTAAAACGATAAATAATTAATATTTTTTAAGTAATGTGTTGTGCGACACTTGCTTTGACGTCATATGTACGTATAATAAGGTAAGAGGTCTATAATGTATTTTTTATATGTTTTCTTGCTCTTAGCTGTCAAACCTATTAATTTGACACTCAAATGACCTTGTAGAATTTCCCAATATACAGCCAAAAACAAAAAATCCAAGATGGTGGTGGTGAAAAAAATATTTTTTTGGATGGTCGGCTTACATTTAAAAAAAATATATATTCACCTCAAGGTATTAATTGCATGAAAATGGTTTTTGCATCCAAAAATAATAATTTTCCATTTTTAGGTCTATTTTTTATTTATTTAGGGTAAATTAATGAGCCAATGTGTGGCTTAGGCCAAGGCGAACGTTTTTCGGCTTGAATACTAATAATTAAACAGGTGCAAAATCGTTTTGAAAATTTCGATTTTTTTCGCATGGAAACTGTAAACTACGCTTATAGCAAAAAGAAACTATATTCTCTACCGTTAAGCAAAGTGTACAGTTCCATGCGCAAAACACAAACAAAATTTTCAAAACAAATTTCCGTTTATTCTGTGGAAAATACTTAATGATATTCAAGGCAAAATTGTTTGCTTTGGTTTAAACCACCCATTGAAATTGAAACAAATTCTATGAGTTTTGTTTAATTTTTTGCGATAGTTACAAAAAATGGGTGCAGATACTTCAACAAAATTATTATTTCTATCATCATTCTGCTTAAATTCTCTACAAAAATATTTTTTTGACTTCCTGGCACCTTCAATAAATTTGTGTATAGTGTTGTCAGTCTTTTTTGTTTCCGTATTTTTTAATATTTTTGACTCTCACAGCAGTTCTCATGCTGGTCGTTAAGGAGTCACTTCGATCTTTTTGGAACAATGACACTTTTATAAAGTGTATTAACAATGATGGACCAAGCGATTTAGATCGGACTTCATTATGGTAACTAAATAGTAATTCATTTTTACCTATTACCATGATCATCAAGGGGCCGCTTCGATCTTTTGACCTGATTGCATGTTTACCTATGAGCGCATAACCTTATGCCTTCCATATTTGGACCTCAATTGTACTCGTTTTTTATCCACATAATTATTGTTATAATTTTTATAAATTTCATATTCATATAACCACTGTGAGTTAGTATAATATAAACTCATTTTAGATACTAATCAAGCAAAAAAAAAGCAAAACTTACATTGACACTAAAGGTTGAAGACTTCGCTACGTTGAAGAAGTTTCCACTGCTAAATTTTCAGGTTTAGGTTTAACGGCTATAGGAAGAGATCTACTCCTAGGCCTGCGTGGTGGCTCCGGTGTTGGAGGTCGAGTTGTCGCTGTGCTGCATATTTGTGAATAACAGAATCCATTTCCTCCTACATATATTGGAGAAAATGGGAAAAAAGTTGTAGCCGTCGGTGCAAATGGCACTGCGTGGGGGTAGTAATCCAAATTTCGAAAAGGATATACAAGTCTTATAAACTGCTTCGCTGCAAGAATACAAAATTTCACATTTTGTTAATATAATAATGTTATAACGATTAAGAAGAATATATATTATATTGACTTAAAATATGTAACTACAATAGTACAGAATTTTGATTGTAGAATCTAGACTATACTTCCCCGAAGTCTTCTGATGTCCTCTGATTACCTATAGTACGGGAGGCAGCGTTGAATTTTTGGAAGTCATTTTACCCTGAGTGATTCCGACTGTTTGTGGAAGATTACTATTGAACAATCAAATAATGTGAGTTAGTCGCCAAGCCTGCGGTGGGCTTAGGAGTACAAAAAAATTGTTTTTAAGTCATTTTATATCGCTCCAAACTTTATAGGATAGTTATTCTGATAACGTGGAATCAAGAAACAATCGTCAGCTGCATGAAAGGGGAGGAGGGTTATGTCAGTCGTCAGTCAGGTGCATGAACCAGTAAAGTCATTTTATACATTATGAAATGTTCGTAGCTGAATATTGATGCTTCCTAAATAATGAAAACAACCGTCAGCTATTTGGGTAGCGGTAGAAAGACCCTGTTTAGATTGATACCGGTCTCACAGCAGTTACTGGAAAAGAGAAGTGAGGGTTTTCTGACCCCCTCATTTCTCTTGTCCAGAAACTGCCGTGAGACCAGCCTCAATCTTCCCAATCTTAACAGGTTCGAAGACCGTCAGTAAGCGACATAAGGATTCTTCACCCATGCGAGCGGTACAATATCCCGCAAACCAAAATCTCAAATAACTAAATCTCCCAAACTGAAAATCTTATTTTTCATATTCTCGCAATAACAAAATCTTGCTTTCAAGAACCTCGCATTTTCCCCTTGCACCGAAATTGCTAATTTCAACCAAAATCTTGCAAATTAAATCTCCAAATTTTAAATCTCGTAAATCAAATCCTGCAAATAGAAAATAAAAACTTGAAAATGGAAACAATTTTTTTTTACTTTTAGTCTTTCTCTCCCAAGTCATTTTTGTTCCTGAACTCTATTTCCCCTTGATTTATTTAATTTTTAATTGTTGCGTTTCGTGGCCTACCTCATTTCTGATGTTTTATGTATTCAATATCGTTAAACTCTAGATAGGTTTACATATTCGTTAAGTTTATCTTTTGGTTATTGAACTATCAAATTTTGTATGGAAATTATTTACACAATTACGTTTAACTTACCCAAGGACTTTGCTGTGGAAAATTATCACAACTGGTTAAACTTATCCAAATGCCATTGTGACCCTTACTCTTTTTGAATCAACTAGCATTTAATCAAATGTATAAAAAAGGTCGTCCATGCAAACTTTGCGTAAACTTATCATTTTAAACAATTTGTAAGCTTATGACGTTGAATTAATACCCTCAATATTATTTAAAAAAATTCTGGTACTCGTATTTATAGCTATTTTACTTTTTATAATAATTTCACAAAATCTTTACTTTAATTATTTTTTTTATTTTGGTAAAAATTGACAGGCAACAGAATTTTTGTCATGATTCATCACTGTAAATTGAAAAATAATGAAAATGAATAATGAAACAGATACAGAGTTCTCAAGGTACGTACGTAACGATAGTAGGAATGATGGACTGTGGTGCGCTCGATGGTATCTTAATTTCTATGTGGATGAATGAACTTTGTGTTTTTATTTTTATGCTTTTGTTGGTATGTGGATTTTTTCCCAGAGTGAGCTAAGGTCATAGGAAAAGAAGTAAAGGAGTAAAGGATGAGGTGTATGCCACATATACAGTCACAGTGTGCGTGAGTGTGGCAGATCCCAGCAGGAAATTTGCTCCTCAATGAAAAATAAAGGTGCCTTCCTCATGGAAATCACGTGGCACATTCAGTCAATCTTAAACTGTGGAAGTGAGTGGACATTTATCGACTTCACAGTATTCGAAATTAAATTCGTGTGTGCAAGAGTACAATAACTTAAGCAAAACATTTCTTATAAGAACCTATAGCACAGGTGATAGTGGCGTCGACCCACAGTGCTGAAGGTTCTAGGTTCTCTATCTCTTCGTAACAGAGAAGTTGAAGATTTTATTTTCTGGGAGAATAAGAAAATGGAAGAAGCAAAAATTGCGGGGACATTGCAAGGTATCCCAGCAGCAACAACAAAGGTGGCAACGGAAGCAAAATTGGAACATCGAAAGGTGCCATAGCAGCAGTACAAAAACCAGCAACGGCACCAACAGCCGATATACCACAAAAAAGTAAGAAGAGGATTACCAGTGCATCTAACCTAGTCAAGCGTCGCTCCATCACCACTT